>NC_069405.1:89948859-89996325 GCF_026875155.1 Cherax quadricarinatus | reverse complement strand
TTTTTTGCAGCCACTGTCAGTACATACTGTAAAAAATTTTAAAAATTTAACAAAAAGTTTAAAGGTGCAAAGGGGGTTTAAAGCAATATCTAAAGATGGTTGACACAAACCCACTACCAGTATAGTATGCTTCTTGCTTAATGACCAGTCCACTGACTGGCCTATTTTTAGGAATGGAATAGGAGTAGTTCAAGTTTCTGCTAAACACTGAGAACCACATGTTTCCTCTTGGCTCCACTGCTTGCCTTAGAAGCCATTGTTAATTGCACTTTATGTAATATGTTAATAAAGTCACACAGGACACTCTGAATCAAAGAAGAATTAGAGATTGAATAATGAGTGAATGTGTGAGTGAGCACTAACAATAAAATGTAGTAGTAGGTGATCAGAGGCTCAGGAAATAATGAAAACAGTCAAGTTTTGAACTTGGCAACTCTGGCTTGTATTGGACAAATGTTGGAGCTATCAGTCTTGATCTGAGATCTCCCAAGGCAACTTGACACTTTTGCTGGAATTATAAACTTTTGTCCATTTTGTCTGGTACTTCCAACATTTGTCCAGCCAACTATTTTGTCTGAGATTGCCAATTGAGGAAAAGTCCATTAATAAGAAGAGTTTTTATTGAACTGTACCAAAGACATTTAAAAAGTTCCTTTCATTGTTAAACAAAGTCATAAAGTATTGTTGCATATGGTATAAATGTGTAGCTGGTGGAGAGAAGTTCCACCACTCACTACACAGTAATATTACGCTAGTAGTATGCTTATAAATTTTTACATATCTCATCGAAAGCAATATTTGCTTTCTGTTTAAACCTTACTCTCTATCTTTCTAGGTAGACAAAAGATAACAAGTGGAAATAATGACACAGGTAACAGAAAATTCTTTAATACAAAGTTTTGTCTTAGACAATACATTGTTTTAAAGGAGTCTGTGCTACCTGTGTCTTTATTTTCCTTACTCTCCATCTTTCTCCAAAGATCTTTCCTACTAACCTTTTATAAATACATAGTTGCACCTAGATATGTGTTCAGAAGTATTTATTGTATGATGCTATGCAGTATATTAGTATCGTGTCAGTGGCACTTTGATTCATAGATGAATCCACATTTTAAGGAACAATCAAGTATTAACACATTCAATCATTGTTTTTCTAAAGTCTTTACTTTTTTGTAAAAATAAATATTATTTATCATGAAACAGATAATGCATATTGGTTTTCTGTGTGTTGTACAGGCACACAACTTGTGCCTTGGTCTTCAGTACCAGAACAGTGTGGTGCCACTTATACAAGGATTCTCACCATCCCTGTATTGCAAAAGCCTCCTGCTGCCTTTGTACTGGGCATCACCCCACCAACCTAGAGATGAGTACTTCTTTCAAGCAGGCTAGTGAAATAAAGTTTTCTGATTATTTGGTATGTGGCTGTAGTATTAGGGGGATTTAAACCCTGAATACTTGGTGCTGTGTTGGTGTTTGTTGTGATGGTGGTGTGGCAGTATGTGGGGGGAAGTTATGAGGCGTGGGTAGAATAAAAGGGGGGAAAGGGAAGCGGGGATGATGGGATAAAGTTAGAAATTTTAAAAAGCTGTGGGGATATATTTTTGGGTGTTTGGGTGCTATTTTTAATAAATGTATGGAAGAAGGTAAGTCCCTAGGGATTGACAGAAAATTGCATAGTTCCTTTGTATAAAGGCAAAGGGGATAAAAAGAGAGTGAAAAAATTATTTGGGAATAAGTCTGTTAAATATACCTGGTAAAGTGTGGGGGAGATTTATTCTTTCTTTCTTTCAACACCCCGGCGATCCCATGAGGGGGGGGGCCCCAAAAGGAAAAACGAAATTTTCCCCTTTTACATTTGTAATTTTACGGAGAAGGGGTTTACTAGCCCCTTTCTCCCGCATTTTAGTTGCCTCTTAAAAACCCGCAGGGTTTTTGGGGAAGAATTCTGTTCCATTTCCCCCATGGGGTAAGAGGAAAAAAACAAGAAAAAGAACTAGAAAAAAAATAGAAAAAAAACCCAGGGGGGTGTGTGTTACTATGCTTGTCATGTATGTGTAGTGTGCCCCTAAGTGAAAGTAGAAGTAGCAAGCGTACTGAAATTTGATTTTATGAACAGAAAAAGACACCAGCAGCCCTACCATCATGTAAAACAATTACGGTTTCGTTGTACATCACTTGGCAGGAGGTAGTCCCTTCCTGGGGTTGCGGTTTCCCAAACCCCTACTACTAGGTAGGTTATTATTAAAAGAATTAAGGTAAGAGGGGGAGAGTAGGATAGCAGATGAACAAGAGGCTTTAGGAAAGGTAGGGGTGTGTAGCCCAAGTGTTTAGAGTAAAACATAAGTAAACAGTTTTGTAAGGTAAAGAGGTTTTTAGGGATTTAGGGATTTGGAAAAGGCATATGACAGGGGGGATGGGGAGGCAATGTGGCAGATGTTGCAAATATATGGAATGGAGGTGGTTTTGAAAGAATGAAAAGTTTTTAAGGATATTGAGGTGGTTAGAGTTGTAGGAGAAGGGATTATTTCCAGAAAAAGTAGGCCTTAGACGGATGTGTGATGTCACCAGGGTTGTTAAATATATTTATGACGGGTTGAAAGAGAAGTGATCTGGGTGTTGGCAAGGGTGGGGTTAAAAGGTAAAAAATCTGACACAAAGTGGGGTTCTCGGGTTTCTCTTTGTGATGCATTGTGCTTTTGGGAGATTCTAAAAGAAATTTTAAAGGGTTGGTTTTGAGTTTGGGAGGGGATGTAAAGAAGGAAATTAAAAGGAATATAGGGGAAAAAGTAAGGTTTTTGAGGATAACAAAAAATTAGGTTTTAAAAAGAAAAGGTTCAGAAACCAACCATTGATAAATTAGACACATGTCAAAAAAACTTGGGGGATCTTTATTGAGGAAACGTTTGCCAACATTTGGGTTCATCAGTCCATACAAAGGTAAACGTGAAGAACAGAAGGAGAATGGGGAATCAGTCCCCAAACCCTTTAGCGATGTGGTAGTCCCTCAAACTTTATTAGAATACAGCATTGTGCGGAGAAAGGGGAGCTTATATACCCTAGGAGGAAGTGCAGCGTCGTAGGTGGTGTCACTTGCCAATGTGGAAGTAGGTCATGCCCAAGGGTTAGGGAAGGAAGAATTCCGATTAAATCCAAAGGGGTTGCAGTGTCTGACAGGATTTTTAGAGAATGGTTCAGGAACCGAACGTTTATAAATTTTCCGTGCAGCTCTTTGGGTTCTTTAAATTTAGGAAACGTTTTTCCCCACTGTGGCTTTATCAGCCCTACTTTGCTGTATTCTATTCAAGACTGATGGACTGACCCCATCGACTCAAGGTTTGGGGGTGATTACCTCTTTTCCTCTGTTCTTCGGTTTTTCTTTAATGGGTTGATGAAGCCACTGTGCGGCAAAGTTTTCCCCATTTTAAGAGATCCCCTTTCTAATTTATCAAAAAAATTAGGTAATAGAAAATTTGGGTATCAGATTGGAGGAGGGGGAAGTGTTCAGATTTTAGGGAAAGGGTGTTTGCAGATGGGTCTAGAAAGTGAGGTGACTCATAGAATTGATGAGGGGAAAAAGGTGAGGGGTTTCACTTAGGCGTCTGTGGGATGAAGAAGTTGTCCATATAAGCAAAAAGGGGAATGTATGGAGTATAGTTTCCATTGCTCTTTTAAATGGGTGCAAGCATGGTGATGAATGTTTCGCAAGGAGAAGGCTGGAAGCAGTGGAGATGGTGTTGAGGGAATGTGTGTGTGAATATAATGCAGAGTTTTTTGTCTGAAGTTAGGAGAAGGGGGGGGGATTATCAAAAATTTTTCAGAGGGCTGAGGTGTGAGGTGGTTTTTCAGTAGAGGGATGGAAAAAATTGAAAGATGAAGGTGTATAAATCTGTAGTGGAGGGAAGGCAGGGTGGAGCCGCCGGGGAATTGGGGAGGGGGGTTTAAAGGAGGTTTTGTTTTGCGGGGCTTGGACTTCAGCAAGATGCTGAGCGTGTTAAATAGGGGTAAAGGAGACAAGGGGTTTTTAGGACTTGATGGGGGAGTGTGATTAAGGGAATATTTATGAAAGGGGTTCGGGATTTGTTGCTTATTGTGAACACTTATGCACTGTTGGTTTCATATTACTGCTAACCAGAACTCCTAAATCCTTTTTGCAATCCATAATATTAAGATCTACATTATTTAGTTTATATGTGGCATGGTTGGACAGGAAAATAACCATGCCACATATAAACTAAATAATGTAGATCTCAATATTATGGATTGCAAAAAGGGTTTAGGAGTTCTGATTAGCAGTAATCTGAAACCAAGACAACAGTGCATAAGTGTTCACAATAAAGCTAACAGAATCCTTGGCTTTATAGCAAGAAGTATAAATAATAGAAGTCCTCAGGTTGTTCTTCAACTCTATATATCTTTGGTTAGGCCTCATTTAGATTATGCTGCACAGTTCTGGTCACCATATTACAGAATGGATATCAATGCTCTGGAAAACGTGCAAAGGAGGATGACAAAATTTATCCCATGTATCAGAAATCTTCCCTGTGAGGATAGACTGAGGGCCCTGAATATGCACTCTCTAGAAAGCCGTAGAATTAGGGAGGATATGATTGAGGTGTATAAATGGAAAACAGGAATTAATAAAGGAGATGCAAGTAGCGTGGCAAAAATATCTAACATATACAGGACTCGCAGCAATGGTTTTAAATTAGAAAAATTCAGATTCAGGAAGGATGTAGGAAAGCACTGGTTTGGTAACAGAGTTGTGGACGAGTGGAACAAATTCCCGAGTACTGTCATAGAAGCTAAGATGTTGTGTAGTTTTAAAACTAGGTTGGATAAATACATGAGTGGGTGTGGGTAGGTGTGAGTTGGACCTAACTAGCTTGTGCTGCTAGGTCGGATGCTTTAAGTGATGTATCTGACCTCACTAGGTCAGTGAGGTCAGATGGCTGGTGAGCTGAAGGTCACTAGGTCAGTGAGGTCAGATGGCCGGTGAGCTGAAGGTCACTAGGTCAATGAGCTTAAGCCAGTAGGAGAATTGGACCTGCCTCACATGGGCCAGTAGGCCTTTTGCAGTGTTCCTTCTTTTTCATGTTCTTATGAAACCAGCAGGCCAGACTTGAGTCCTGGAGATGGGAAGTACAGTGCCTGCACTTTGAAGGAGGGGTGTTAATGTTGCAGATTTATAATTGTAGTGTAAGCACACCTTTGGCAAGACAGTGATGGAGTGAATGATGATGAAAGTTTTTCTTTTTCAGGCTACCCTACCTTGGTGGGAAATGGGCGATGTGTTGATAAATAAAGTAAAATAGTTGGCCTTAGAGAGGAGTTCTATAGAAGCTTTGGTTTCGTACTATATTCATAGGTGGTGTTATAAAGCCAGTAAATACTTGAGTTTTAGGGAGAAATGTGTGCTTGATACATAATAATTCTGATATGTAATTGAAGTTGTCACAATTGCTCCTTCCTGATGACACAGTGCCTTTAGCAGAATCAAAAAATAAATTGCTGAAATTCGTGGAGGAGTTTGAAAACGTGCATAAAGAAAGAAAATTGACAGAGAACAAAGGTAAAGAGTAGAATGATGCAAATACGAACCATAACCAAGATCTAGTATTCTCGAGGAATTAATCCACTTTAAGATAAGTGGTGTATGCTGGAGTGAAATGACTTGCACCATTTGAATGTACTACTGGAATTCTGATTTACTGTACAGTATGCACAAAAAAGTGTGCCAAATAATTCTGTACTGTATTGTTGATACTTAATACATTATTAGTCATTGTCACCAAAGCTGGATGACCCAAAGAAAGAAAGAAAAATAGAGTATGGCATAAAGGTAGTGTGATCCACTGAAGAATACAGTGGACCCCCGCTTTACGATCAGCTCCTAATGCGACCAATTATGTAAGTGTATTTATGTAAGTGCGTTTGTACATGTATGTTTGGGGGTCTGAAATGGACTAATCTAATTCACAATATTCCTTATGGGACCAAATTCGTTCAGTAATGTCACCTGAACATACTTCTGGAATGAAATAATATCGTAAGCCGGGGGTCCACTGTACTGTCATTCATGACCTTGAGTCTTGCTTTGGTTAATTAGTTAATGTAAGAGCTTCCATATATCAACCATCGAGACTCGATTTTATATTAATTTTGTATGCTGTATATAATAATCAGGTTTTACTTTGTATTATTATTGATTAACAAACATTTTTGTTACTAATTGTGTTGTTGTGGTTTAGATTGTGTGAGTGGAGAAAGCAGTGCCCCTCAGCTGCTGCTGTTATACTCTGTGTTGTCATCGTGGCTACATCTTCATCCACAACCACAACACTTCCACCAGGATTCCCTTGTAGAGGATGCTCTCTCCTCTAGGAGTAAGTTCATTATTTCCACACTCATATACTACACTTGTTCCTTGTTAGTACACAAGGAACCTCTACTTTAAAACAGTTTTCTTCATGTAAAACCATATAAAAAATTCATCAGGAGAAAACACACACAAGGACCACCTGTCTCATGTTAACAACAAATGTCTTAACATGACTCAGGAAATTGTAATAATACGATTGGCAACAAAACATGGAACTGGTGGTATGCAAGCCCATGGTATTTTACAGGAGCATTGCCACTTCAGAGACATGAAGACAGTATCTGTGTTTCCTCTCTATTTCAATGTGATGCTGCTTAACCTTTCTTAAACAATTTAAGTACCAGCTACTTTATCTCCTCCTTAAATCACAGTATAATAATTACTAGCCAGATATGTAGATGGGGAAGGGATAGTACCAGAATTTTTACTGATACCGATGCTGTACTAAATTTTAGGCTCATATTGATACTAATATAATTGGGCCCCACTTTACAGCATTTGACCTTATGGCTTTCCGCTAATACAGACATTTCAAATTATGACCAAAACTCGCTAAACGGCTCCCCTACCTGACTTTCTAGTATGGTCACTGTGCCCCACCCAGTTTGTTTACATTCCCTGTGAGCTCTGTGTCGATTGTTAGCGCACTCATCTCACACACTGAGGTCCGGAGTTCGAATCTCCGGTACGGCTGGAAAACATTAGGGACGTGTTTCCATAAGACATCTGGTGTCCCTGTTCACCCATCATTAATAATGGGTACCTGGGTGTTAGTCGACTGGTGTGGGTCGCATCCTGGGACAAAACTGACCTAATTACGGGAAATGCTCAGCATAATGAGCGGCTTTCTATATAGTAGTATGTCATTGATGTCAGCTATGGTCTGTATACCTTGTACATGTACTTGTAGTAAATAAAGATTATTATTATTATTATTATTATTATTATGTCTGGAAACTTTCCAGAATTTCAAGTGTTTTAAAGTTATTACTTATTTTATATATATATATATTTTTTTTCAACAAGTCGGCCGTCTCCCACCGAGGCAGGGTGACCCAAAAAGAAAATACTTTCATCATCATTCAACACTTTCACCACACTCACACATTATCACTGTTTTTGCAGAGGTGCTCAGAATACGACAGTTTAGAAGCATACACATATAAAGATACACAACATATCCCTCCAAACTGCCAATATCCCAAACCCCTCCTTTAAAGTGCAGGCATTGTACTTCCCATTTCCAGGACTCAAGTCCGATTATATGAAAATAACCGTTTTCCCTGAATCCCTTCACTAAATATTACCCTGCTCACACTCCAACAGATCGTCAGGTCCCAAGTACCATTCGTCTCCATTCACTCCTATCTAACACGCTCACGCACGCTTGCTGGAAGTCCAAACCCCTCGCCCACAAAACCTCCTTTACCCCCTCCAACCCTTTCGAGGACGACCCCTACCCCGCCTTCCTTCCCCTATAGATTTATATGCTTTCCATGTCATTCTAATTTGATCCATTCTCTCTAAATGACCAAACCACCTCAACAACCCCTCTTCTGCCCTCTGACTAATACTTTTATTAACTCCACACCTTTTCCTAATTTCCACACTCCGAATTTTCTGCATAATATTTACACCACACATTGCCCTTAACCCTTTCAGGGTCCGTCCCGTAGATCTACGGCTTTATGGTGAGTGTCCAAACCGTAGATCTACGCCATGAGCTCAGCTCACTCTGATAAACTGTGAGTGGTACATTTGGGCCTAGATATGAGAGAATACATCTATGTGGTATGTGTGCACCACATAAAACAGATCCTGCAGCACACTGTGTATAATGAGAGAAAAAAACTGAAATCATGATTTTTCGATTAAAACAGCAACTTTGCAGTGTTTTTTCGTATGTTTTTTATAGTTGTATTTGCGATTTCTTGGTCTCATTTGATAGAATGGAAGACATATTACAGAAATAGAGATGATTTTGATTGGTTTTAGCACTGGAAATGGCTTGAAACTGAGCTCAAAGTAGCGGAAATGTTAAATTTTTCCCGATATTCAAGAGTAAACAAACGACCTCACATGTCTAATACACGTCAGCTGGTGGGTCTAATATACATTCACAAATATGGTGATGATATTTATACAATTATTACAGTATTGCATAGCAGTAAATCTTCTATTTTTTGGTGTGAATAAAAATTCATTATATGAATAAAAAATCAAAATGGAATTTATTTGTAAAGCCTCAAAACATGACTAATGAACAGAGGAAATGTTAGTTTAGTGCCAGCAATGCCTACATTGTTTATTCTGGACCCTATTTTGAAATTGGAATATTTTGAACTTTGTGTTAAATTGGCCAAATTAACAATTTCCGATCACTTTATTTTGTAGTTGAAACAGTTGACTTGGCGATTTCTTGTGCTCAATCGATAGAATAGAAGTAATACTAGTGAAATAGCTAAGAATTTGGTTGATTGGAATAATGTAATTGGCCTAAAATGGGAGTCAAAGTCGGCAAAATCGCCGATTCGTAAATATCACTGACACATCAAAATTCGCGAGAGCATAATTTCGTCAATTTTCCACCAAATTTCGTACTTTTTGTTTTATTACCTTCACAAAAAGATTCTCTACGATTTCATAAGAAAAAATAACAAATTTTTTTTTTGAAAATTCTTGGACACTGGTGCGTGACTCCAGATTTTGGCCTTGGACCCTGAAAGGGTTAAACAGGACATCTCCACTGCCTCCAACCATCTCGCTGCTGCATTTACCACCCAAGCTTCACACCCCTATAAGAGTGTTGGTACTACTATACTTTCATACATTCCCTTCTTTGCCTCCATAGATAACGTTTTTTGACTCCACATATACCTCAACGCACCACTCACCTTTTTTCCCCTCATCAATTCTTTGATTAACCTCATCCTTCATAAATCCATCCGCCGACATGTCAACTCCCAAGTATCTGAAAACATTCACTTCTTACATACTCCTCCTCCCCAATTTGATATCCAATTTTTCTTTATCTAAATCATTTGATACCCTCATCACCTTACTCTTTTATATGTTCACTTTCGACTTTCTACCTTTACACACTTTCCCCAAACTCATCCACTAACCTTTGCAATTTTTCTTTAGAATCTCCCATAAGCACAGTATCATCAGCAAAAAGTAACTGTGTCAATTCCCATTTTGAATTTGATTCCCCAAAATTTAATCCCACCCCTCTCCCGAACACCCTAGCATTTACTTCCTTTACAACCCCATCTATAAATATATTAAACAACCATGGTGACATTACACATCCCTGTCTAAGACCTACTTTTACCGGGACGTAGTCTCCCTCTCTTCTACACACCCTAACCTGAGCCTCACTATCCTCATAAAAACTCTTTACAGCATTTAATAACTTACCACCTATTCCATATACTTGCAACATCTGCCACATTGCTCCTCTATCCACTCTATCATATGCCTTTTCTAAATCCATAAATGCAATAAAAACTTCCCTACCTTTATCTAAATACTGTTCACATATATGCTTCAATGTAAACACTTGATCTACACATCCCCTACCCACTCTGAAACCTCCTTGCTCATCCGCAATCCTACATTCTGTCTTACCTCTAATTCTTTCAATTATAACCCTACTGTACACTTTTCCTGGTATACTCAGTAAACTTATTCCTCTATAATTTTTACAGTCTCTTTTGTCCCCTTTCCCTTTATATAAAGGGACTATACATGCTCTCCGCCAATCCCTAGGTACCTTTCCCTCTTTCATACTCTTATTAAACAAAAGTACCAACCACTCCAACACTATATCCCCCCCTGCTTTTAACATTTCTGTCATGATCCCATCAGTTCCAGCTGCTTTACCCCCTCTCATTCTACGTAATGCCTCATGTACCTCCCCCACACTTACATTCTGCTCTTCTTCTCTCCTAAAAGATGGTATACCTCCCTGACCAGTGCATGAAATTACTGCCTCTCTTTCTTCCTTAATGTTTAAAAGTTCCTCAAAATATTCTCGCCATCTACCTAATACCTCCATCTCCCCATCTACTAACTCCCCTACTCTGTTTTTAACTGACAAATCCATACTTTCCCTAGGCTTTCTTAACTTGTTTAACTCACTCCAAAATCTTTTCTTGTTTTCATTAAAATTTCTTGACAGTGCCTCTCCCACTCTATCATCTGCTCTCCTTTTGCACTCTCTCACCACTCTCTTTACCTTTCTTTTACTCTCCATATACTCTGCTCTTCTTATAACACTTCTGCTTTTGTAAAAAACCTCTCATAAGCTACCTTTTTCTCTTTTATCACACCCTTTACTTCATCATTCCACCAATCACTCCTCTTTCCTCCTGCCCCCACCCTCCTATAACCACAAACTTCTGCCCCACATTCTAATGCTGCATTTTTAAAAACTATTCCAACCCTCTTCAACCCCCAACTACTCATCTTTGCACTAGCCCACCTTTCTGCCAATAGTCGCTTATATCTCACCCGAACTTCCTCCTCCTAGTTTATACACTTTCACCTCCCTCTTACTTGTTGTTGCCACCTTCCTCTTTTCCCATCTACCTCTTACTCTAACTGTAGCTACAACTAAATAATGATCCGATATATCAGTTGCCCCTCTTTAAACATGTACATCCTGGAGCCTACCCATCAACCTTTTATCCACCAATACATAATCTAATAAACTACTTTCATTATGTGCTACATCATACCTTGTATATTTATTTATCCTCTTTTTCATAAAATATGTATTACTTATTACCAAATCTCTTTCTACACATAGCTCAATTAAAGGCTCCCCATTTACATTTTCCCCTGGCACCCCAAATTTACCTACTACTCCCTCCATAACATTTTTACCCACTTTAGCATTGAAATCCCCAACCACCATTACTCTCACACTTGATTCAAAACTCCCCATGCATTCACTCAACATTTCCCAGAATCTCTCTCTCTCCTCTGCACTTCTCTCTTCTCCAGGTGCATACACGCTTACTATAACCCACTTTTCACATCCAATCTTTATTTTACTCCACATAATCCTTGAATTAATACATTTATATTCCCTCTTTTCCTGCCATACCTTATCCTTCAACATTATTGCTACTCCTTCTTTAGCTCTAACTCTATTTGAAACCCCTGACCTAATCCCATTTATTCCTCTCCATTGAAACTCTCCCACCCCCTTTACCTTTGTTTCACTTAAAGCGAGGACATCCAGCTTCTTCTCATTCATAACATCCACAATCATCTCTTTCTTATTATTTACACAACATCCACACACATTCAGACTTCCCACTTTGTACTCTGTACTTTGTACTCTGATAATTAACTAAATTTTATTTTTATTTTATTGTATATAGAAAAATACATCCTTTAACCCTTTTACTGTCAGTCACATTGATCTATGTAACTGAGATCAGTGTTGATGCTGGGATCAGTGTTGATGCTGGGATCAGTGTTGATGTTGGGATCATTGTTGATGCTGGGATCAGTGTTGATGCTGGGATCGGTGTTGATGCTGGGAACAGTGTTCATGCTGGGATCAGTGTTGATGCTGGGATCAGTGTTGATGCTGGGATCATTGTTGATGCTGAGATCAATGTTGATGCTGGGATCAGTGTTGATGCTGAGATCAGTGTTGATGCTGGGAACAGTGTTCATGCTGGGATCAGTGTTCATGCTGGGATCAGTGTTGATGCTGGGATCAGTGTTGATGCTGGGATCAGTGTTGATGCTGGGATCAGTGTTGATGCTGGGAACAGTGTTCATGCTGGGATCAGTGTTGATGCTGGGATCAGTGTTGATGCTGGGATCAGTGTTCATGCTGGGAACAAGTGTTCATGCGGGGATCAGTGTTGATGCTGGGATCAGTGTTGATGCTGGGATCAGTGTTGATGCTGGGATCAGTGTTGATGCTGAGATCAATGTTGATGATGGGATCAGTGTTGATGCTGGGAACAGTGTTCATGCTGGGATCAGTGTTGATGCTGGGATCAGTGTTGATGCTGGGAACAGTGTTCATGCTGGGATGAGTGTTGATGCTGGGATGAGTGTTGATGCTGGATCAGTGTTAATGCTGGGATCAGTGTTGATGCTGGGAACAGTGTCATGACTGGATCAGTGTTGATGCTGGGATCAGTGTTGATGCTGGGATCATTGTTGATGCTGAGATCAATGTTGATGCTGGGATCAGTGTTGATGCTGGGAACAGTGTTGATGCTGGGATCAGTGTTCATGCTGGGATCAGTGTTGATGCTGGGATCAGTGTTGATGCTGGGATCAGTGTTGATGCTGGATCAGTGTTGATGCTGGGAACAGTGTTCATGCTGGGATCAGTGTTCATGTTGGGATCCAGTGTTCATGCTGGATCAGTGTTCATGCTGGGAACAGTGTTCATGCTGGGATCAGTGTTGATGCTGGGAACAGTGTTGATGCTGGATCAGTGTTGATGCTGGGATCAATGTTCATGCTGGGATCCATTGTTGATGCGATCAGTGTTGATGCTGGGATCAGTGTTGATACTGGGATCAATATTGATGCAGGGATCTGTTTATGCTGGGATCAATGTTGAGCTGGATCAGTGTTGATGCTGGGATCAGTGTTGATGCTGGGATCAGTGTTGATGCTGGGATCAGTGTTGATGCTGGGATCAATGTTGATGTTGAGATCAGTGTTGATGCTGGGATCAGTGTTGATGCTGGGATCAATGTTGATGCTGGGATCAGTGTTGATGCTGGGATCAGTGTTGATGCTGGGATCAGTGTTGATGCTGGGATCAGTGTTGATGCTGGAATCAGTGTTGATGCTGGGATCATTGTTGATGCTGGATCAGTGTGATGCTGGGATCAGTGTTGATGTTGGGATCAGTGTTGATGCTGGGATCAGTGTTGATGCTGGGATCATTGTTGATGCTGGGATCAGTGTTGATGTTGCAATCAGTGTTGATGCTGGGATCAGTGTTGATGCTGGGAACAGTGTTCATGCTGGGATCAGTGTTGATGCTTGGATCATTGTTGATGCTGAGATCAATGTTGATGCTGGGATCAGTGTTGATGCTGGGATCAGTGTTGATGCTGGGAACAGTGTTGATGCTGGGATCAGTGTTGATGCTGGGATCAGTGTTGATGCTGGGATCAGTGTTGATGCTGGGATCAGTGTTGATGCTGGGATCAGTGTTCATGCTGGGAACAGTGTTCATGCTGGGATCAGTGTTCATGCTGGGATCAGTGTTCATGCTGGGAACAGTGTTCATGCTGGGATCAGTGTTGATGCTGGGATCAGTGTTGATGCTGGGATCAGTGTTGATGCTGGGATCAGTGTTGATGCTGGGATCATTGTTGATGCTGAGATCAGTGTTGATGCTGGGATCAGTGTTGATACTGGGATCAATATTGATGCTGTGATCATTGTTGATGCTGGGATCAATGTTGATGCTGGGATCAGTGTTGATGCTGGGATCAGTGTTGATGCTGGGATCAGTGTTGATGTTGAGATCAGTGTTGATGCTGGGATCAGTGTTGATGCTGAGATCAATGTTGATGCTGGGATCAGTGTTAATGCTGGGATCAGTGTTGATGCTGGGATCAGTGTTGATGCTGGGATCAGTGTTGATGCTGGGATCAGTGTTGATGCTGGAATCAGTGTTGATGCTGGAATCAGTGTTGATGCTGGGATCAGTGTTGATGCTGCAATCAGTGTTGATGCTGGGATCAGTGTTGATGCTGGGATCAGTGTTGATGCTGGGATCAGTGTTGATGTTGAGATCAGTGTTGATGCTGGGATCAGTGTTGATGCTGAGATCAATGTTGATGCTGGGATCAGTGTTAATGCTGGGATCAGTGTTGATGCTGGGATCAGTGTTGATGCTGGGATCAGTGTTGATGCTGGGATCAGTGTTGATGCTGGAATCAGTGTTGATGCTGGGATCATTGTTGATGCTGGGATCAGTGTTGATGCTGCAGTGTTGATGCTGGGATCAGTGTTGATGCTGGGATCAGTGTTGATGCTGGGATCAGTGTTGATACTGGGATCAGTGTTGATGTTGGGATCAGTGTTGATGCTGGGATCAGTGTTGATGCTGGGATCATTGTTGATGCTGGGATCAGTGTTGATGCTGGGATCAGTGTTGATGCTGGGATCAGTGTTGATGCTGGGATCAGTGTTGATGCTGGGATCAGTGTTGATGCTGGGATCTTGTAGATGAATGGTTCAGAGAACCGACATGTTGATAAATTAGACACATGTGCAACTCTTGGGTATCTTTATTGAGGAAACGTTTCGCCACACAGTGGCTTCATCAGTCCATACAAAGGAGAATCTTGAAGAACAGGAGGAGAATGAGGTAATCAGTCCCTCAACCTTGAGTCGATGTGGTCAGTCCATCAATCTTGAATAGATTACGGCATACGTGCTGAGAAGGATCTTATAAACCGTTGGCAGGAGAGGTGCAGCAGTCATAGGTGGTGTAACATTTGTTCAATGTTGAAGTAGGCTGGGATCAGTGTTGATGCTGGGATCAGTGTTGATGCTGGGACCAGTGTTGATGCTGGGATCAGTGTTGATGCTGGGATCAGTGTTGAAGCTGGGATCAGTGTTGATGCTGGGATCAATGTTGGTGCTGGGATCAGTGTTGATGCTGGGATCAGTGTTGATGCTGGGATCAGTGTTGATGCTGGGATCAATGTTGATGTTGGGATCAGTGTTGATGTTGGGATCAGTGTTGATGCTGGGATCAGTGTTGATGCTGGGATCAGTGTTGATGCTGGGATCAGTGTTGATGCTGGGATCAGTGTTGATGCTGCAGATCTACACACAACTCATAGCACCCTCAAATTTATTATTAGTGACAGAGTTTCACCTAAATATGACAGACTGATTCTGTGTGGTGGATGTGTGCGATATAAACCATACCATGGGTGGGGTTTGAACCTGCGATCAGAGAGTCTTGAAACTCCAAACCACATGGTATGGTTTGTTTGCAATTGTGTCATTACAGTTTCATGAGTCATGTGCAATATAAACCAATGCTGCACCACACAGTGCATAATGGGAACAGTTAACCTCCAACTCAGTGTTTGGGTTCAAGTAGCAACTGTGCATAATGGGAACAGTTAACCTCCAACTCAGTGTTTGGGTTCAAGTAGCAACTGTTTTATGGGTTGCACTCAGTCTGCTTCAGTTATTGGGATGACCTAAACTACTGACCAAGCATTTTTGTTTATAGTTTCTTGGATGAGAAATAGGGGAAGAAATGTCTATTTTTTGTGTGATTATTGATTTAAAATAAAGGTATGTGTTATATAGAAGTGGCCTGGTGGCATGATTAACCCGTAAACGGTCCAAGCAGATCCACGTTCACATGCGTAGTGCTCCAAAAGTAGATCTACGTTTTTTTTTTTACATATTTTCAAATATAACAACAAAAAAAGTAGATCAAAGTTTTTTTACACATTTTCAAATGTAAAAAAAAAAAATAAGAAGATCTACTTTTTTTACATGCTTTCAAATGTTGAAAAAACGTATATATACGTTTGGACTGTTTACGGGTTAATGATCAGAGGGAAGGTTGCTTTAGTGGCAGGAGTGCTCACACTGTTTCTTTTGGGCTCTGTTTTGAGACTGAAATTTGTTGAAGATAGTGTAAAATTTATCAGAGTACCAGTATCCGGGGGCTGTGTAAGGTATATCTGATAGTTAAAGATAAAGATACTTTATTTCAGCATGATACAGTGTTTGTACAAAGGTTAATTACATTTAAGTGTGCAAGCCGAGAGCCCCTGCAGAGTGTTTCAGGCAAACTTAAGACTAACTTAAGATTAATAGGGCAGTGACAGACGGTTTTACATATACAATGTGTTAAGTGATTGTAAATATAAGTTTTGGGGTTACAATGGATACAAGAAAATTGAATGTCCTATTAGTACATATTGATATTAAGGAGATACAGTTAGTGATTTAAAGGTTGAGAAGATAACACATATTAAGAATGAGGTTATAATGTATACATATTTTAGCGACATTGAGAATATGGATATGTAGTACCCACAGTCAGTGGCCAGGCTTCAAACACCTTTTATTGTACAGCAATACAGGAATGGAACAGACTTCCTGCACATGTCAAAGCCAGTCATAGCATGAACCAGTTCAAGAAGAGTGCCAAAAAGTGCCTAATGAATGTAGCTATAGAAAAGGAGGAAAATGTTTTTTTATTTTTTTAGCTAACACACGTGTAATCTTCCCTTATTCCTAGTATATCTCCTGTATAGTATAATAATAAGATATTATCACCTTTATATTATAACAATAAGGTAAAAGGACCCCAATGGAAATAAGTCACTCAGTCTGACTTTTTTGGGTTATCCTACGTTCTTTACACTCATGCTGCTATGCATGATAATCTAGGTAACTGTATTTGTGTTAACCTGAATAAACTTACTTACACACTAATGCTTTGAGGGTCTGTCCAGTAGTTCTACAGCTTTGAAGTCAGGGGTCCCAGCCGTAGTTCTGTGCCATGAGCTCAGCTCACTCAGATAAGTTGCGAGTGGTAAATTTGGGCCTAGATACGAGAGAATACATCTATGTGGTAAGTGTACACCACATAGAACAAATCCTGCAGCACGCAGTGCATAATGAGGAAAAAACTGAGACATGTTTCTGGATTAAAACAGCGACTGTGGTGTATTTTTGTATGTTTTTTATGGTTGTATTCACGGTTTCTTGGTCTCATTTGATGGCATGAGCATGTTAGATAGGAGTGAATGGAGACGAATGATACTTGGGACCTGACGATCTGTTGGAGTGTGAGCAGGGTAATATTTAGTGAAGGGATTCAGGGAAACCGGTTATTTTCATATAGTCGGACTTGAGTCCTGGAAATGGGAAGTACAATGCCTGCACTTTAAAGGAGGGGTTTGGGATATTGGCAGTTTGGAGGGATATGTTGTGTATCTCTATACGTATATGCTTCTAAACTGTTATATTCTGAGCACCTCTGCAAAAGCAGTGATAATGTGTGAGTGTGGTGAAAGTGTTGAATGATGATGAAAGTATTTTCTTTTTGGGGATTTTCTTTCTTTTTTTTTGGGTCACCCTGCCTCGGTGGGAGATGACCGACTTGTTGAAAAAAAAAAAAAAAGTACTAAAAATGGCATGAAACTGAGCTCAAGGTAGTGAAAATGTTCGATTTTTTGACAGTGTTCAAGAGCAAACAAATGACTTCATGCCTCCAATACACATCAACTGGTGGGTCTGATATACATTCACAAATGCACTGATATTATTTATACATAAAAGTAAATCTTCAATTTTTTGGTGTGAATAAAAATTCTTTATGTGAATAAAAAATCTAAATGGAATTCATGTGTAAAGCCTGAAAACATAACTAATAAACAGAGAAAAATGTTAGTTTAGTGCCAGGAATGTCTGCATTGTTTATTCTGGACCCTATTTTGAAATTGGAATATTTTGAACTTTGTATGAAATTGGCCAAATTACCAATTTCCGGTCACTTTATTAGGTAGTTGAAACAGTTGCCTGAGTGATTTCTTGTGCTCAGTCGATAAAATAGAAGTAATACTAGCAAAATAGCTAAGAATTTTGTTGACTGGAGTAATGTTATTGGCCTGAAATGGGAGTCAAAGCGGACAAAATCGCTGATGAGTAAATATTGTTGATGCAGCAAAATATGCGAGTGCAATTTCATCAATTTTCCATTAAATTTCGTACTTTCTGTTTTATTACCTTCAGAAAAAGATTACCTGTCATTTCATTCGAAAAAATAATTTTTTTTTTTTTTTGAAAATTCAAGACAGACTGTATGCTGGGGGGCAGTTGAGTAGTCTTGGGCCCCAGACACTTATTGTGTTGTCTCTCAGTGTACTCGTGGTGCCCCTGCTTTTCATTGGGGGAATGTTGCATCTCCTTCTGAGTCTTTTGCTTTCATAGGGAGTGATTTTTGTGTGCAGGTTTGGTACCAATCCCTCCAAGACCTTCCAAGTGTATATTACCATGTATCTCTCACCTGCATTCCTGGGAATACAGATCAAGAATATTCAAGCATTCCCAATAATTTAGGTGCCTTATCGTACTTATGAAGGTATTGGTAGACAGCAACCGCCCAGGGAGGTACTACCATACTGCCAAGTGAATGTAAAATGAAAGCCTGTCATTGTTTTACATGATGTCAGAATTTCTTGTGTCGTAAACATGCAAGATTTCAGGTACGTCTTGCTACTTCTTCTACACATGCATGTACAAGCATATATATACACACCCCTCTTTGTTTTCTTCTATTTGCTTACTAGTTCTTGTTCTTGTTTATTTCCTCTTATCTCCATAGAGAAGTGGGACAGAATTCTTCCTCCGTAAGCCATGCATGCTGTAAGAGGCGACTAAAATGCTGGGAGCAAGGGGTTAGTAACCCCTTCTCCTGTATATATCACTAAATGTAAAAGGAGAAACTTTTGTTTTTCCTTTTGGGCCATCCCGTCTCGGTAGGATACAGCCAGTGTGTTGAAAGAAGAAAGATTGTACTTATGTGTGCTGTGAAAGTTCTTTGGGTGCTCTCCAGGTCTGCAATGTCTCCAGCCTTGAAGGGGGACAATAGTGTACAGCAATATTCCAGCCTAGAGAGAACAAGCAATTTGAAGAGAATCATCATTGGCTTGGCGTCCCTAGTTTTGAAGGTTCTTATTATCCATCCTATCATTTTCCTAGCAGATAAGGTAAATACATTGTTGTGGTCTTTGAAAGCAAAATCCTCAGACATTATCACTCCCAGGTCCTTCACATTACTTTTTTGCTCTATTGTATGGTTAGAATTTGTTGTATACCCTGATACATTTTTAATTTCCTCAAGTTTTTGATATCTGAGTAGTTGAAATTTCTCCTCGTTGAACTTCTTATTGTTTTGAGTGGCCCATTTGAAGATTTGGTTGATGTCCGCTTGGATTCTTGAGGTGTCATCGATGGAGGTCACTGCCTTGGCAATTCGGGTGTCAGCCACAAAGGAAGCCACGGAGCTATGGCTTACATCTCTGTCTATGTCTGAAATGAGGATGAGGAATAGAATGGGAGTGAGTACTGTGCCTTGTGGAACAGAGCTTTTCACTATAGCTGCGTGGGACTTTACACTGTTTACTATTACTCTTTGTGTTCTGTTTGTCAGGAAGTTATAGTTCCATTCACCAACTTTTCCTGTTCTTCCTTTATCATGCATTTTGTTGCTATTACACCATGGTCACACTTACCGAAAGCTTTTTCAAAGTCAGTGAATAGTATAATGTAAGTAGTATTGCTTGTGGTATAAAATAACATAACTTTAAAAGGATGCCAACTGTTTTTGACACTCTTGTTGTGTGTTGGATGTGAGTGTTGAATTTCAAGTTGCTGTCAAGGTGCAGTCCCAGAAATTTTCCCTCATTATGTTTAGCAATATGATTATTGTCAATCATGTTTAGTTGGACATTATTTGCTTTGCTCCCAAACATAATATAAGGTTTTGTCAATGTTAAGTGCAAGTTTATTGGTAGTCATCCAGGTTGAAATTTTTAAGAGCTCTTCATTAATAGTGTTGTTGAGTGGTGCAAGATTTGGTTTGGAGATGACAAAAGTTGTGTCATCAGCAAAGAGAATAGGTGTAAGTTGTTGCAAAATTTTGGAAGGTTGTTGATGTATACGAGGAATCGGGGGCAAAGGATGCTTCCCTGTGGTACACCAGTGTTCAGAGGTGTTTTTGAGGAAGTTGTGTCCTTAATAAAGATGTATTGCCGTCTATTAGTAATGTAAGACTTTATATGTGCAAGTTCATGGCCTCTCATACCCTAGTGATCAAATTTGTGAGACAGGATGCTGTGGTCCACTATATCAAAAGCTTTCCTTAGGTCGATAAAGTGTCCTAGTGACAATTCATTTTGTCTGGTGCTGTGCAAAGCAGGTCTAGCATTTTAGTAATTGTGTCATTTGTGTTTTTTGTTTCTCCTGAAGCCAAACTAGCAGGGGTTGAGGATGCTTTGTGATGTTATAAAGGAATATAATATCTTAGATATGAGATTCTCAAAGATTTTGGAAAGTAAAGGCAAGTTTGATATTGGCTTATAGTTGTTTACATCTAGTGGTCCTCCACCTTTGTGTGTTGGAGTAACCCTTTCTATCTTGAGTAATGTTGGGAAAGTGTTGGTTTCTAGTGATTTGTTAAAGAGTAATGTAATGGTGGGTGACAGAACATGAACTGCTCATTTGAACACTAGTGGTGGGATGTGAGCTAGATTTCCTGATTTTTTTTTAGTGAATTAATAATTGTGGTGACTTCAGTGGGATCTGTTGGAGCAAGATAGAGGGATGTTAGGAAATTTCTATCCAAGTAATCACTTGCTCAGGTATTGAGTCCTGGAATTTTACTGGTGAGACTTGATTCTGTGGTTGAGAAGAAGTCACATATCTTGTTAGTGGTTTCAGTAGGCTGGAGTTGTGGTTTGCTTAGGTTAGGACAATATCTCTGGTGTTGTTCAGTTTTGGGTACCCAGGATCTGAGAGAGTGTCTTCCAGGTCTTTTTTATATCACCTCTTGTTTCAGTGAATGTATTAGAATAGTACAGTTGTTTGGACTTTCTTATAGTTGAATGGGCAGTTTCTTGTGTTTGATGGATTGTAAGGAAGGCATACTAGTAAAGTAGCCAGGAATTGGATCAATGTGAGTACTTAAATTGGCCTAAAATTGTCCTCAAATTGGGTGAAATTACTGTTGCATAAAGTCTTCTCTGACCTCCAACTTTGTATCTACATAATTATGTAATTATTACATGAAATTTTGTATTTTTGGTGTCATTGCCTTTAGAAAAAGATTCTCTGTCAATTTAGAAGAAAAAATATATTTTTATTTTTTTAATAAAAAATTGAGGGCTGTTGACAGTGAAAGGGTTAAAATGGTGAGAGAGTGGTAAAACTCCAGGCCACTGCATAAGCCACTGGGCCATTTGGCTACAGTGACATTCATCCAGCTAGGTATATTTATATTCCATAAGAAGGTTATCTCAATGGGGAAGTGGACCAGAAGTCTTCTTCTGTAAGCCATGCGTGTCATAAGAGGTGACTTACGTGCTGGGAGCAAGGGACTATTAACCCCTTCTCCTGTTTACAATACTAAAGTTAAAAAGAGAAACTTTTTTTCTTTTTGGGCCACCTCTGCCTTGTTGGGATATGGCTGGTTTGTTAAAAAGAAGAAAGAAGAAGGTTAACAAGAGTCCCACTGTGACCCCAAAGGCAAGTTTTTACAGACGAATTTCCCACCAGTGGGACCCATGCTAGCCTCCCTATGGTGTACAGAAATATACCTAGTTGGATGAATCTTATTGTAGCCAAATGGTCCAGTGGCTTATGCACTGCCCTTGACTCTTACCACTCACTCACCATGGGTTCAGATCCCACCCATTCCCTGGCTTGTTTGCAATTGCGTTATTTCAACTTCATGAGTCATGAATATTTCAACTACTTGATCACTTGTTCATCATTTAACCCTTTCAGGGTCCGTGCCATAGATCTACGGCTTTACGTTCAGGGTCCAAACCGTATATCTATGCCATGAGTTCATCTCACTCTGATAAGCTGTGAGCAGTAAATTTTGGCCTAGATAAGAGAGAATACATCTATGTGGTATATGTGCACCACATAAAACAAATCCTGCAGCACAGTGCATAATGAGAGAAAAAACTGAGACATAATTTTCGATTAAAACAGCGACTTTGCAGTGTTCTTCTGTATGTCTTTTATAGTTGTATTTGCAATTTCTTGGTCTCATTTGATAGAATGGAAGATATACTACAGAAATAGAGATGATTTTGATTGGTTTTAGTACTGGAAATGGCCTGAAACTGAAAAAAATAGCAGAAATGTTAAATTTTTGCCGATGTTCAAGAGTAAACAAATGACCTCACGAGTTTAATACATGACAGCTGGTGGGTCTAATATACATTCACAAATGTGGTGATATTATTTATACAATTATTACAGTATTGCATAACAGTAAATCTTCCATTTTTTTGGTTTGAATAAAAATTCATTATGTGAATAAAAGATCAAAATGGAATTCATTTGTAAAGGCTGAAAATGTAACTAATGAACAGGGGAAATGTTAATTTAGTGCCAGGAATGTCTGCATTGTTTATTCTGGACCCTATTTTGAAGTTGGAATATTATGAACTTTGCATTAAATTGGCCAAATTACCAATTTCCGGCCACTTTATTTTGTAGTTGAAACAGTTGAATTGGCAATTTCTTGTGCTCAATCGATAGAATAGAAGTATTACTAGTGAAATAGCTAAGAATTTGGTTGACTGGAATACTGTAATTAGCCTAAAATGGGAATCAAAGTCAACAAAATTGCTGATGCATAAATATCGCCGACACATCAAAATTCACGAGAGCATAATTTCGTCAGTTTTCCATCAAATTTTGTGCTTTTTGTTTTATTATCTTCAGAAAAAGATTCTCTACCATTTCATAAGAAAAAATAACAAAATTATTTTTTGAAAATTCTTGGACCCTGAGGCACACTTTGAAATTTGGCCACTGGACCCTGAAAGGGTTAACAATAGATATAATAAGTGGATCATTTGTTTATTGCATAGAATGATAGTTGTGTATGAGGAGCAATAATAAAATAATCATAAGGTATTCAGGAGCTTTAATATTGTGTGTCAGATATTCCAGTGAGCTTCAGTGGGATAGTGGCCAGAGTGAAGAGGTGTCAGTGTAAGCAAGAGCACATTTTCTGTGACAGGGCAGGTGTTGGTAGGTAGCGTATACCTGTTGATGGTTCTGAGAGTTGTTGTCAGGCCGCTGGGTTGATGATGTGACGAGTCAGCTGTTTTTGTAGTTTGCAGTCCAGTGTGATCATCACAGCTCAATAGATCAGCAACTGCCTGAAGGAACTTGTCAGGTTTCCTCTTTATAAAACTGTTTTGTGGAGTATACAGAATGAAATTAGTATTTGAGGTGTTGTACAGCAGAAAAGAATAAGCACCACATTGGCCAAAAATCTGGGTTAGTGTACAGATTAATTCCTTAATGTTTTGTCTCCAAGTTATGGATTCTCTGCATTATATTCACATCACACATTGCCCTTAGACGTGACATCTCCACTGCCTCCAGCCTTCTCCTTGTTGCAGCATTCACTATCCATGCTTCACACCCATATATGAATGTTGGTACCATTATTTTTATTATTTTATTATCACACTGGCCGATTCCCACCATTATATTCTCATAAATTCTCCTCTTTGCTTCAGTGGGTAACGTTTTTTGTCTCCGCAGACTCCTCAGTGCATCGCTCACCTTTTTCCCCTCAGTAATTCTATGATTCACCTCATCTTTCATAGACCCATCTGCTGTCAAGTCCACCCCTAAATATTTGAATGCATTCACTTCCTCCCTACTCTGTCCTTCTGATCTGATATTTAATCTTTCATTAACTAAATTCTTTGTTATCCTCATTGTCTTGCTGTTTCCTATGTTATGTTTTAATTTCCTTCTTTTACATACCCTTCCAAATTCAGTCACTAACTTCTTCAGAATCTCCCGAAAGCACAGTGTCATCAGCAAAAAGCATCTGTGGCAACTCCCACTTTGTTAGAGTCTTTATCTTTTAATCCCACACCTCTTGCCAACACCTGAGCATTCACTTCTCTTACAACCCCATCTTTAAATATATTGAA
The DNA here is from genome assembly GCF_026875155.1 of Cherax quadricarinatus. NCBI lineage: Eukaryota > Metazoa > Arthropoda > Malacostraca > Decapoda > Parastacidae > Cherax > Cherax quadricarinatus. Next base: position 89,972,199 of record NC_069405.1, on the reverse strand, counting down.
TATCCATGGTGACATGCATCTTTGTCTAAGGCCAGGTTTTACTAGGAAATAATCCCCCTCTCTCCTGCATACTCTAACCCGAGCCTTTCTATCCTGGTAAAAATTCTGAATTGCTTTCAGTAACCTACCACTTACTCTATACATTTGCAACATCTGCCACATTGCACCCTTATCCACCTTATCATATGCCTTTTCCAAATCCATAAGTGAAACTGAAACCTCTTTACCCTTATCTAAATATGTACTGTTCACTTATGTTTCAATGTAAACTCTTGGTCTACACACCCCCTACCTTTCCTAAAGCCTCCTTGTTCATCTGCAAGTATGCTCTCTGTCTTACTCTTGATTCTTTCAATGATAACCCTACCATATACTGTACCAGGTATACTCAACACGCTTCTTTCTTTCAACACACTGGCTGTATCCCACCAAGGCGGGGTAGCCCAAAAAGAAAAACAAAAGTTTCTCCTTTTATATTTAGTAAATGTACAGGAGAAGGGGTTACTAGCCCCTTGCCCCCAGCATTTTAGTCGCTTCTTACAACATGCATGGCTTACGGAGGAAGAATTCTGTTCCACTTCCCCATGGAGATAAGAAAATGCAGAGGGGTGTGTATATACATGTATATTTATGCTTGTTCATGCATGTGTAGTGCAACCTAAGTGTAAGGAGAGGTAGCAAGATGTGCCTGAAATTTTGCATGTTTATGAGACAGAAAAAGACACCAGCAATCCTACCATCATTTAAAAACAATTACAGGCTTTCGTTTTACACACTTGGCAGGATGGTAGTACCTCCTTGGGCTGTTGGTGTCTTCCAACCTACTAGCTAGAACTCAACAGGCTTATTCCCTTATAATTCTTACACTCTCTTTTGTTCCTTTTGCCTTTATACAAAGAACTATGCATGCTCTCTGTCAATGCCTAGGTACCGTCCCTTCTTTCATTTATTTATTAAAAGCACCAACCATTCCAAAACTATATTCCCTCCTGCTTTTAACATTTCTGTCTTTATCCCATCAATCCCAGCTACTTTACATTCTTTCATTCTACCCACTCTCTCACACACCTTCCCCACACTCACAACTAGCTGTTCCTCACTCCTACAAGATGTTATACCTCCCTGCCCAATACATAAAACCACAGCTTCTCTGTCTTAATCAACATGTAACAGTTCCTCAAAATTTTCTCTCCATCTTCCCGATACCTCTGACTCTCCATCCAATCACTCTCATATCCTGGTTTTAACTGTCAAATCCCTTTGTTCCCCAGGCTTTTTCAATTTACTGATTGTTACGCTTTTGGCTTGTGTAATGTTAATAAAGGTCCTGGCTAATAAAGGGTAAACAACCTGCTATGTCTAGGGGCATTTATATTATTTAAAATAGAGAAAGAAACCACTCTAGGGCCAGCTTGTACCTTCACATTAAATGTGGATTGTTAATTAGTCAATTTATTATTAACCCCTTCAGGGTCCAAGGCCAAAATCTGAAGTGGTGCTCCAGTGTCCAAGAAATTTTGAAAAAAAAAAAAATATTTTTCTTACAGAATTAAAGAGCATATTTTTGCGAAGGTAATAAGACAAAAAAAAACATTTCTGATCAGTACTTACCGAGATACAGTGCCAAGAAGTTTGTCCAAAATGATGTGGTGGCGGCAACATTGACGAATTCCACATACGCGCATTACTTTATTTAGCGGTTTTTATTGTTTTTTTCTTTTCTTTTCCAATTTTTTTCTTTTCCTACTAACATTTGGGGCCTGGGAGACCAATACTGTATATAATGTATATATATAAACTCACTGTATTGAACACAATAACCGCACTAAAGTTATTATCATATTATTCTTTACCACTGTTGTTTATTACAATAAACATGCACAAATCTTGTATAATACTAATGTTCTATCATATATTTACATATTTACAATCACTGGACATGGTTTTAAAACTGCTGGAGCTTGTGGAACTCCTTGAAACAAGGCACCATGCACAGAGGCACCTTACATTCCTCACACATAAACCGAGTGTCTTTGCGTCTTTGTTGCCGTCGTTTTGTTTGTGCACAGACGATGCATCTCTTCTGAGCAAATTTCTTCTGAGTTGAAGGAAGCTGTATTATGAAATGATCACCTTCCCTCCTCAAACGCTTGGGTATATCCTGAGTAATTCGAGGACCTTGTTGTATAGCAGGTGTTCTTACCTGGTACTTCATTATGAGTTGTCTGACAACAGACAAACAAAATTCACCATACGGTGGTCTGTTGCCAGTCTTTATTTGGTACATATTATATGCATTGAGCATTGAAATGTCCATGAGATGGAAGAAAAGTTTCATGTACCACTTGTAACTCTTATGAACACAATCAACAAAACCAATCTGCATGTCACATTTGTCAACCAAGCGCATGTTTTGTGTATAATCAATCACTGTCACTGGTTTTCGAATACGTTCATTAGTCACTTGATCAACTTTGCCACTGTCTTGCATTTCATTACGGTGAATGGTTGTCAACAATGTGACATCTCGTTTGTCATGCCACCGTAATGCCATGATGTCATTGGCAGTAAACACCTGCACGTCATCACCACGAGCACCTGCGTTGAGCCTGGGCATATGTTTACAATTAGAATGCACTGTGCCACACACATCTGTCTTGTTCACTCGCATGAAATCACTGAGTAATGGGCTTGTGTACCAGTTATCAGTATATAATGTATGCCCTTTACCAAGATAAGGTGCCATCATGTTTCTCACTACATCACCTGAGATACCCAATAACATCTTGGTATCTTTCAATGTTTTACTTCCCGTGTATACAACAATATCCAATACCAGGCCACTGTCACAGTCACCGAGTACAAACAGTCTTATACCAAAGCATTTCCTCTTGCTCGGTATATACTGTTTGAACGACAGTCTACCTTTGAACAAAATCAAAGACTCGTCAAGTACAAGATTCGAATGGATAAAAGTACATGTTGAACTTTTGTTTCAAATACATAAAAACATTTCTAATCTTGTATAACCTGTCACTTCTGTCATGCCTGGTTTTGTCAGAGAAGTGCAACATACGTAACAGTAAGATAAACCTGTTCACTGGGATGATTTCACTGAAGACCAGGGTAGAAATTAGCCGATCTGTAGACCAGTATGCTTTTATATTATGCTTATAGACATGAGGCATAAGCATTATTGTTGCAAAAAGCAAATACATTTCTGCAACAGTCGTCTCTTTCCACTTGTGTAGTCTTGACTGTGGTGATATGATCGTATTTGCCATGGTGTACTCAAAATACTTATTACTTTCCCTGACAACAGTTTCCATCAGTGGCTGGTCAAAGAATAATTCAATGAATTCCAGTTCATTGGCCGTGTTTCCAAGGGGACAAGTAGGTAGAATTCCACTTTGAGAATCATCAAAGTGGTGAGGCTTGGGAACAAAATTGGGATTTTGCTGCCAATCCCAGATACGGTTTGCTGGTGGATACTGGACATCATAGGCTGGTTGTGCAGATGGTTGTGGTTGTGGTGGGCTGGTGGCTGACTCTCTGCTTTGTCCTTGAACTGACGAGTCAGCAGCGTGGGTCCCAGCCTGGGCTGGTGAGTCACGCATGGCGGTGCCACTACCATCACCACTACCACCATCTACTGATGCCTGTGGTCTATCCATGCCAAGTGTAGCCACATCTTCCTCACTATCACTATCTAAACCTGGTGTAGGGCCACGGGATGTACTCCAGGATGTACTCCATCCCCTGGGCACAGCATAGGGTACACTACCCGAGCGCATGCAGCGGCGAACATACTGACACTTCACTGGTGAATATGATTCCTCACTATCACTACTCGAATGATCGTCAAGCGCAATAAAATCACAATCCACGTCACTATCATCATCATTACTGAAGTCAGAGGCCTGGCCACGTGAAAATATTAGTTTTCTCTTGCGTTGAGGCACAACCGACCGTGAGTCACGAGTGCCCACACCAGAGGTAGAAGGTTGAGGATCGTCAGGGTTTTCTGCACTATTATCGATATCCTGGTCATTCCTTTCGGTCACTAACTGATCAAAGCCATAGAATTTGTCTTCATTTCCACTTCCATCAGTGTCAGAACTATCAGATAGGAAGAGGAGAGTCCCAATTTTCTGGGGAGTGAGAGCTGACTTGCGACAAGGCATGGTGAACAAGGGTAACTGAGCCGGCATTCCCACAATGCTATGCGGGCGCCTAGATTTTTTGTTTATGGCGCACACCCACCACGCAGACCCATTCTCTCACATGTAGACCTATGAGCGCTTTTGCGCTAAATTTGACGGCGCTAGAATTTTGGCGTAGATCTACGGTTTGGACACTCAACGTGAAGCCGTAGATCTACGGGACGGACCCTGAAAGGGTTAAGTAATTTATACAATATATACAACCTACAATCTACTCTACTACATACCATAATACCTTTACTCACTCACATTAGCTCACTTGCACACTGCTAGTGACACAAAATATATAAACATTTATAAACAGGGAGGCTCCATGACACCCCTCCCCCTCCCCTTCTTTTGCAGGCTACTCAACCTCCAGGCTGTACAAGTACTCTCCCAGAACTTAAATAGACCTCAGCACACTAAGGCATTACGGGTAAACATGAGAGCACTTAAACACAAATAAAAGTACCTATAGTATAAACCAAAAAAAAAAAGCCTACTCACACAACTATGTCTTGCTCTTTGTGCTGTGCTTCACCGACTGAACAAAACACACCTCACTCTCTCCTCTACTGGCCACTCTGACCAGGAGTAATATGCATCCAGTTTCAGAACAATCCCAGAGTTATGGAGCATTTTTTTTTTTTTTTGTAAAATATTCTCTACAATATACTGCGTAATACTGATCTCACTCCAAAACTTTTTCTTATTCTCAGCAAAATTTATTGATAGCATCTCACCTACTCTCTCATTTGCTCTTGTCTTATGTTCCTTCACCACTCACTCAACCTATCTTTTTCTCTCCATATACTCCTCCCTCCATGCATCACTTCTACTTTGTAAAAACCTCTAATATGCTAACTTTTTCTCTCTTACTGCTCACTTTACCTCATCATTCCAGCAATCTCTCTTCTTCCCTCCCGCACCCACTTTCCTCTAGCCACAAACTTCTGCTGAACACTAACACTTCATTCTTAAATCTACTCCATACATCTTCAACCTTATTGCCTATACTCTCACTAGCCCATCTTTCTTCCATTAGTTGTTTATATTTTCCCCTGATATATATTACATTGGTAATAGATACTGACAATATCTTCCCCTAATTGCTTCCTCCCTTATTTTTAAAACCTTCTCCTCTTTCTTTTATTGCCAATTCCATTCTTATTGTATCCCATTTACCTTTTACTTCATGTTGCAAAATTTAAAAAATGGATCCAGTACATCTTGGCCCCTTAAAAAACATGGATATTGAAGCTCCCCCATTGTTTTTATCTACCAATCATAGTCCAACAAAAACTACCTCATTACACCCAAAAACATATTTTGTACACTTACCTTTTTTTTTTAAAATATGTATTATTGTTAAAAAACCCTCTTTTTTAACAAATTCAATGAAAGGCCCCCTCATTATCATTTACATCGGCCCGCAAACTTACCTCCCAACCCTTCCCCGGGCACCCTAAATTTATTACCACACCTCTCACCGGGGCACCCTAAACTTACTTAACACCCTTTCCCCCTGGCACCTTAAACTTACCTACCCACCCCAAAACCTGGACCCCAAACTTTCCTCCACCCCCTTTTACCCCTGGCTACCTACTTCCCTCCCACCCCCCAACCGGGCACCCCAAACTTTCCTACCACCCCCTCTACAGGGCACCCCATACTTACCTCCCCACACTCCTCCCTGGAAACCCCAAAAACTTTTTTTTTTTTTTTTTTTTTTTTTTTTTATCACCCCGGGGCCGTTCCCCACCAAGGCAGGGTGGCCCGAAAAAAAAAAAACTTTAAACCATCATTCCTCCATCATTTTGCCAAATTGCTTTACACTACAGTTTTTAAAATGCAACTTTAAAACCCCTCCTTCAGAGTGCAGGCACGGGACTTCCCACTCCAGGACTCAAGTCCGGCCCTTTGGGGGGTTTCCCCTGAACCCTTTTCATAAATGTTACTTTGCTCACATCCAACAGACGTCAAGTATTAAAAACCATTTGTCTCCTTCACCCCTTAAAACACGCTCACGCATCCCTGTGAAGTCCAACCCCTGACACAAAACCTCCTTTACCCCCTCCCCCCAAACCTTCCTACCCCCCCCTACCCCCCCTTCCTTCAACAATGATACACTCTTAAAGTCATTCGTTTGCCCCTTTCTCTCTACTGTCCGAACCACCCAACAACCCTTCCTCAGCCCCTGGACAACATTTTTTGGTAACCCCGCACTCCTCCTAATTCCAAACTACAATTCTCTGATTTTTTTAACACCAACATTCCCCTCAGACAGACATTCCACGCCTCCACCTTCCCCTCGCCAACTTTCACACCCACGCTTCACCCCCCTTTAAAGAGCTTTGGGTTTTAAACTAACTCTCATACTTCCCCTTTGCCCCCCAAGGCAAATTTTTCTTTGTCCCACAGACTCCAAGTGCCCACTCACTTTTTTTCCCTCATCAATTCTTGATTCCCTCATCTTTTTGCCCCCATCCGCTGAACTCCACTCCCAATATCTAATACGTTCACCTCCCCCCATACCTCTCCCCCCAAATCTGATTTTAAATCTTTCTCACCTAATCTTTTTGTTACCTCAAACCTTATCTTTCCCCGTATTCACCTTTTATTTTCTTCTTTTGCACACCTACCAAATTTAAACCACCCAATCTTTTCAACTTCTCTTAAATCTCCCAAAAGCCAGTGTCTCAGCAAAAACAGCGTGACAACTCCCCTTTTTGTGTGATTTTTTCTTTTAACTCCCCGCCTTTGCCAAGACCCCGCATTTACTTCTCTTTCAACCCCATTATAATATATTAAAAAAACCAAAGGTGACTCACACATCCCTTGGGCTAAAGGCCCATTTTACTGGGGGAAAAAACCCCCCTTTTTTAATACTCTAACTTGAGCCTCACTTCCTCTAAAAACTCTTCACTGCTTCAGTAACCTCCTTTCCCACACCAACACTTTTTCCCCTGCACATTGCCCCCCTACCACCTGTCATACGCCTTTTCCAAATCCATAAAGCCACAAAGACCCCTTTAGCCTTATCTAAATATGTTCACTTAATGTTTTCATGAAACACCCGGTCCCCACCCCCCTACCTTTTCCCAAAGCCCCCTTGTTCACTGCTATCCATTCCCGTCTTTCTCTTAATTCTTTCATTATAAACCTACCATACACTTTACCACCACATTCTCTAACCTGGGACCCCAAACTTTCGTACCACACCCTTACTCCTGGGAACCCCAGACATACCCCACACCCTCTATAACCCTTTTTTTTCCCTTTACCATTCATGTCCCCTGCCCCCAAAATTTCTCTTCCCCCTTAAAAATCTTCCCAAAATTTCCTTTCACTCCTGTTTTTCTCCAGGTTTTATAAATGCTTCTAAAACCCCTTTTCACCCACCCCATTTTTTAAACTGCACAATCCTTGAAATTTATGCTTTTATATTTCCTTTATCCCCTTCATAACAGATCCCTTTAAAATTGTTGCTAACCTTCCTTGGGTCAAAATCCCTAATTACTCTGACTTAATTTCCCCCTTTATTTCTTCCCCCCTGAAGCTTCCCCCACCCGCTTAGCTTATTTTTACTTCGAGCCAGGGGCACTTTTTTTTTTTTTTCAAAACATTGGTAGTATCTCTCTCTTATCTCTGCAATACATCCAGCCCAAATTTAAAAAACCCCGCGTAAAAAGTTTTTCTATTTTTTTGTAAAATTAAAAGGGGAAGGGTACTAGCCCATTAGCTATATTAAAAAATAAATTTTACCAAAAAAGGGAAAAAAAAAAAATTTTTGGTTTTTTAAAATTTTGTTTTAAAATTTTTGACCCAAAATTTCCTTTTTTTTTTTTCCCGGTTTTTCCCGTATTGCATGAAAATTTCCGGGTGGAAGCCCAAACTGTATACACCATCTTCGAGGGATCATGGCAAAATGTTGGGGCATAACACTTAGTTACGAAGACCACGGTGATTTCTCTGTTTGTCCCCTCGGTCCAGAAGATAAAAAAGGTCTTGGGTTATCCTCCGAAACTTTTTCAGTGTCTGATAAGTTGATCAAAGTTGCTTTCAGCTACCCCAAAAATTTGGATGAAGTGTTCCCGCATTATTACTTTTGGTATGAAAAAAATTGCTTTTTTGTTTGATCCTCAGCTTATTCAGTGGCTTAAATATTCCCCAAGGAAGACTGATTCAGGCATCTTGACTGATATGGTGTTTTTAAAAAAGATATCCGAAGTTCGAGGAATAGCAAAGTCTCAAAGAAAAGCATCAGAGAGTGAATCCGAGGCAACGAAGGTTGAATCGTCAACTTGTACACTATCTGAACCTAAGACAGCAAGTCGAGGTGGACTGTACTCAGCTCAGGAATCTCAGGCAGAGCACTCTAAATCTTGGAAAGAAAAATTTGTAGCTTGGTATCCTATTCTAAGTAGATTATTAATTCATGTAGACCTGGACACTGCCACTGTTTTCTTCTCCTCGTCCCAGCTAAATATTGCATCTGAGTCAGGACTGGTGAATGCCGTCCACCGTACATACTTAACAAGAAGTGAGAGAGCAACCCTGGGAGATACACTAGTATTTTGCCTTCCTCATCTTGTGCTTCATAATGCTGCACAAAAGCAAAGTCTTCTGCACAATGTCCACGATGTTCCAGTCATCTTGCCAACAGAAATTTGGGCAACAGGTAAACTTAATAGTCATACTTTATATATTGATTTTTTTTTTTTCAACAAGTCGGCCATCTCCCACCTAGGCAGGGTGACCCAAAAAGAAAGAAAATCCCCAAAAAGAAAATACTTTCATCATTCAACACTTTCACCTCACACATAATCACTGTTTTTGCAGAGGTGCCCAGAATACAACAGTTTAGAAGTATATACGCATAAAAATACACAATATATCCCTCCAAAACTGCCAATATCCCAAACCCCTCCTTTAGAGTGCAGGCATTGTGCTTCCCATTTCCAGGACTCAAGTCCGGTTATATAAAATAACCGGTTTCCCTGAATCCCTTCATTAAATATTACCCTGCTCACACTCCAACAGCTCGTCAGGTTCCAAATACCATTTGTCTCCATTCACTCCTATCTAACACGCTCATGCATGCTTGCTGGAAGTCCAAACCCCTCGCTCACAACACCTCCTTTACCCCTTCCCTCCAACCTTTTCGACCCCTACCCCGCCTTCCTTCCCCTACAGATTTGTAAGCTCTCCATGTCATTCTACTTTGATCCATTCTCTCTAAATGACCAAACCACCTCAACAAAAACTCTTCAGCCCTCTGACTAATACTTTTATTAACTTCACACCTTCTTTTAATTTCCACACTCCAAATTTTCTGCATAATATTTACACCACACATTGCCTTTAGACAGAACATCTCCACTGCCTGCAACTGCCTCCTCGCTGCAGCATTTAAAACCCAAGCTTCACACCCATATAAGAATGTTGGTACTACTATACTTTCATACATTCCCTTCTTTGCCTCCTTAGATAACATTTTTTGTCTCCACATATACCTCAATGAACCACTCACCTTTTTTCCCTCATCAATTCTATGATTAACCTCATCTCTCATAAATCCATCCGCTGGCACGTCAACTCGCAAATATCTGAAAACATTCACTTCTTCCATACTCCTCCTGAATTTGATATCCAATTTTTCTTTATCTAAATCATTTGATACTCTCATCACCTTGCTCTTTTCTATGTTCACTTTCAACTTTCTACCTTTACACACACTCCCAAATTCGTCCACTAACCTTTGCAATTTTTCTTTAGAATCTCCTATAAGCACAGTATCATCAGCAAAAAGTAACTGTGTCACTTCCCATTTTGTATTTAATTCCCCATAATTTAATCCCACCCCTCTCCTGCATACTCTAACCCGATGCCCTTCTATCCTGGTAAAAAATTCTAAATTGCTTTCAGTAACCTACAACTTACTCTATACATTTTGCAACATCTGCCACTTTGCCCCTTATCCACCATACATAGCCTTTTCCAAATCCCACATAAATGAAACTGAAACCTCTTTTACCCTATCTAAATATGTACTGTTTCACTTATGTTTCAATGTAAACTATTGACCTTACACACCCCCTACTTTCCGAAAGCCTCCTTGTTCATCTGCAAGTTGCTCCTGTTCTTACTCTTGCTTCTTTCAATGATAACCCTACCATAACTGTACCAGGTATACTCAACACGCTTATTTTCTCTTTCAACACAACTGGCTATCCCCCCAAGGCCCCCCCCCCTCGGGGTAGCCCAGCCCAAAAAGAAAAACAAAAGTTTCCTCCTTTTTATATTTAGTAAATGTGCAGGAGAATGGTTACTAGCCCTTTGCCCCCCCAGCATTTTAGTCGCCTCTTACAACATGCATGGCTTACGGAGGAAGAATTTCTGTTCCACTTCCCCATGGAGATAAGAACATTCAGAGGGGTGTGTATATACATGTATATTTATGCTTGTTCATGCAATGTGAAGTGCAACCTAAGTGTAAGGAGAGGTAGCAAGATGTCCTGAAATTTTGCATGGTTTAAAGAGACAGAAAAAGACACCAGCATCCTACCATCATTTAAAAACAATTACAGCTTTCGATTTAATACACACCGCTTGGCAGGATGGGTAGTACCTCCTTGGCTGTTGGTGTCTTCCAACCTACTAGCTAGAAACTCAACAGGCTTATTCCCTTATAATTCTTACACTCTCTTTTTGTTCTCTTTTGGCCTTTATACTACAAGAACTCTGCATGCTCTCTGTCAATGCCTAGGTAACCGTCCCTTCTTTCAATTATTTATTAAAAGCACCACCATTTTCCAAAACTATATTCCCTTCCCTCCTGTCTTTTAACATTTCTGTCCTTTATCCCTCAATCCCCAGCTACTTAACATTCTTATCACTCTAACCCACTCTCTCACACACCTCCCCACACTTCACAACTAGCTGTTTTCCTCACTCCTACAAGATGTATCACCCTCCCTGCCCAATACATAAAACCACAGCTTCTCTGTCTTAACAACATGTAACATTCCTCAAACATTTTCTCATCCATCGTCCGATACCTCTGACTCTTCTCCTCCAATCGCTCTCAATATCCGGTTTTAACTGTCAAATCCCTTTGTTCCCTAACCCACTTTTTCAATTTACGATTGTTACACATTTTGGCTTGTGTAATGTTAATAAAGGTCCTGGCCTAATAAAGGTAAACAACCTGCTATGTCTAGGGCATTTATATTATTAAAAATAGAAGAAAAGAAAACCACTCTAGGGCCAGCATGTACCTCACATTAAATGTGGATTGTTAATTAGTCAATTTTTTATTTAAACACCCCTTCAGGGTCCAAGGCCAAAATCTGAAGTGGTCTCCAGTGTCCAAGAAATTTTGAAAAAAAAAACAATATTTTTCTTACATAATTACAGAGCATATTTTTGTGACGGTAATAAGCAAAAAAAAAAAAATTTCTGATCAGTACTTACCGAGATACAGTGCCAAGAAGTTTGTCCAAAATATGTGGTGCGGCAACATCACGAATTCCACATACGCGATATACTTTATTTACGTTTTTATAGTTTTTTCTTTTCTTTTCCAATTTTTTTTCTTTTCCTACTAACATTTGGGGCCTGGGAGACCAATTTTTTACTGTATAATAATTTATATATATAAACGCACTGTATTGAACACAATAACCGCAAATAAAGTTTATTTCAATATATAAATTCTTTACCACTGTTGTTTAATACAATAAAACATGCACAAATCTTGTAATAATACTAATGTAATTCTATCATATTTTTACATATTTACAATCACTGGACATGGTTAGAACTGCTGGAGCTTGGGAACTCCTTGAAACAAGCACCATGCAAACAGAGGCACCATACATTCCTTACACATAAACCGTCTTTGCGTCTTTGTTGCCGTCGTTGTGTTTGTGCACAGACATGCATCTCTTCCTGAAGCAAATATCTTCTGAGTTGAAGGCAGCTGTATTTGAAATGATCACCTCCCTCCTCAAACGCTGGGTATAATCCTGAGTAATTCGAGGACCTTGTTGTATACAGTGTTCTGACCTGTACTTCATTAATGAATTGCTGACAACTAGAACAAACAAAATTCACAGAACGGTGGGCTGTTGCCAGTCTTTATTTGGTACATATTATATGCATTTAACATGAAATGCCATGAGATGGAAGAAAAAAGTTTCATGTACCACTTGTAACTCTTATGAACACAAATCAACAAACCATTCTGCATGTCACATTTGTCAACCAGCGCCTACAAAGGTTTTGTTGTATAATCAATCACTGCACTGGATTCGAATACGTTCATTAGTCCACTTTATCAACTTTCACTGCCACTGGTCTTGCATTTCCATTACGGTGATTGGTTGTCCAACAATGTACATCTCGTTTGTCATGCCCCCGTAATGCCATGATGTCCATTGGCAGTAAACACCTGCACGTCATCACCACGACACACTACGTTGAGCCTGGGCATATTATTACCGATTAGAATGCACTGTGGCCACACACATATGTCTTGTTCACTCCGCATAAATCACTGAGTAATGGCTTGTGTACCAGTTATCAGATATAATTAATCCCTTTACCAAATAAGGTGCCATCATGTTTCTACTACATCACCTGAGATACCCCAATAACAATCTTGGGATCTTCAATGTTTTACTTCCCGTGTAAACAACACTATCCAATACCAGGCTCACTGTCACAGTCCCGAGTACAAACAGTCTTATACCAAAGCATTTCCCTCCTTGCTCGGTATATACTGTTTTGAACACGTCACCTTTGAACCAAAGCAAAGACTCGTCAAGTACAAAGATTCGAATGGATAAAAGTACATTATAACTTTGTTTACAAATACATAAAAACATTTCTAATCTTGTATAATAACCTGTCCACTTTCTGTCATGCCTGGTTTGACAGAGAAGTGCAACATATGTAACAGTAAATAAACCTGTTCACTGGGATGATTTCACTGAAGACCGGGTAGAAAATTACCGATCTTAGACCATAATGCTTCTATATTATGCTTATAGACATGAGGCATAAGCATTATTGTTGCAAAAAGGAAATACAATTTCTGCAACAGTCCCTCTCTTTTCCACTTGTGTAGTCTTGACTGTGGTGATATGATCGTATTTGTGCCCATGTGGTACTCAAAATACTTATTAAATTCCCTGCAACAGTATCCATCAAGCTGGTCAAAGAATAATTCGAATGAATTCCCCAGTTCATTGGCCGTGGTTTCCAAGGGGACAAGTAGGTAAATTTCCACTTTGAGAATCATCAAAGGTGGGCTTGGAACAAATTGGGATTTTGCTGCCAATCCCAGATACGGTTTGCTGGTGGATACGGACATCATAGGCTGTTGTGCAAGGTTTGTGGTTGTGGTGGGCCTGGTGCTGACTCTCGCTTTGTCCATTGAACTGACCGAGTCCGCAGCGCAGCGTGGTCCAGCCTGGGCGTGGTGAGTCACGCTGGCGGTGCACTACCATCCACACACTACCACCATCTACGATGCCTGTGGTCTATCCATGCCAAGTGGTAGCCACATCTTCCTCACTATCACTATCTAAACCTGGTGAAGGGCACGGGATGTACTCCAGGATGTACTCCATCCCCTAGGCACAGCCATAGGGTACACTAGCCCGAGCGCATGCAGCGGGCGAACATTACCGACACTTTCCACGGTGAATAATGATTTCCTCACTATCACTACTCTCGATATGATCGTCAACGCAATAAAATCACAATCCACGCACTAACAACATCATTATCTGAAGTCAGAGGCCTGGCCACGTGAAATATATTTTTCTCATTTTGCGTTGAGGCACAACCGACCCGTGAGTCACGAAGTGCCCACACCAGAGGTAGAAGGTTGAAGGATCTCAGGGTTTTCTGACACTATTAATGATACCTGGTCCATTCCTTTCGGCACTAACTGAATCAAAGCTCATAGAATTTGTCTTCATTTCCACTTCCATCAGTGTCATACTATCAGATAGGAGAGAGATTCCCCCAATTTTCGGGAGGAGAGCTGACTTGCGACAAGGCATGGTGAACAAGGTACCTGAGCCGCATTCCCACAATGCTATGCGGCGCCTAGATTTTTTGTTTATGGCGCACAACCCACCACGCAGACCCATTCTCTCACATGTAGACCTATGAGCGCTTTTTGCGCTAAAATTATGATGACGGTGCTAGAATTTATGGCGTAGATCTACGGTTGGCCACTCAAACGTGAAGCCTAATCTAACGGGACGCCCTGAAAGGGTTAGAATAATTTATACAATAAAACAACCTACAATCTACAACTCGACTACATACCATAATAACCTTTACTCCTCACATAGCTCACTTGCACACTTGCTATGAACACAAAATAAATAAACATTTATAAACAGGAGCCCATGACACCCCTCCCCCTCCCTTCTTTGTACAGGCTACTCAACCTCCAGCTGTATCAAAGTACTCTCCCAGAACTTAAAATAACCTCAGCACACTAAGGCATTACGGGTAAACATGAGAGCACTTATACACAAATTAAAAGTACCTATAGTATAAACCAAAAAAAACAAAAGCCTACTCACACATAACTAAGTCTTGCTCTTTGTGCAGTGCTTCACCGCAGAACAAACACACCTCACTCTCTCCTCAAACTGCCACTCTGACCAGGAGTAATATGCTCCAGTTTCAGAACAATCCCTGAGTTATGAGCATTTTTTTTTTTTTGTAAAATATTCTCTACAATATACTGCGTAATACTGATCTCACTCACTCCAAAACTTTTCTTATTCTCCAGCAAAATTTATTGATAGCATCTCACCTACTCGCTCAGTTGCTCTTGTCCTTATGTTTCCTTCACCACTCACACTCAACCTATCTTTTTCTCTCCATAAACTCCTTCCCTCCATGCATTACAACTTCTACTTGTATAAACCACTACTATGCTAACTTTTTCTCTCTTACTGCTCACTTACTCATCAATCCAGCAATCTCTCTTCTTCCCTCCCGCACCAACCCACGTTCCTCTAGCCATCAAACGTCTGCTGACACTAACACTTCATTCTTATATCTACTTACTCCATACATCTTCAACCTTATTGCCTAGACTCTCACTAGCCCATCTTTCTTCCATTAGTTGTTTTATTTTACCCTGATATATATTAACAATTGGTAATAGATACTGACAAATATCTTACCCTAACTGCTTCCTCCCTTATTTTAACCGTCTCCACTTTCTTTTACTTGCCAATTCCATTCCTTATTGTCTCCCATTTACCTTTTACTCTCACTGTTGCTACAATTAAAAATGGATCCCAGTACATCTGTGGGCCCCTCTATAAACATGGAATATCTTGAAGCCTACCCATTGATATTTTATCTACAATACAAAGTCCCCAACAAAACTACCTCTCTTAAACCAATAATCATATCTTGTACCTTTCCTTTTTTTCTTAAAATATGTAATTTATGTGTTACAAAACCTCTTCCTATACAAAGATCAATGAAGGTCCCTCATTCTCATTTACATCTGGCAACCCAAACTTACTACCACAACCCTCTACACCTGGCACCCTATACTTACTTACCACACCCTCTACACACCTGGCAAACCCTATACTTACTTACCACACCCTTTACAACTGGCACCTTAAACTTACCTACCTCAACCACTACAACCGCAACCCCAAACTTTCCTACCCCAAAACAACCCCTACCCCAGGCAACCCATACTTACCTACCACACTCTCTAACTCCTGGCCAACCCCAAACTTACCTCCCACATTCTGCTAAACCGGGTACCACCCAAACTTACGTACCACACCCTCCTACTCCTGGAACCCCAGACATACCTGCCACAACCCTATATACCATTTCTTCTTTCCACTTTACATTCATATGTGCCACTTCCACAACTACTCTTTCACACTTAACATCTTCCAAAATTCCTCTTCCACGCCTGTCTTCTCCAGGTTCATAAATGCTTCTAACCCACTTTTCACATCCAGCCCTTATTTTTAATCTGCACAATCCCTTAATTTTTATGCATGTATATTCCTTTCTTCTCCTTCCATAACAGAGTACTTCAACCATTGTTGCTTACACCTTCTTTGGCTCTAACTCCCTCAATACTTCTGATTTAAATCCCATTTAATTTTCTTCCCACTGAATCTCCCCTACCCGTGTTTTCAAGCTTAGTTTCACTTCGAGGCCAGGACATCTTTTTTTTCAGTCATAACATTGGTATCATCGCTCTCTTATCAACAGCAATACATCCCCATGCCATTCAAACATCCCAGCTGTAACAAGTTTTTCTATTTTTTAGTAAATAATAAAGGAGAATGGGTTACTAGCCCATTAGCTAATTAAAAATAATTATGTACCAAAAGGGAAAATATAATTTGGTTTTTGTAATACTTGTTATGAAAATTTTTGAACTAATTCCATTTTGATTTTTCCCAGGATTGCCAGTATTAGCATGAAAGATTTACCCGGGTGGAAAGCCAAATCATGTGATACAACCATCTCTCGAGGCATCATGCACTGTTGGGAGCATAACTCTTAGCTTACGAAGACCTCCACGGTAATGCCTCTGTTTGCTCCTCTCAGGTCCAGAAGATAAAACAGGTCTGAGTTATGCCGCCTGAAACTTTTCATGTCCTGATAAGTTGATCAAAGTTGCTCTTCAGCTACCCAAAAAATATTGGATGAGAGGTGTTCCACACCATATAATATAAAATACTGTTGGTAAGAAAAACATTGCTTTTTTGTTTGATCCACACTTATCAGGGGCTTAAAATATCCCAAGGAAGACTGATTCAGTCATCTTGACTGATATGGTGTTTTTTAAAAAAGATATCCAATTCGAGGAATGCAAAGTCTCAAAGAAAAGCATCAGAGAGTGAATCCGAGCAACGAAGGGTTGAATCGTCAACTGGTACACTATCCAGCACCTAAACCAAGCAAGTCGAGGTGGAGTGTAATCAGCTCAGGAATCTCAGCAGAGCACTCTAAATCTTGGAAAGAAAAATTTGTGGTAAGGCTTGGTATGCACTATTCTAAGTAATTATATTAATTCATGTAGACCAGGAAAATGCCACTGTTTTCTTCTCCTCGTCCCCAGCTAAATAATGCATCTGAGTCAGGACTGGTGAATGCCGTCCACCGTACATACTTACAAGAAGTGAGAGAGCAACCCAGGAGATACACTATGTATTTGCCTTCCTCATCTTGTGCTCATAAGCCTGCACAAAAGCAAGTCTTCTGCACAAAGTCCCACGATGTTCCAGTCATCTTGCCAACAGAAAATTGGGCACATGTAAACTAATATCATACTTTTATATATAGATTTTTTTTTTTTCCACAAGTCGCCATCTCCCACCTAGGCAGGGGACCCAAAAAAGAATGAAAATTCCCCAAAAAGAAAATACTTCACATTCAACAACTTTTCACCTCACACATAATCACTGTTTTTGGGCAGAGGTGCCCAGAATACAACATTTAGAAGTATATACGCATAAAAAATACACAATATATCCCTCCAAAACTGCCATATCCCATACCCCTCCTTTAGGAGTGCAGGCATTGGCTTCCCATTTCCAGGACTCTAGTCCGTTATATAAAATAACCGGTTTCCTCCTTCCTCCTCCCTGAATCCCCTTCATTAAATATTACCCTGCTCACACTCCAACAGCTCGTCAGGTTCCAAATACCATTTTGTCTCCATTCACTCTATCGAACACGCTCATGCATGCTTGCTGGAAGTCCAAACCCCTCGCTCACACACCTCCTTAACCCCTCCCCCCCAACCTTATTTTATCGACCCCTACACCCCCGCCTTCCTTCCCCTACAGATTTGTAAGCTCCCATGTCCATTCTACTTTTGATCCATTCCTCTCTAAATGACCAAACCACCTCAACAAAAAACGCTTCAGCCCTCTGACTAATACTTTTATAACTTCACACCTTCTTTTAGTTTCCACACTCCAAATTTTCTCTAATATTTACACACAACTTTGCCTTTTAGACAGAACATCTCCAATGGCTGCAACTGCCTCCTCGCTGCAGCATTTAAAAACCCAAGCTTCACACCCTATTAAGAATGTTGGTACTACATACTTGTCATACATTCCCTTCTTTGCCTCCTTAGATACACATTTTTTGTCTCCACATATACCTCAATGAACCACTCACCTTTTTTCCCTCATCAATTCTATATTAACCTCATCTCTCATAAATCCATCCGCTGGCACTCCAACTCGCAAAATCTGAAACATTTCACTTCTTCCAACTCCTCCTGAATTTGATATCCAATTTTTCTTATCTAAATCATTTTGATACTCTCATCACCTTGCTCTTTTCTAGTTCACTTTCAATTTTCTAAACCGTTACACACACTCCCAAATCCCGTCCACCTAACTATGCAATTTTTCTTTAGAATCTCCTATAAGCACAGTAACATCAGCAAAAAGTAACTGTGGTCTCTTCCACAAATTTCCCATTTTTGTATTTAAATTCCCCATAATTTAATCCCACCCCTCATGAACACTCTAAGTCATTTACTTTCTTTTACAACCCCAGCTATAAATATATTAAACAACCATGGTGACATTAACATCCCTGTCCTAAGGACCTCTTTTACCGGGAAGTAGTCCTCCCTCTCTTCTCCAACACCCTAAAACCTGAGCCTCACTAACCTGATAAAAAACTCTTTACACATTTAGTAACTTACCACCCTATCCACAATACTGCAACATCTGCCACATTGCTTCCCGATCTACTCTATCAGATATGCCTTTTTCTAAATCCTATAAATGCAATAAAACTTCCCAACCTTTATCTATGTACTGCTCAACAATATGCGTCAATGTAAACACTTAACTACACATCCCCTAACCCACTCAAAAACCTCCTTGCTTCATCTGCAATTAACATTCTGTCTTACCTCTAATTCTTTTCATAATATCCCTAACATAACTTTTCCAGTGCATACTCAATAAACTTATCCTGTATAATTTTTACCAATCTCTTTGTCCCACCTTCCCTTTATATAAAGGGGCTGCACGCTCCTCCGCCAATCCTTTAGGTACCTTCCCCTCTTTCATAACATTTATTATTATTATCACACTGGCCGATTCCCACCAAGCAGGGTGGCCCGCCCGAAAAAAGAAAAACTTTCAAACCATCAATTCCACTCCATCACTGTCTTGGCCAAAGGGTGCTTTTACATTACAGTTTTTAAACTGCAACATTAACACCCCCGCCGTTCAGAGTGCAGGCACGGTAATTCCCATCTCCAGGACCTCAAGTCCGGCCCTGCCGTTTTCCCTGAATCCCTTCATAATCGTTACTTTCTCACACTCCAACGCACGTCAAGTATAAAAACCATTGTCTCCACTCACATCCTATCAAACACCTCACAATTGCATGCCCTGCTGGAAGTCCAAGCCCCTCGCACACATAACCTCCGTTAACCCCCCTCCCTCCAACTCTTTCCAGGCCGACCCCTAACCCCCCCGCCTTCCTCCACTACAGACTGATACACACATGAAGTCAATCGTTTTACGCTCCATTCCTCAACATGTCCCCGAACCACCTCAACAACCCTCCTCACCTGTGGACAACAGTTTTGGTAATCCCGCACCTCCTCTCTAACTTCCAGAACTACGAATTCCTGCATTATATTCACACCACACCATTGCCCTCGAGACATGACCTCTCCAACCCTTTTAGCCCTCCAGCCTTCTCCCTGCAACATTCATCAACCCATGGCTTCACAACCATTAAGAGCGTTGGTAAAACTATAATACACACATGCATTCCCCTGTTGCCTCCAAGGACAAAGTTCTTGTCTCCACAGACTCCTAAGTGCACCACTCACTCTTTTTCCCTCATCAATTCTATGATTCACCTCTCTTTCATAGACCCATTCTGCTGACACTCCACTCCCAAATATCTGAATACTTCATCTCCTCCATACTCTCTCCCTCCAATCTGATATTCAATCTTTCATCACCTAATCTTTTTGTTATCCTCAGATTAGGTGATGAAAGATTGAATATCAGATTGGAGGGAGAGAGTATGGAGGAGGTGAACGTATTCAGATATTTGGGAGTGGACGTGTCAGCAGATGGGTCTAATTGAAAGGATGAGGTGACTCATAACATTTATTATCATACATTTATTAAACAAAAAATACCAACCACTTCCAACCTAATCCCCCCCTGCTTTTTAACATTTCCGTCATGAATCCCCTTCAGTTCCACCAGCTGCTTTTCACCCCCTTTCATCAACATAATGCCTCACGTACCTCCACCAACACTTACATCTGCTCTTCTTCACACTCCTAAAAGATGGTATAGCCTCCTGACCAGTGCATGAAATTAACTGCCTCCCTTTCTGTGTCGACATTAAAAGTTCCTCAAAATATTCTCGCATCTTCTTCCCAAAACAATCCATCTCCCCCATCAACTAACACCCCTACTCTGTTTTTAACTGACAAATCCATTTCTCCCTAGGCTATCTTAACGTTTGTTTAGCCTCCAAAATTTTTTCTATTTTCATTAAATTTCCTTGATAGTACCCCATCTCCCACTCTATCATGCCGCTCTCCTTTTGTACTCTCTCACCACTCTCTGTCACTATTCTTTTACACACCATATACTCTACCTCTTATACACTTTACTTTTGTAAATACCTCTCATAAGCTACCTTTTTTCCCTCTTTTATCACTCCCTTTACTTCATCTTCCAACCATTCCACTCCTCTTTTTCCTCCTCCTGCACCCACCCACCCTCCTGTCAACCAGAAACTTCTGCCCACATTCTAAATACTATACTGCATTTTTAAAACTATTCCACCCCCTTCAAACCCCCCCCCCCCCCCACTACTCATACCGCATCCACCCACCTTTCTGCCAATAGGTTGTTTATATTTTCTCCCGAACTTCTCCCTGACCCTTAGTTTTATACACTTTCACATCCCCTTACTTGGTTGTTGCCATTTTCCACTTATCCCATCTACCTCTTACTCTAACGAAGCTACAACTAGATAATGATCCGATATATCAGTGCCCCTCTGTAAACGTGAACATCCTGGAGCCTATACCCATCAACCTTTTACCACCAATACATAATCAAAACAAACTACTTTCATTACGTGCTACAGATCTTACCTTGTATATTTATTTATACCTCTTTTTCATAAAATAAGTATTACTTATTACCAAAACCTCTTCTACAACATAGCTTCAATTAAAAGGCTCATCATTTTCCACTTACCCCTGGCACCTCCAAAATTACCTACTACTTCCTCCAAAACATTTTTACCCACTTTAGCAATTAAAATACCCCAACCACAAGTACTCTCAACACTTGGTTCAAACTCCCTACACATACACCTCAACATTTCCCAAAATCCTCTCTTCTCCTCTATACTTCTCTCCTTTCCCAGGTCATATATGCTTACTATAACCACTCTCACAGCCCAACCTTTATTTTACTCCACATGTCAACCTTGAATAATACATTTATAGTCCCTCTTTCCTGCCATAGCTTATCCTCAACATTATTTGCTACTCCTTCTTAGCTCTAACTCTATTAGAACCCCTGACCTAATCCCATTTTATTTCCTCTCCACTAAACTTACCCACGCCCTTCAGCTTTGTTTCCTTAAACCAGGACATCCAGCTTCTTCTCAATCATCACATCCAACAATATCTCTTCTCATCATTCCACAACATTCACGCACATTCAACTTCCCACATTGACAATTTCTTCTTTTTCTTATTAGTAAATTTATTACAGGAAAAGGGTTACTAGCCCATTGTACCCAAGGCATATTAGTTGACTTTTACAACAAGCAATGGCTTTTTCGGCAGGAAAGATTCTTATTCCACTTCCCCATGGAATATAAAAGGAAAAGTAATAAGAACAAGAACTAAGATAAAATCAAAGAAAACTCATAAGTGTGTATAAATAAACATGTACATGTATGTTTAGTGTGACATAAGTGTAAGTAGAAGTAGCAAGACGTACCTGTAATCTTGCATATTTATGAGACAGACAAAAGACACCAGCAACCCTACCATCATGTAAAACAATTACAGGCTTTTGTTTTACACTCACTCGGCAGGACGGTAGTACCTCCCTGGGTGGTTGCTGTCTACCAACAGCTGCTCTCTTCCCACTTTTCCATTATGATATAATGAAGGAAATGCATTCACCATCACTCAAACAGTAACTGACTTGCCAGAAGTACACAGGCATCACAGTTCAAATTACCCTCCAGACTGCTTCATCCCCACCCATTGTTATTCTTGTTCTCAAAACCATCCAATACCAGTGTTGTTCGTGTTTTCAGCAATATGCAGCTTACTACAGTAGCATATAAAAGTTCTCCTGCACCATCATGATTTAAAACCATCAGGAAGTGGAACTTTATGTGCTGTACTTTATCATATATTTTCCACTTACTATGCTGTTTAAACTGCAAGCATTCTCAGTATATATATAGTGCAGTTTTATTTCTTTCACATTTAAGTTAGATTACTTGTGATCTAACTTACATGTCAAGTTAGGAGGGCATCTGGCTCATTGTATATTGAAGATTGAGACACTTATGCAGCATATGGGAATCTTTATTCAGGAAACGTTTCGCCACACAGTGGCTTCATCAGTCCAATACAAAGAGGAAGGCGTAAGGAGAGGAGGAGTATGAGGTAATCAGTCCCTCAGCCTGGAGTCGATGTGTTCAGTCCATCAATCTTGTAGAATGTACAGCATAGGGCCGTAGACGTGGCTTATATACTGTAGTGAGGTTAGGTGAAGCAGGCGGAGGCGGGGTCATAGTGGTACCATCCACTAGTCGAAGTAGGTCTTTGTCCAAAGGTTGAACAAGTGTTGAAGAATTCTTTGTATCAAGATCCCATGATGCTGCAGTGTCTGACAGTTGTGATGAATGGTTTGAAAAAACCGACAAGTTGAAGATTGAGACACTTATGCAGCATATGGGAATCTTTATTCAGGAAACGTTTCGCCACACAGTGGCTTCATCAGTCCAATACAAAGAGGAAGGCGTAAGGAGAGGAGGAGTATGAGATAATCAGTCCCTC
>NC_069405.1:89809865-89948359 GCF_026875155.1 Cherax quadricarinatus | reverse complement strand
TTAAACCGGAAAGGGGCCTTTTTAGGAAAGGATGGAAAAAATTTTCCCTTAAAAATAAAAAAAAAATTATCTGAAACCCCAAAAAAAAAAATTTTTTTCAAAAAAAAATGTTTTTTAGTCCCAAACTGAAAAGGCAGCCAAATGCATATTTTGAAATCTTAAGTTAAGGGCTGGAAAGGAGTTATGTTTAAATGGTCATCAAAGAACAATGCCCTATCCGTGGAAGATTTCAACAAAGGGATTCAGAGCAGGCAGAGTATGCGGCTTGCAATGCCAAACTTCCATCAGCCAGAAGAAAGGGCATCAACTTCATTAAAATCCACACACCCTTTCGAAAGTTGAATATAGATTTCATCAAAGGACCTTCTACCAAGGCACAATTCCGAAATTAGTTTCCTAAAATATTAAAGATTGGATATTTCCAAGGTTTCCCTTATGTAATCCCCTGTGCAAAATATGGCATTGCTCAACACTTTTATTAGTTGGTCTTTATTCTTGGGCTGGTTACTTTTTTTATAAGCCAAGCTTAAATCCATATCGACAGGGGATCCTTCGTTTTCGAAGTAAACGAAAAAACGCAGGAGTTTTTTGGGCTGCAAGGATTGCCGAGCGAACAAAACGAAGCACCCCTCAAGGGCAATGGCAAAGTTGGAGCGGTTTTCAATGGTAACTAATGGAAGGCAGTTGTATGGGACATGAAATAGCAGCAATCTAACCTGTCAACACTGCCAAACTGGCAACTTCCTACCTGATG
The DNA here is from genome assembly GCF_026875155.1 of Cherax quadricarinatus. Taxonomy (NCBI): domain Eukaryota; kingdom Metazoa; phylum Arthropoda; class Malacostraca; order Decapoda; family Parastacidae; genus Cherax; species Cherax quadricarinatus. The sequence continues at coordinate 89,947,605 of NC_069405.1, read as the reverse complement.
CTCTTCACTCTATTAGATCACTGCTGTGCACAGCTACTAATGCCAACCCCTCATGAAAGACTCCTCAAACTATTCACGTCGTTCCTCTACGGGAGCCTCCGTGCCCACTTGGGTTATGTCATCCTGGACCCGTTCTCCTGAAGAGTCACCGTAGGATGAACAAGACGGATCCTTTAGTGAAGAAGTTAGCGCGTCCTGCAAGCTATCCACATTAACGCCCACAAATCGCTCCCAAAATGTGAAGAGACTACAGTATCTTACAAGACAATAAGTCCCCAGTGAAATTCCCTATTAGTGGTGGGAATCTCAAATACACCAATAATGTGTAAGATGCTTCCGTTTTCCCCTCCCAGGAAAGGCCCCTTGAGACTATCTCCCTATGAAAATAAGATTCTGCCTCCACAGTAATCAAACCCCGCTGGAAAATAACGGAACCAGGTGAAGAGCTCAAGGCTACGAAGGTCGGGACTTGTACGTCGCCCACCTAACAGTTTGGTGAGATTAAGCTGTCTCTGAAATTTTAAAGGGGAGATTGTAGTGATACTGGACCTGTGGGGAGCAGCAGCAGGATTAATACTGCAAATGCACCACCTCTAGGGGCCCTTAACAACAACAACATTTTGGTGTGGGTCATGGCCACCAACACATGGTGTTTGATTCATTCCTACTTTATCCTTTTAATCAGTCGAAAGCAGATTACATGGTAGTTTAAATATGTGGCCTGTATTTAAAACTTTTCTCATTGACATAATGCAAGACATCACCATCCCTGTAGAAGGCAATTCATTAGATGTACTAGTCAATAAATATTTTGTGTTGCAGAAGTACTAATAGAGAACTATGTTCAATAAAGCCTAGAGATTAAGGCCTGTGGTTTCTATCACAACAGATGCCATAGTAGGGAAACAAGTTGAATTCAAGAGATAATAAAAACCAATATTGCAAACTAGAAGATACCGCAGGAAATACAAACAAGAGACTCCACTAGCAATAGTGAGTATAAATTACCAAAACAACTGTTTGGAGCTCCATTGTTTGGTGCTTAGGAGGATAGAAGTAAGACATGGAAACATGCACCAACATGGAATAACGTCACAGAAACCCAAGGCAAGCGGAAACCAAGCCTGTGCACATACTATGCACTTGTATCTGTCTTGCATGGAAATCTTGAAAAAACGATGGGATCGTGCAACTATGACCACCCAGAGAAAAATGCCATGCCCATAGATGACTAACATGAAGATTCAAACTCCCTTCCTGTAAGCTTTTTTCAACACCTGAACTGTGTACCCTCTTCACCAGTACAGGAAAGACTGTCTATAACTTAAATTTGCCTGCACAACCATCTAAAGGGGAGCCAAAAAATACAAAACATCCAGGCCATGGGAAAACCTGGGTAGCCCACAACCACTCAAGAGGGAGAGTTTCTTTAGTGCCAGGAAGGAAAAAAAACCTGCAGGACAATGGCAGAAATCGTACACACCAATCCAGTCATTCTGGAGTGGTAACCACAGCGATGGCCTCCCACTCCAAACCAACAGATACAGAACTAATGCCGAAAAAAAAATCCCCCCCAGTCCCAACAATACCACCAGTCCGATAAACATTCTTCTTTGCAAATAACAGGGTCTAAAGCCACAACAAAACAACCAAATACCTTTCATCCGAGGACTGCTTTGCAGAGGCAAAGGCAATGTTCGTAGGCTTCACTGAGACCACATAAAGGATCAACTTGGACAACGAAATATGGATCCCAGGTTACAAATATACAGATGTGACAGAGTGAACACAAAAGGGGGGGGGGGTGGCCTGACATGCAGAGTACACTTGTTTAGCACAGTAACTGCTTAAATGCCTCAAAAGATGTAGTGGAAGTTTTAGCAGTAAAGGTCGAGAACAAAACCTAGTTCATTGTGGTAGTCTACAACCTCCGATGCAACATCCCAGCAATTACCAGGAACAGCTGTTAAAAATTGACCACTGTCTGGAAAATCTTCCAGCTCCTGCACCCAACAACATGCCCTAGTGGGATTCAACTTAAAAGGCATACCATAAAAATGGAGGAATATAGCAAATAATATTGATGCAGTAATAACAACCAGGAGTCATCTCTGATGAAAACTCACACTCACACGAGCTTTAAATCTCTGCACAAAATTCAATTAAACCAGCAAATTAATAAGCCTACTAACTGGAGAAATACACTAAACCTCGTTCTTCACTAACAATGAGACTGATAAGAAATTTAACCATATCAAAAACAATATACTCAAATCACAACAATACTTGAGGTTCAGACCAATGTATGCGTGGAGCCCCAGACCGACATAATGATGACTAGTCACGTGGAGCATTCACCAAATTTCAACTTCAATCACAAAAACATAAAGTGGTGTAGTGATACTGGTCCTGGGGGAGCAGCAGCAGTATAAAAACTGCACCACCTCTCTAGGGACCCCTAACAACAACACAGTTTGGTGTGTTCATGGGCACCAACACATGGTGTGTGATACTCTCCTACTTTATCCATTTAAAAGCCGATGTCAGATTACATGGTGAGTTTAAATATGTGGCCTGTAGTTATATCTCTTCTCATGAAATATGCAAACATCACCATCCCTTGTAGAAGCCATTCATTAGATGTACTATCATTATATTTTGTTGTTGCAGAAGTACTATTAAGATTCTATGTTCAATAAAAGCCTAGAGATAAGGCCTGTGTTTCTATCACCAACAATTTATTGAACATAAATCCTGGGCTAATACCTGAGTGAGTTGTGAACCTTGCGCTAGACTACATCACAACATTGAGCGTTACTGGAAACCTGAGAGGCTAGACATGTGACCCCACTTAATCAACGGCTGCTCAAGGAATGGAAGCACTGGTTTAAGACTTTCGACTCTAAAACATCTTGGGAGCCCTTCTAAAGAAGATCTGAGATAAACTAAGTCTGCCATCAATTTTGGTGTCACCTAAGATATAAGGCTATTTTCTGATGTAATACCACGAAGATGCTATCAAAACCTCTCAAGTCTCAGTATATTAAACCAACAAAAGAATCTTTACACGCTATCGCCTTGCAACACGCCGCCAAGCAGAGATTGAATGAGGTCCTTAGAGGAATACTTTCAAGCACATGAAAATCTTAGTAAGGACTGTCACTTCCAAGCGTGGGACAGCTGCTCAGTATTGTGAAGAGTCCATCAGGGATGCTTTAATCAGTAGCCTGCTTCCAACGAATTAGGATTATCTCGTCATCAGGAAGATAGCCAACACATGGGACCAATAACGCGTATTTAGATAATGTTACCATTTGTGGCAAGACCCAGGAGGAACATGATGCAAACCTTGATAAGTTTTTGGATCCGCCAAGAAGAAAAATATCAGTTACAATGAGGAAAAGTGCACTTTTTCAACTAAAAGGCCTTAGCATCCTTGGTTTATGTAGTGGAAGAGGTTCAATATTTCCCAGACCCTGAACGACTACAGACCACTACGGAACTTCCAATGCCTCAAGACTAAAAAGGTCACCTCCGAAGAACTCTTTGGTCTCTTTGCTTATTACATCACAATGGATTCTACAACTATTCAAGTAAAAGTCCGCCCATTGATTGCTGACCACATTTCCTTTGACAAAGGAAGCAGACGCCGCTTTCCATACTCTCAACAGGACATTGTGAAAACTCAGTATTCAAGCCATTGATGAGTTCCCTACCGTACCATTCTAAGTGGAAACGGATATCATCTGACATTGCCATTGCTGCAGTCCCATTCTCAGGCAGGACGACCAGTAGCCTTCTTTTGAGAACTTTTTAAGGAATCAGAGAATAAGTTTATTCCTGCTTTAGAAAGAAGCGCAGCCATCATAGAAGCATTCGCCACTGGAGGCATTAATTTAACTGGTAGAACATTCCACCATAAATGAGACTGACCAACGTCCGTGATGTATATGTTCCAACAAGAAGCACAAAAGTAGGGATAAAGAATGACAAGATATTACGCTGGAGGATGGAACTATCGTTTATGACTTTGATAAGATCTGTACCGTGAACCGACCGGTCAAGAGAACATCTCACCTGATGCATTCTCTAGTCCCACTGTGGTGACAGCATGTCATGATTTGCAAACACTCTCAGCTCTCCACAAGCCTTTGTGTCAACCCAGAGTTTACACGCCGAGTTACCTATTTTGTCAAATCAAAGAAACCTCCCTAGCACAGTGGAAGAGGTGCGACAAGATTATCAGAGCATGCAGAGTATGTGCAGATGTGTACAAGCCTAACTTTTCATCAGCAAAGAAAGACTCATCTCATAAAATCCACCCAGCCTTTTTTCGAAAAGATTGATCAATAAATATTTCAAAGGACCCTACCAAGCACAAATCAGTAATAGTATATCCCTTAACATAGTAGATGAATAATCAAGGTTTCCCTTGTTATTACCCCCTGTGCAAATATGGCTGCTTCAACTTTATTAGTTGTCTTTCACAGTTGTTCTCAATTTTAGGTATGCCAGCTTATATCCTGTTCAGACAGGGGATCTCGTTCATGCGTAACGAACTTCCAGGAGTTTTTTGGGGGGGTGGCTAGCAAAAGGTATTGCCTGCATCAGAACAACAAGCAACAACCCTCAAGGCAATGTCAAGTGGAGCGTTCAATTGTACTCATATGGATAGGCAATTACAATGACATAAAGTCGCGCAATCTACCTGTTCAACACTGGCAAAATGTCCCTACCTGATGCCTACACTCTATTCGATCACAGCTAGGCACAGCTACTAATGCAACCCCTCCAGAAAGACTCCTAACAAAAACCCGTCGTTTCCTCTACGGGAGCCTCCGTTCCACTTGGTTATGTCAACCTGACCCGTTCTCCTAAGAGTCAACCGTAGTATGAACAAGACGGATCCTTTAGTGGAATAGGTATAGCTCCAGCAAGCTAATCCACATTACGCCCACATTTCGCTAGCCAAAATGGTGAAGGACTACAGTATCTACAAGACATTTAGCCCCATTTGAAATCCCTATTAGGAGTGGAATCTCAAATACACCAATAATGTGAAAGATGCTTCCGTTTTCTCCTGGTCAAGCCCCTTGAGACTACACCCTATGGAAGAATAGAGGATACTGCATCCAGCATTTAATTCAAAACCCCACTGAAAATATCGAACCTGGTGAAGAGGCCTCAAGGGCTACTGAGGTCGTTGACGTGTACGACGCCCCACCCTAACAGTTTGGGAGAATAACAGTCTCTGAATATTTTAGAGAAGTGGGGAGAATGTAGTGAAACAGGGGACCTGTGGGGAGCAGCAGCAGGATAATACTGCACCACCTGCTATGGGCTCCTTAACAACAACAACAGTTTGGTGTTGAGTCATGGGCACCAACACATGGTGTGTGATTCTCTCCTACTTTATCCATTAATAAGCGAGCAGATTAACATGGTGAAGTGTTAAATATGTGGCCTTAGTTATAACTTTTTCTCTTGACTATTGCAGACATCCCAACCCTGAAGAAGCTATTATTAGATAGCTAGACATTATTTTTGGTGTTTGGCAGAAGTCCTATTGAAGATTCTATGTTCAATAAAGCCTAGAGATAAGGCCTGTGTTTCTATCACAACACAGCTAATTACCCATTGTGTGACTCCAAAGTGGGACTGTCTGTAAACTGATACAGGCCATCAATAGCCTGAAATGCTGTGTATGTTGTTTATCTTCAATCCTTATAGGTGACTTGATGATATAGGCACTCTGCATAGTCAAGTGCACAGGCTTTGTTTCCGTTTGCTTGGGTTTGCTGTGACTTGTATCCCCTGTTTGTGCATGTTTCCCCCTGTCTTATTCCTATCCTCCCTAGCACCACAATGGAGCTCTCCACCAGTTGTTTTTGTAATATATCCCTCACTAGTATCTAGAGGAGTCCTCTTGTTTTGCTATTTCCTGTGGTATCTAGTTTGCAATATTGGGTTTAATCTATCTTTGACTACCCTTGTTTCCCCACTACGGCTCCTGTCCCCATATTAGGTCAATTTATATGTTTCCTTCCTGCTATATTCCCGACTACCTGGACAGAAATCTCCAGCTTCACCATTACTGTCCTGCCCAGGACAGCACCTACCAGCTTCAACCCTTAACTGTCTTGCCCAGGACAGCACCTCCAGCTTAACCATACTGTCTCCCAGAACCAGCACAACAGCCCCACATTTACTACAACCAGGACATCACCTCCAGCCTTACATTTTTCTGAGACTACTGGCCAGTATCAAAGGCATACCATTCACCCAGACGTTTTATGTTCCCATCTGTTGTAGAAAGCTTCCAGTTTCTATGAAAGCAACTTTGATGTTATCCTCTTTTTAATAACCCTTGTGAATTTTTAAAGTCCAACAGTTTTTCTTCATTTGGGCAACCCAAAAACACTTCCCTGTTTTTAACTTGCTTGTAGCTATTTCTTTTTTGGGTATACTGCACAAGGGCATGACAACACTTTCACAAAATGACAATTAAATCCCATGTGGAAGCCCGTTGTTTGATTGACTGCAGACTATACAGAGCTACATAATGATTTGAGTGGTTGATTTACTGTAATTCTACTAGCAATCTCTTGAAAACACATTAATAACCTTCCTTAAATGAAGCTCTAGCTATTTGTATTCTATTTCTAACTAATTATGGACAGCCTACCGGTGTACGTTCCCTTGGATTTATATGTATTGTTTGGTTTGATAAGTGGCGCCTACAAAACCCCATCCGCTTACAGTCTCTTATTGTCAACGAAACCGTTTGAAACATCAAAGGGTTCCGTAGCGCAGTTGTTCAAGGTTCGGTACCATCAAGGTTCGGACCAGTCAAGGGTGTCGGACCAGTCGTCTGATCTGATCAGTGGGTCACTTAGTTAAAAACATACTGGTCGGTGATTTGGGCTAACACAATGAAGGATCTACTGAAATTATCTACCCGAGTAATATGTATTTGATTGATACAAAAGTATAACTTGCGTGTTGAAGAGCCGGTGATTTCTGGCACGCTCCTGACAATGACTAACGGTCGAGCCTCAACCCGTTGGATTTTATCAATCGCTGTATCTAGCTATTCTAGTTTTTTTTTTTCAGTCCTCCACCAACATAATGCTATATTATCACTATAGTTTGAACTGGTGTAATTTTAGGAGGAAGGACGCTTTTTCTGTAGTAATAATTGCTTTCTCGTGAGTAAAAATGCGACCGCTGGTAACTTGCCTCAACATGGCCACGCGCAGGATGTGTAGCGGGCTAGCTGCGGGGCTTTTCACAAGGATGCTCCTTGACAAAGAGGCTGACCAGGTCCCTATTAACAGAAATCAGTGTGAATCTTTGAGAAGATACCAGAGCAGGGCGAACGGACATCCCAGTGCCTCGTTTCAGCGTAAATAGTTTTGAAGTGTTTGTGCAGTTTAGATTGTTTGGTGTTGTTGAGATCAGGACCAGTCAGCGCCTCCCCCCCTCTCCGCTGGGGGGGGAGGGGGAGGGCGTGGTGTATAAACAGTGACCCTCCATAACCCCTCACCCCCCGCATGCGCGTCTCACCCGCCACACCCACCCAACTCCCAGGCGCCACCCCAACTGTAGAGGGGTACTTCTCCCCTAACCACATGTCCAGCGAAGGCACTGCAGGGAGGTGCCGTTGCTCGACAGGGAACTTCCATCTGACAGGGACAGCATCGTGGGAGTTCGACCGCGAGGCAGCGTGTCAGGTGTGGCCACATGAGGTGGTAACTCAGTTTCCTCGAGCTTCAACATCCGTGCACACGAGGGCCTGGAACTTCATCAACTTGTCGTCCACCAGGACTGCTACATTCCCTAGGACCGCTCTCCACCGGCAGCTAACGGAGTCAACAACTGGCTTGCTTTGGACCTCTTGGGGAGGGTCCGATGGTGCATCGTGCAAGCAGCAGATCCCGGGGCAACTTGCTGCTGTTTGCAATGGCTGTCTGCTAGAGAGAGACAGGCACCTAGCAACAACATGTTTTGGGACAATGGATTATGAATTCCCTACTGTGTTTGTTAACTGCTCATTACTCTGTAATTTGTCTATGATTGAAATCATGTCAAAAAACGTGTTTATCATTCAATACCTTTTGAAACTTGATCATGATTTGTGACCACTCTACCTGGGAGCTGCATTTCCTTTGTAACTTAGGTCATGATTATGACCAGATCCTAGTTCATTAACCTTTGTAACTTGCTCAGCTATCAAAACATTGGAGTTCCAGTCCCTGGACCAATATGTAACTCTGTAATCTTGTTGACTACCTCCCCACCAGGATGGGTATGTGTGCATATAAACATATTAAACTAACTCACTGGTAACTACAGGTTATATAAATTCACAGTAAACGTCCTGGTATTTTCAAGAAAAAGAAACATGAAAGTCACTCCACTCCACTAATTACCATTATAACACAGGTTATATTCTACTTACAACACTGTATTCTGTTCTGCTATACACTACATGGTATCACTAGATTATATGCTATACACTAGCAGGCCAAGGAAGATTATTAACAGCTGACCTGTGGTAAGTTTCTGGCGAATATGGCACCTGCCTCTATATGCTTAATCACTTTCATTTACAAATTTCAACCCTGTTCTTCAAATACACTTTAGCTTTTTATCATCTATATACTTAGGGAGCCACTGTAGTATACACTATACACTAATTGTAGTACACATTGATATCAGGGAGAACTTTCTTTCCTCTGACAAAGAAAAGTTTATATTATATTATATTTTCACACGTGAACACAGGCGCTATGATTCCCTCTGCAGTAAACTCTGCTAGGTAGTGCACACTAATTCTCCTTTTATATGACTCAGTATATAATCTTTACCGCCCAAGATGGTTCCATGCGCAAGAGGATTAACGTATAGATTGAATTGCACAAATTAAAGTTCTAGCACGTAAGGCTGGTTATTTTAGTTCAACAGAATCGTTGTATTGATTCAATAAGCAAGTTAAGCTTGATTAAATAATCTGGTTACCCATGTTTCTCAAGCTGACTAACATAGTCCTCCAGCTGGTGTATATTAAGCGCAGATACTTACTTTAGTTTAAGTGAGCAGTTGTTGTACACAATAACGTGTCTAGTTGACACTGTCTTACTGCAGTTTACCTGGAAAGAGTTCCGGGGGTCAACGCCCCAGCGGCCCGGTCTGTGACCAGGCCTCATGGTGGATCAGTGCCTGATTAACCAGGCTGTTACTGCTGGCCGCACGCAAACCAACGTATGAACCACAGCCCTGCTGGTCAGGTACCGACTTCAGGTACTTGTCCAAGGCCTGCTTGAAGACAGCCGGGGATCTATTGGTAATCCCCCTTATATATGCTGGGAGGCAGTTGAACAGTCTTGGGCCCCTCATACTTATTGTGTTGTCTCTTATCGTAATAGTGGCATCCCTGCTATTCATTGCGGGAATGTTGCATGTCTGCTGAGTTTTTGCTTTCAATAGAGTGCTTTTCATGTGTAATTTGGTACCAATCCCTCTGGGATTATCTCAAGTGTATAAAATCAGTATCTCTCGCCCGCCTGCATTCTAGGGAAGTACAGGTTAAGAAACTTTCATTCAAGCATTCCCAGTAATTTAGTTGTTTTTATCGCACTTACTTGTGCCATGGAAGGTTTCCTGTACATTTTCTAGGACAGGCAATTCATCTCCTTGAAAGAAGCTGTTAGTGTGCAGCAATATTCGCCTAGAAAGAACAAGTGACTGAAGAGTGCATCATGTGCTTGGCCTCCTCAGTTTTGAAGTTCTCAATATCCATCCTTGTCATTTTTCTTTTCTAGCAATTCTATTGATACAATGGTTATGGTCCTTAAAGGTGATATCCTCCGACATGATCATCCAGGTCCTTTGACGTAAGGAGGTTATTAAATAGAATATTCAAGAGTTGCTAGTAGAATTACAGTAAATCAACCATAAAAATCATTCTGAAGCTCTGTGTATCTTGGCGGTCAATCAAACAAACGGGCATCCACAGAATAAATGTCATTTTTTGTGGAAATTGTGTGTCACGCCCCTTTGTGCAGATAACCAAGACTAACCTACAAGCATGTAAATAAAACAGGGAAGTGTTTTTTGGGTATGCCCAAATGAGATAAATCTACTGTGGACATAAAATCACAAGGTATTAAAAGAGGATAACATCAAAGGCTGTTTTCATAGACAACCTGGAAGCTTTCTTGCAACAGATGGGAACATAAAAAGTCTGGGCTGAATGTACTGACCTTGATAACTGGCCATTTAGTCAGAAACTGTAAAAGAGCTAGAGGTGATGTCCTGGTAGTTCAGTAAATGTGGGGGTGGCTGATAGTGCAGTCCTGGGTAGACAGTAATGGAGAAGCTGGAGGTGCTGTTCCTGGGAGACAGTAAAGTGAAGCAGGAGAATTTGTCCAGGTAGTCGTGGAATTAAACGCAGGAAGGATACATATAATTGACCTCATAGGGACATGACCGTAGTAGGGAAACAATGTATTCAAGATTTAGTAAAATCATAATGCAAAACTACAAGAAATACCACAGGAAATAGCAAAACAAGAGGACATCCACTAAGCAATATAGATATATTACCAAAAGCAACCGGTGGGAGCTCCATTGTTTGGTGCTAGGGAGGATAGGAATAAGACAGGAAACATGCACCAACAGGGAATACAGTCACAGAAACCCAAGTGCAAACGGAAACCAAGCCTGTGCACATACTATGCACTTGGTATCTGCAGGCATGGGAAATCTTCAAAAAACAAGACGGGACGTGCAACTAGGACCACCTTATGAAAATGCATGCCCATATGACAACATAAAATGCAAACATCCCTTCCTGTATGCTTTTTCACCCTGAAAAGTTGTACCTCTTTCAGTACAGGAAAGACTAGTGCTATCACTTAAATTGCCAGCACAGCCATCTAAAGTGGAAAAAAGATACAAAACATCCAGGCCATGTAAAACCTGGGTAGCCCACAGCCACTCAAGAGGGAGAGATTTCTGTGCCAGGAAGGAAAAAAAAACTGGCAGGAAATGGCAGAAATCGTACCACCAAATCCAGTCATTCCTGGAGTGGAAACCACAATCCGAATGGCCACCACTCCAAACCAACATATACAGATACTAATGCCGGAAAAAAACCCCCCCCCAAGTACCAACACTACCACCAGTCCGATTGACATTCTTCTTTGCAAATATACTGGTGTCCTAAAGCCACAACAAACAAAATACCTTTCATCCGTGGACTGCTTGCAGAGGCAAAGGCAATGTTCGCGGCTTTCACTGAGACGCACAATAAAGGATCACTTTGGAACAATGAAAAATGGAGTCCCCAGTGGTTACAACCTATACAGATGTGACAGAGTGAACAGGCCAAAAGGGTGGGGGGTTGGCCTGTACATTGCAGAGTCACTTGTTTTCACAGAACTGCCTTACTGCCTCAAATGATGTAGCGGACATTTAGCAGTAAAGGTCGAGTAACCAAAACATTGTCATGTGGTAGTCTATCAAGCCTCCGGACGCAACATCCCAGCAATTCCAGGAACAGGTTGTTTAAAAATATGACCACTGTTCCTGGAAAATCTTCCAGCTCCTGCTCGTCCAACATCCTTGCCTCCTGGAAGGATTTCAACCTTAAGGCACCTAAAATGGAGGAATATATAGCAAATAATATTGAGTTCAGTAATAACAACCAATAGGCAGCTCTGATGAAAACTCACACTCACACGAGCTTTTAAATCTCTGCAAACAAAATTCAATTTAAACCAGCAAATAATAGAGTCCTACTAACTGGATAATTACACTAGAACCTCATCTTCACTAACAATGCTCGATCTGATAAGAAAATGTCACCATATCAAAAACAATAAACTCAAATCACAACATAATTGAGGTTCAACATGTATGCAATGGAGCCCCAGACCGACAACAATTAACTAGTCCACGAGGGAGCATTCACCAAATTCAACTTCAATACAAAACATAAAGTGGGACCGAAGTAAAAACCAAGTCCTAACCGATATAAGCTGGTGAAGATATACTAAGCAACACAGACCCCATACTTATGCCTAGATGCAGAAAAAATTAACATTGTCCGCACACGATTGTATGCACAAGCTTATTCCACTAAGAAAAGGAGAGTAGATGTAAAATAGAAAGAGGACAGGCGCTCCCTTTACCAGGCGGACGGAAAAGAATAACAGAGCGGCTAAAAAGGTCAATAAAATCTGAATGCGGTAGGAGGAGACACTTGGTCAGTAGAAATAGCAAGCAACGAACTTCAAGCAAATGAATTATAGGAGTCAGTAAATCGCGGGAAGAACTAAAATGCTATAAATGAAACCGAAAGAAACCCAAAGTATTTCTTCCTCCTATGCCAAATCAAAGTCGAGAACAACATCCAGTATTGGTGTCCCCTACAAACCAGAATGGGTCCTAGACACAATCCCAATATGACTCAGTTTTTTAGCAAGCCGCTAACCAACTAGAGCGAAGATCAAAATGAATTATTTTATGAGAGAGCCACAAAATTTTATTAACACAACCATCCGATGTTATCCTGACGCCAAAATGCCTTCGAACAGGCGATAAAAGACATGCCCATGCACTCTGCTGCCCCAGTGCCCAGACTCATGAGACCCGTGTTCATCAATAACTGCAAGAAGCCCCTATCACGAGCCATTTCTCCAACCTATGGAGAGGGATTCATGGGACACAGGGGTCTGTCCTACAGTTACTAAAAACAACCGACATAGCCCCACTCCACAAAGGGGGCAGTAAAGCAAAAGCAAAGAACTACAGACCAATAGCACAAACATCCCATATCATAAAAATCTTTGAAAGGGTCCGAAGAAGCAAGATCACCACCCATCTAGAAAACCATCATTTACAACAACCCAGGGCAACATGGGTTTAGAACAGGTCGCTCCTGTCTGTCTCAACTATTGATCACTACGACAAGGTCCTAAATGCACTAGAAACAAAAAGAAAAGCAGATGTAATATATACAGACTTTGCAAAACTTCGACAAAGTAACCATGGCGTTAATAACGCACAAAAGCTTCTATAGGAATAACATAAAAAGTCGGTCGATGGAATCAATAATTTCCTCACTAACAGACAAGAAGTAGTATCAACAGAGTAATGTCCCGAGGCAGCTACGAGAAAAGCTCCTGTCCAAGGCACAGTACGTTTCGCTCGCCGCTCTTGTTTCCTCATCCTCAAATCCGACATAGACAAGGATGTCAGCCACAGCACCGTGTCTTCCTTTGCAGATGACACCCAAACTGCATGACAGTGTCCATCCATTTGCAGACACCTGCAATGACTCCAGGCGGACATCAACCAAATCTTCAGTGGGCTTCAGAAAACAATATGAAGTTCAAACGATGAAAATTACAATTACTCAGATATGGTAAACACAGATGATTAAATCTTCAATCATAGTACAAAACAAATTCTGGCTAACAAAATATAGCGAAACACCACCTCAAGACCCTGGTAGTGATCATAACGGAGGATCTCAACCTTCAATGACCATAACATGGTTGTATAATCGCATCTGCTAGAAAAAATGACAGGATGGATAACGAGTAACCTTCAAAACTAGGGAATGCCAAGCCCATGATGACACTCTTCAGGTCACTTGTTCTATCTAGGCTGGAGTATTGGCTGCATACACTACAGCACCACCAAAGCCGGTGAAATTTGCTGACCTATAAAATAAACGATAACCTATACACTGCGCGCATAAAACGGTAGAAAAAACACCTCATTACTGGAGCCGCTTGAGGTTCCTGAACCTTATTCTCCCCTGGAATGCAAGCGGGAGAGATACATGAATATGTCAAAAATACCCGTAAAAACCTAGAGGACTAGTACCGAACTTTGCACACGAAAATCACTCACTATGAAGCAAAAGACTTGGCATGACGATGCGCAGCCCCCCCAATTAAAATGAGGGGTGTCCACAATCACGTTAAGAGAACCATACAATAAGTGTCAGGGGTCCGTAGACTGATTCAAACTGCCTCCCAGCACAACTAAGGGGGCTTACAACCGACCCCCGGCATTTTCAAGCTGGCACTGGACGCGCACGCTAAAGTCGGTTCCCTTGAACCAGCCGGGCAGAGGCTCGTACGTTGGTTTGCTGCAGCCAGCAGTAACAGCCTGGTTGAACAGGCTCGTTGTATCCACCAGAAGTGGCTGTCCACAGACCGGCCGCGTGGTGGACGTATGGACCCCCGGAACACTCTCCGGGTAAACTCCAGGTCAACAGCTGGTAGTGTTAGAGGTAGATATGTTGGTTTGGTGGTAGTGAGTGGTGGTAGTGGTGGTATGGTGTTAGTGAGGGTAGGGTGGTAGTGGGTGGTGGTATTTGTGGAGGAAGTGGTGGATGGTATGTTGTGAGTATAGTGGATGGATGTAGCGTGGCGGGTGTAGTGGTGGTGGTATTGGTGTAGTGGTTTAGTGTGTGTAGGTAAGTGGTGGTAGTGGTGGTGGTATGTGGTGGTAGTGGTGGTAAGTGTGTGTTAGTGGTGGTGTGGTAGGGGTGGTGGTAGTGTGGTGGTAGTGGTGGTGGGTAGATTGTTGGATGTGGTATTGGTGGGTAGTGGTGGTAGTGGTGGAAGTGGTAGTGGAGGTGGTAGTGGTAGTGGTATGTGGGGGTGTGTGGTGGTAGTGGTGGTGGTAGTATGGTGTGTAGTGTAGTTGGTGGGGAAGTGGTGGTGGTAGATGGTGGTAGTGGTGGTAGTGTTGGTGGGTTGGTAGTGTGTGAGGTTAAGTGGTGGTGGTATTGGTTGGTAGGGTATTAGAGTGTAGGTAGTGTAGTGGTGGTGGATATTGGGGTAGTGGTGTAGTGGTGGATGTATTGGTGGTAGTGTGTGGTGACGAGTCAACAATTTCAGAACAAACAGTACAAACAGTAGTCAGTATACACATTTACATTATTATGACTACTGATATGTTAACATAACTGTTTAATATACTTCACAACACTGGTAGTGGCGTGGTAGTAGTGGAGTGGTGGTTGGTAGTGGTAGTCGTGGTAGTGGAGGTGGAAGTGGTGGTGGTAGTGGTGTAGTGGTAGTGGAGTGAGTAGTGGGTAAGTGGTGGTGGTAGTGTGTTAAGTGGTAGCAGAGGTTGTGGTAGGGTGGTAGTGTGGTGACGTCAACAAATGTCAGACAAACAGAACAAAACAGGTAGTCAGTAATAACAAGTTACATTTATTATATCTAATACTGGTTTTATGTTACAAACTACTGGTTATTATACTTTACAACAACACTGGTTATTGTAGTGGTATATAGTAGATAGTTGGTGTGGACGATCAACAATGTCAGACAAACAGTACCAAACAGGTAGTCAGTAAAACAGTTATATAACATACTACTGGTTTATATTAACATACTACTGGTTATATTAACATACTACTGGTTATATTAACATACTACTGGTTATTATACTGGTATATACTAACTCAGACTCGCTGCTTCAACCTACATTATTAAATATATTTTTATAATCACCATTTACGTATATTTTGAACACCATGAACATGTCTCTCACCATGTTTCACATGTCTTGTATTTTAAATATCTATTTTCATCAGAATCAGACCTGATTATGTCGAGTGTTTTAATGTGATGTATTAGCTCACACACGGAGGACCAGGGTTCGATCCCCGGTACGTGTGGGACCTTTAATAATAATAATGTCATTGTCCCAGGATGCAACCAACACACCATCCACTAACACCCAG
The DNA here is from genome assembly GCF_026875155.1 of Cherax quadricarinatus. Classification (NCBI taxonomy): domain Eukaryota; kingdom Metazoa; phylum Arthropoda; class Malacostraca; order Decapoda; family Parastacidae; genus Cherax; species Cherax quadricarinatus. Next base: position 89,931,827 of record NC_069405.1, on the reverse strand, counting down.
GTACCTATGTTTAAACTGATGTACGATTAAAAACAGCAGGATGTCCTTATGGAAACGCATCCCTAATGTTTTTCTTCCCAGCTGTACTGTGAGGAGGTTCGAACTCCTGACCATCAGTGTGATGATCCGAGTGTTCGAGTGATCTGTAGCTACATACACCTGACTGTCCCTGTTCATCTAGCAGTAAGTAGGTACCGGGATGTTAAGTGTATGGTTGTTGGGTTGAGCATCCTGGGTGTTAAGTTGGAGTGGTGCTGGGTAGCATCCTGGTGTTAGTGGACTGGTGGTGGGTCGTCATCAGAAGGCTGCTTCAACCTGTTATTAGTTGTTCTTTCACAGTTGTTCTTATTTTTGGTATGCCAGCTTATATCCATTTCAGACAGGGGATCCTCGTTCAAGAGTAACGAACTTCAAGGAGTTTTTTGGCTAGCAAAGGATTGCCTGCAGCAAACAACAAGCTACAACCCTCAAGGCAATGGCCAAGTGGAGCGGTTCAATGGTACTATAGGAAGGCAGTTACAATGACATTTAAAGTCGCGCAATCTCTACCTTTCAACACTGGCAAACTGTCCTAACCTGATGCACTCACTCATTAGATGCACTGCTGTTGCACAGCTACTAATGCAACCCCTCATGAAAGACTCCTCAACTATTCACGTCGTTCCTCTACGGGGAGCCTCCGTGCCCACTTTGTTAAGTCAATCCTGGACCCGTTCTCCTGAAGAGACACGCGTAGGATGAACAAGACGGATCCTTTAGTGAAGAAGTTAGCGCGTCCTGCAAGCTATCCACATTAACGCCCACAAATCGCTCCCAAAATGTGAAGAGACTACAGTATCTTACAAGACAATAAGTCCCCAGTGAAATTCCCTATTAGTGGTGGGAATCTCAAATACACCAATAATGTGTAAGATGCTTCCGTTTTCCCCTCCCAGGAAAGGCCCCTTGAGACTATCTCCCTATGAAAATAAGATTCTGCCTCCACAGTAATCAAACCCCGCTGGAAAATAACGGAACCAGGTGAAGAGCTCAAGGCTACGAAGGTCGGGACTTGTACGTCGCCCACCTAACAGTTTGGTGAGATTAAGCTGTCTCTGAAATTTTAAAGGGGAGATTGTAGTGATACTGGACCTGTGGGGAGCAGCAGCAGGATTAATACTGCAAATGCACCACCTCTAGGGGCCCTTAACAACAACAACATTTTGGTGTGGGTCATGGCCACCAACACATGGTGTTTGATTCATTCCTACTTTATCCTTTTAATCAGTCGAAAGCAGATTACATGGTAGTTTAAATATGTGGCCTGTATTTAAAACTTTTCTCATTGACATAATGCAAGACATCACCATCCCTGTAGAAGGCAATTCATTAGATGTACTAGTCAATAAATATTTTGTGTTGCAGAAGTACTAATAGAGAACTATGTTCAATAAAGCCTAGAGATTAAGGCCTGTGGTTTCTATCACAACAGATGCCATAGTAGGGAAACAAGTTGAATTCAAGAGATAATAAAAACCAATATTGCAAACTAGAAGATACCGCAGGAAATACAAACAAGAGACTCCACTAGCAATAGTGAGTATAAATTACCAAAACAACTGTTTGGAGCTCCATTGTTTGGTGCTTAGGAGGATAGAAGTAAGACATGGAAACATGCACCAACATGGAATAACGTCACAGAAACCCAAGGCAAGCGGAAACCAAGCCTGTGCACATACTATGCACTTGTATCTGTCTTGCATGGAAATCTTGAAAAAACGATGGGATCGTGCAACTATGACCACCCAGAGAAAAATGCCATGCCCATAGATGACTAACATGAAGATTCAAACTCCCTTCCTGTAAGCTTTTTTCAACACCTGAACTGTGTACCCTCTTCACCAGTACAGGAAAGACTGTCTATAACTTAAATTTGCCTGCACAACCATCTAAAGGGGAGCCAAAAAATACAAAACATCCAGGCCATGGGAAAACCTGGGTAGCCCACAACCACTCAAGAGGGAGAGTTTCTTTAGTGCCAGGAAGGAAAAAAAACCTGCAGGACAATGGCAGAAATCGTACACACCAATCCAGTCATTCTGGAGTGGTAACCACAGCGATGGCCTCCCACTCCAAACCAACAGATACAGAACTAATGCCGAAAAAAAAATCCCCCCCAGTCCCAACAATACCACCAGTCCGATAAACATTCTTCTTTGCAAATAACAGGGTCTAAAGCCACAACAAAACAACCAAATACCTTTCATCCGAGGACTGCTTTGCAGAGGCAAAGGCAATGTTCGTAGGCTTCACTGAGACCACATAAAGGATCAACTTGGACAACGAAATATGGATCCCAGGTTACAAATATACAGATGTGACAGAGTGAACACAAAAGGGGGGGGGGGTGGCCTGACATGCAGAGTACACTTGTTTAGCACAGTAACTGCTTAAATGCCTCAAAAGATGTAGTGGAAGTTTTAGCAGTAAAGGTCGAGAACAAAACCTAGTTCATTGTGGTAGTCTACAACCTCCGATGCAACATCCCAGCAATTACCAGGAACAGCTGTTAAAAATTGACCACTGTCTGGAAAATCTTCCAGCTCCTGCACCCAACAACATGCCCAAAATAATACTTATAATCACTTACGTTGATTTATCCCTTCCTTGTAATCAAACAGAAATGAAGCTCACATGGTGCAAATTCTTGAGTACTTTTTGATCATTATTGTGTTTTATAGTACATTTTGTTTTGTTTTACTGTGCATTTAGCTATAGTCAACTTTCTTACAAAGCTCTTGTATATAATGCAATTTTTTTGTACATTTGAGTGAAGTGCATCCAGCACTGAATAGCACTTGGAAGGTCTTCAGAGTATGAGTATATGATATCCTATTTTGGATGCACTTTTTCACTTGGATTTGCCAAAAGTCACACTGTATATAGAATAGCTTTATAAGAGGCTGACTGTATTTTATAAACATTTGCTTCTGATATATAATGTTGATAGCTATAAGTCATATAGGTCTTTACTTTTGGAAGGATTCTTATACTGAAGGATTGACTTCGTTATTTTGCGAAATTTTAATCATTGTCTTCATGAATATAAATTAATTTGGAGACTATATATACTTGTATTTCTGTGATTTGAGGAAACCCACATGAAGACTTAAAGAGGGTGAAAAAAGCAACTGCATATTTCACTCTCTGAGATGATCTTGAGCAGTACAGGAGAGTGAAAGAGTCTGGGTTTAGCATATAGGGGCAGATCTAAGAGTCACATGTGTGTTAATATTTGTACACCACCATACCTTTATGCTGTGTGTCTGTTTTGCTTCAGTAAGTAGTGGCAGTTCGGTGTTTCAGGCCCCAGATGTTTACGGTTGAGTGAGGATGCTGCGAATAGAGTCATACATCACACCCATTATCCTCAGCTATGTGGATAAATACATAAAAAATCTCAAACCAGAGGATTCTCAGGTATGTCAGAACTCAAGATTGCAGTTGATAAATGAATTCCAAAATTATTTCTTTGTAAAGGTTACAGTGTGTAATTACAATTTTTGTTTGCTAAGTAAAAAAAAAGCCACTATCATGCCGGGGCATTTCAGGCAGTCTAATCCTAGTACATAATAACTGCTTAAATCTAGACAAGATAAATTGGTTAACTTGTATTAAAATCTTTATTTAATCTTGATACAGTGGAACCCTGGATTTCATCTCAAATTCAATTCAATTTCAATTCAAACTTTATTCTCTATAAGTATTACAATGCTGAGTTTACAGAATTTGGTTATCTCGTGTGGATATCATACAAATTGAATTTTGACCACTTTTTTGGAGAGAAATTTTACCCAGGGTTTTGTACCTCTGCTCGGAAATCGTCAATATCAGATGCTTCCGCCCATCTGGGATGCTGCCACTCACATGTATGTGACTCAGTCTGCCTCTGTCATGTATTCAGTGAGCAATAATCCATTGTTTTTCATGCCTGTTTATTGAGTGTGACTGCTAAATAAGCCACCATGGGACCAGAGAAAGTTCGGAGTGCCAGCCCTTTGATAAAGAAGGCGAGAAACACAGTAGAATTCATTGGTGGTAGAGGGTGGTAATGATGGTGGTAGAGGGTGGTGGTGATGGTGGTAGAGGGTGGTAGTGATGGTGGTAGAGGGTGGTAGTGATGGTGGTAGATAACCTCTCCTTCCTCTCCCCTCCTTGCCTTCTTCCATACATCAACAAAAGTCTTTAATAAAGGTATGTAATAGTGATTTAACCCTTTGACTGTCGCAGGCCCCTTTCTGAAACTGTCATTATATGTCGCAAAATATTCGAAAAAAAAAATATTATTTTTTTCTTACCAAAATGTTAGGATTATTTTACTGAGTGTTTTAAGCGTAAAATTTTTTTTTTGCCATCAGTACTTACCGAGATATAGAGGCGCAAAGTTGCCAGAAAATGAGTGGCATATGGCAACACCGGCGAATGCCACCCACCCGGTATTCTTTTATTTACTCCAATTCGAAGGTGTCTTGTATTTTCCATTTTTTTTCTTTTCTAAGTAACTTAAGTGGCCTGTGAGACCAGAGTAAGGTGCATTGTTCAAATATACACTCATTGTTTACAACACAGTAACTGAACAAACATTATCATTATTAGATTGTGTATAAAACTTGTTTACACAAACAAACAATACAAAACATTGTTTATTACTATTGTTCCATAATAATTCACTGAACACTTTCCTAGAATTGCTGCAGCTTGTGGAACTCTTTGAAACATGGGTATATGCAGAGTGGCACTTGACACTCCTCACACATAAAACGAGTGTCTCTGCATGTTTGCGGGCGTTTTGTGGTATGTCCACATACAAAACACTTCTGAGCACTTTTCTTGAAAGCAGTAGGAGGCAGTTGTATGGGGTAGTGATCACCAGGCCTCAAACAAGATGACGTGTGTTGGTAATTTCGTGGGCGCTGGTCTATTGCAGGTGTTGCTCCTTGGTACTTGACGATTATTTGTCTGATGACTGACAGACAAATTTCACCATATTTTGGTATGTTGTTGGTCCTCAACTTGTATATGTTATAAGCATTTAGCATGGAAATATCAAGAAGATGGAAAAAAAGTTTTATGTACCACTTATAACTCTTGTGTACACAGCAAACCCAATCTGCATGTCACATTTGTCCACTAAGCGCATATTGAGGTTGTAGTCCATGACAGCTGCCTTTTTTAGAATTGGTTCATTGGTCTATCTATTGTGCCTGCCAGTGTGTGCCATTTCGTTTCGGTGAACTGATGTCAAGAATATGACATCACGTTTGTCATGCCACCGAAATGCCATGATGTCATTAGCAGCAGAGGCCTGCACCTCACCTCTGCAAGTGCCAGCATCGAACCTTGGCATATGCTTATGATTACCACGCACTGTGCCACACACGTCTGTCAGGTTCACTCACAAGAAATCACTGATTATGGGGCTTGTGTACCAGTTGTCAGTATGTAATATATGCCCCTTGCCAAGATATGGTTCCATCATTGTTCGAACCACATCACCAGAGATACCCAATAACTTCCTGGTATCTCTCAGTGTACAGTGTATCTGCCAGTGTACACAATGATATCCAAAACGAGACCACTTTTGCAATCACACAGTACATACAACTTTATACCAAAGCGTTTCCTCTTGCTTGGTATGTACTGCTTGAATGAGAGTCTTCCTTTGAATAAAATCAAAGACTCGTCAATAACAAGCTTCCTGAAGGGATAAAAGTACATGCAACACTTTTGTTTCAGGTACATAAACACATTTCTGATTTTATATAACCTGTTGGTTCTGTCAGGCCTTGTTTTGTCTGAAAAGTGTAACATACGTAACAATATCAAAAAACGATTTACTCCTATAATGTCACTAAAACCTGGGGTTGAAATCAGGTGTTCTGCTGACCAGTATGTGGTGACAGTGTGCTTATACACATGTGGTATAAGCATTTTTGTGGCAAAGAACAGGTACATCTCTGCCACAGTTGTATCCTTCCACTGGTGTAGCCGTGATCTTGGCGAAAGAATTGTATTTGCCATGGTGTACTCATAGTATGTGTTGGTTTCCCTGACAATAATGTCCATCAGGGGTTCATCAAAGAATAACTGAAAGCATTCTAGTTCAGTGGCATTGTTCCCAAGTGTACACAATGGCCGTATTCCACTTTGTGTTTCATCAGAGTCATGGGGATTGGGAATAAAATCGTCACCTTGCTGCCAATCCCAGATGCGGTCTGCTGGTGGGTTCTGGATATTGAAACATGGTTGTGGTTGTGCAGGTTGTGGGAGTGTGGGGCTGGGTGAGGCTTGTTGTAGTTGTGCAGAGTCAGCAGCGTTGGTGGTAGTGTGGCCCGCTGCTGGTGCCACATGACTCATGCCACCGCCATCATCACCACCACCATCACCTTCCCCACGCACATTACACATCCCCATTGTAACAATATGGTCATCTTCACTGTCAGGTCGTGGTGTAGGGCCACGGGATGTACTCCCAGATTTACTCCTATGCCTAGGAAGGGCATTAGGCACACTACCAGAATGCATGCTGCGTCAAATATACTGCTGTTTCACTGGCGAATATTCCCCCTCACAGTTGCTACTCGAGCTGCTGTCAATAATTTTGAAATCACTATCATTATCACTTTCACTGCTCAGATCTGAGTCCTGTAAACGGGGAAATAGTTTCCTTTTTCGTCCTGGTACAGGTGAATGTGACTGAGATGTGCCAGCACCAGAGGTGGACGGTTGTGGGTCATCGGGGTTTTCATCACTAATTACGTAATCCTGGGCACTGCTTTCAGTCACACCCTCTCCAAAACCATGAAATTAACTTTCACTGGCACTTCTATCACTGTTAGAACTATCACTTGGGAACAGTAGACCTCCAATACACTGAGGAGTGAGGTACTTCTACCGCGAGGCATGGTGAAAATGGACTACCAAGATGGCGTTCCCACAATGCACCACCGAGTCCCAGATTTTTTCACAGGGTGCACACCCACCACTGAGACCCATTCTCTCTCACGAAGGCCTACCAGCTTTCTCCCGCTTGATTTGAAACGCTAGAATTTACACGTATAAATACGTCCGAACAGTGGCACGTAAGACGTATATATACGACCGAAACAGTCAAAGGGTTAAATGTTAATTTTTTTTATTATTATCTCACTGGCCAATTCCCACCAAGGCAGGGTGGCCCGAAAAAGAAAAACTTTCTCCATCACTGTCTTGCCAGAAGGGTGCTTTACACTACAGTTTTTAAACTGCAACATTAAAATAAGTCATTTATATTTATTTCTCATTGTTTTCTGTATGTAAAACTAGTTATTCTCTATAAAGTGTATTTTATGTTAATATTTTTGGGTGTCTGGAACGGATTAATTGGATTTACATTATTTCTTATGGGAAATGTTACTTCGGTTTTCGTCCATTTTGGATTTCGACCGACCTGGAATGGATTAAGGACTAAAACCGGGGTTCCACTGTACTAATGTGAGGTAGTCAAGGTGGAGGTTTTTCAGAATAATATTCTTGAAGTTGCACATAATAAAAACAGTACATGTATTACAAATAATAGTTCAAACAGTAATATTTCATGGATTGGTGGATGTTTAATATCTGGATTGAGGAAAATGGGCAGGAAGGCACTGCCCTTAGTCATCAGATAATAAGGCACAAGCTCTGCCCCCTTTTTGTATTAAACTGTAAGCAGGATCCTGGCCTTCACAGAATTGTAAATGTGCTTTTGGGAGATTTGATTGTTTAAAGAGGTATTGCCACTTTTTTTTTTTTATTTTTTTTTTGCAATTTTGCATTTGCTGAAAGTCAACTTACTAAGTTTTGGTAAGATTATTGAGGTCTCTGGTTACCACCTTGAGTGAGTAGTCAGTGCTGATGAGACATTATCTTAGGAGCTATTGCCATCAGGATAAACATAGCAAGCAGCAACAAATTGCACCCACCTGGATTTAATATAGTCAAAGACTATAACTATTATTATTATTATTATTATTATTATTTATTATTATTATTTATTATTATTATTATTTATTATTATTATTATTATTATGTCTTTCCTTCAACATATTATGACATATTAAGTAAAAACTGATGCATTTTTGTAGCCTGCACAATTCTTAAGCCTTAAATGTTAAAAGAAAGCAAGTTTACTAGTTATTTAGCATTCTAACAAGAGGGTTAAAATCAGACTAATACCTTAGGTAAGGATGTATCTGGCCTTGCATTCAAGTCTTTTTTTTTTTTTTTTTTTGCTAAAATGTTTTAATATCATGACTCACATGTGCTGTTTAAGGTTTTTACTGTCCTGAATTGGCTCTGGAGTCTACCTGGAGGTTATTCCGGGGATCAACGCCCCCGCAGTCCGGTCCACGATCAGGCCTCCCGGTGGATCAGGGCCTGATCAACCAGGCTGTTATTGCTGGCCGCACGTAGTCCAAATTACGAACCACAGCCCGGCTGGTCTGGCACTGACTATGTATCTGTCCAGCTCCCTCTTGAAGGCAGCCAGGGGCCTGTTGGTAATTCCCCTTATGCTTGGTGGGAGGCTGATGAACAGTCTTGGGCCCCAGACATTTATGGTGTTTTTTCTTAGTGTACCAGTGGCACCCCTACTTTTAATTGAGGGTATTTTGCATCACCTGCCCAGTCTTTTACTTTCTTAGGGAGTGATTTCTGTGTGCAGATTTGGGACCATTTCTTCCAGGATTTTCCAAGTGTAGATTATGATATCTCTCCCTCCTGCGTTCCAACGAATATAAGTCAAGTGCTTCCAAGCATTCTCAGTAGTTCAGGTGTTTGATAGAACTTATATGTGCAGTAAAGGTTCTCTGTACACTCTCTAGATCTGCAATTTCACCTGGTTTGAATGGAGATGTTATTGTACAGCAATATTCCAGCCTAGAGAGAACAAGTGATTTGTAAAGGATCATCATTGGCTTGGCATCTCTCATTTTGAAAGTTCTCATTATCCGTCTTATCATTTTCTTTGCACTTGTGATCATGGCACTGTTGTGATCCTTGAAAGTGAGATCCTCAGACATTACTACTCCCAGGTCCCTTACATTATTTTTCTGCTCTATTGTATGGCCAGAGTTTGTAGTATACTCTGTTCTAGTTATTATCTCCTCTAGTTTTCCATAATGAAGTAGTTGGAAGTTGTCCTCATTGAACATCATGTTGTTTTCTGTTGCCCATTGGAAAACTTGGTTTATATCTTCTTGGAGGTTAACTGTGTCCTCAATAGATGACAGTCTCATGCAAATCCTAGTATCATCTGCAAAGGATGATGCGGTGCTGTGGATTACGTCTCTGTCTATGTCTGATACGAGGATGAGGAACAGGATGGGGGCAAGTACTGTGCCTTGTGGAACAGAGCTCTTCACTATGACAGCCTCCGATTTAACTCGGTTACCACTACTCTTTGTGTTCGATTGGTTAGGAAGTTGAAGATCCATCTCCCCACTTTTCCAGTTATTCCTTTAGCACGTACAGTGGACCCCTGGTTTACGATATTATTTCATTCCAGAAGTATGTTCAGGTGCCAGTACTGACCGAATTTGTTCCCATAAGGAATATTGTGAATTAGATTAGTCCAGTTCAGACCCCCAAACATACACATACAAACACACTTACATAAATACACTTACATAATTGGTCGCATTGGGAGCTGATCGTAAACCGTGGGTCCACTGTATTTCGTGCTCTATTACACCATGACCGCACTTGTCAAACGCTTTTGCAAAGTCTGTGTATATTACATTTGCATTCTGTTTTTCTTCCAGTGCATCCAAGACCATATAGTGATCCAGTAGTTGTGAGAGGCAGGAGCGACCTGCCCTGAACCTATGTTGCCCTGGATTGTGCAGTTTTTGGGAATCCAGGTGGTTTGCAATCATGCTTCTTAGCACTCTTTCAAAGATTTTTATGATGTGGGATGTTAGAGCTATTGGTCTATAGTTCGTAGCTAATGCTTTGCTGCCACCTTTATGGAGTGGGGCTATATCCGTTGTTTTAAGTGACTATGGAATTTCACCAATGTCTAAGCTCCTTCTCCATAGTATACTTAGGGCACGTGAGAGGGGTTTCTTGCAGTTCTTAATAAGCACAGAGTTCCATGAGTCTGGGCCTGGGGCTGAGGGCATAGGCATGTTGTCAGTGGCTTTTTCAAAGTCTATCGGAGTTAGGGTAATGTCGGAAATCTGGCATACATTGATGGAATTTTGAGGCTCATTCATGAAGAAATCATTTGGATTGTCGATCCTCAGATTGATTAGTGGCTCACTAAACACAGTCGTACTGGGATTTCAGTATTTCACTCATTTCCTTGTTGTCATCTGTGTAAGTCCCATCCTGTCTGAGTAAGGGCCCGATACTAGATGTGGTATTTGCCTTGTTTTTGGCATATGAAAAGAAATATTTCTAATTTCTTTCAATTTCACTAATAGCTTTAAGCTCCTCCTGTCTCTCCTGGTTCCTGTAAGAGTCCTTTAATTTAAGTTCGATAATTTCCACTTCCCTGGTCAGTGCTTCCTCAGGAAGCGCTGACCAGGAGGAGAACACTGAGGAGCTCAGTGATTCTTCGTCGTCTTCTGTAGAGGGAGCGTCTTTCTCTCTCCAGTTTACTCCTGCTCTTCTTCTTTCTTAGGGGAATATGCCTAGAACATGCTTCATAAGTTATAAAGAACTTCATGTGCAACTAAATGAGTAGGATCATTTAAAAGCTTATCTGGGTGATGGATGAATCCTCAGCTGTGACCATTCTAGACTTGTGGTGTGTATTTAACATTGAAATTTTGACACCGCTTTTGTTGGCACTGGAGACAACATATTCATGATTTGTTTAAGTGTCATTCTGATTTTAGTATACTGAAATGCATTTTACGAAGACAAGACAGTAGCTATTTAAATTTTCTATTGACTTTGATATATAGTATATACTGAATTATATTTAGCAAGTATTGTGAGTGAAGTATTCTGTACTACTACATATGTATATGGAACATATATATTTTGTTTAGGTATCCTTGTGGGGAGGAGATGCTGTCTTCAACAACTTAGATTTACGCCTTGATGTGCTTGAGCAAGAACTACGTCTTCCATTTTCTTTCGTCAATGGCCATATCCACGAACTGCGAATTCACGTACCTTGGACCAAGCTTACATCAGAACCAATTGTTATTACTATTAACACTATTGGTAGGTACAGACACTTGTTCTTATTTGTTTATGCTACCTGGAATGAGGATAATATAAACTATGTACAATGGTACCCCGAGTTTCGGCCATAATTTGTTCCAGAAGGCTGTTCGAGTGCCGTTACCGAAAGAATTTGTTCCCATAAGGAATAATGTAAGTTAGATTAGTTTGTTTCAGACCCCCAAAAATGCACTCACAAAAGCACTTCAAATAATACACTTGCATAATTGTTCGAGTTGGGAGCTGTATGAAACTCGGGGTACCACTGTACATTTACATGTACAGTGGTCCCTCGTTTTTCGTAATTAATCCGTTCCTGGAGCCGTTACTATAAACGAAATTTACGATTTGCAAATCAATTTTCCCCATAAGAAATAATGTAAATACAATTAATCCGTTCCTGACACCCAGAATTATTAAAACAAAAAAAATTTTACATGAAATATACATATAGTACATAAACAATACAATGGGAAATGATGAATGAAACATTAACAGCATAACACTTACCTTTATTGGAGATTCTTCTTAGTGTGTGGGAGACTGGAGGAGGAGAGAGATTGGATTGTTTACAGTTTGGAAGGGGAATCCCCTTCCAGCAACACCTCAGGTACCAATTGCTTCTCTGGGGTTGCTTCTCTTCTCTGTTTCTTAATGCCACTAGGACCACCTTGAGAGTCACTCTAGTCCTGTCTCACAAAGTAACTGTGGAGAGAGCTCTGTTTCTGGCGTCTCTTTAACACTTCCCGAAAATGGCCCAAGACTTTGTCACTGTATATATTTCTCACCTTCTTTACCACAGGCTTGGCACTAGGAGCTTTCTTTGGAGCCATGGTAGCTTATTTAGTAATTGCAAGCACTAAAATAAGTGGAATATTATGAAATATTTCGTAGGAGCACTTGAGGGGACCTTCACTCACTGGTAAACAATGCCAGACTGGCTGGGTAGGGAGGCCGCCCCGGCTCACACCGTGAGTACGCATCCCGGACGAACTACTATTCGCGAGTCAACCTATGAAAAGCGAGTCCATGTTTATACGAAAATATCCCTATGATTGGCGAAATTTACGATTGCCGAGAACTACGAAAAGCGAGGGACCACTGTATATAGTAATTTTCTGCCATAATAATTTTTCCTTATATGAAGTAAGAATTTCATTTAACCATTACACAATGCATGCAAGCTGTCAAGGCATCAACGATCATACAAATGCAGAACTGAACACAAGTCATTCTTATAAGTTTGCAGGAGTTGTGTTTGTAGAAGTCCTGCAAAATTAAAAACTGTAAGTAATGCAAAATTTAGTGTGTATAAATTTTGCTTCAGATTTTTTGTTCATTTTGTGTTTCGAAGACCATTACTCTATAATGTTTTACTTTAATATTGGTATTATTGACCTTTATAAGAAATAATGGCCATAAAAACAGAGGCTTGTGTGTGGGACTGCCATTGAGACAGAAAACCACTGAAAAATAATAATTTTTATTTCTATATAACTTATACAGACCATAGCTGATGTAACTTATACAGACCATAGCTGACATCAGTGACATACTGTATAGAAAGCCCTGGTTATGCAGAGTATTTCAGTCAACTTAGATTAATTTTGTCACCAGGATACAACCTACACCAGTCAGCTAATACCTAGGTACCTACTTACTGTTAGGTGAACAGGGACAGCAGGTGTCTTAAGGAAACATGCCCAGTGTTTCCACCCATATCAGGGATCTAACTACGAACACTCAGTGTGTGAGCTGAGTTTGCTACCAACCATGGTAGATATTCACAAATAATACAGCTAGTGAATTTGTAGAAATGAGTGAATTCTGATTTTATGAAAAAATTAATAAAACACTCTTAACAGTTTGGTATCATAGTACAGGTTGGCCGTCACTACTCCGGCAATCAGTAATCCGGTTCCACCAGTAATCCGGCACTAATTTTGGCTAGCATAATTTCAAACTTCCGATTTTGCCACACCAACCTGCCGCTGCTGTTTGGTGGCAATACTTGCTGAACAAATCATTCCAATTTCCTTTTCTCCATTTATTGTTATAACCTGCTCACTTTTAGCCTTAGCCACCTAGCCAAGGTTCAAACAAATAAAAGAAATGCTTCTCGTTGTATTAACACACACACCGTATATTGTCCTAAGATAGGGTGGCTTTGAAGCTACTGTCAGTCACCATGAACTCAACTCACTCAAATAAGCTGTGACTGGTAAATTTAGGCCTACATATGAGAGAATAGGTCTGTGTGGTAAGTGTGCACTATATAAAAAAAATCCTGCAACATGCAGTGCATAATGAGAAAAAACTGCGACTCTGTTTATGGTGTAAAACTCCGATTTTGCGGTGTATTTTTGTATGGTTTTTATGGTTGTTTTCTAGTATTTTGGTCTCATTTGATAGACTGGAAGATATATTACAGAAATAGATATGATTTTGATTGGTTTCATGATGGAAAGTAGCTTGAAATTGAGCTCAAAATAGCGGAAATGTTCGATAATTGTCAATGTTCAACAGTAAACAAATGATATCATCATCCAATACATGTCCAACTGACCAGTCTAATATGCAGTCACAAATGGATTGATATTATTTATATAATTATTACAATATTGCAGTGGTTTGTATAACAGTAAATCTTCTATTTCTTATGTGAATAAAAATTCAAAATGGAAAGCAAATGTAATATAAGAGAGGCCTGAAAACATGACTGATGAATAGAGAAAATGTTATTTTAGTGCCTTGAATGTCTGCATTGTTTATTCTGGACCCTATTTTGAAAATGGCATGTCGTGAAATTTGTGTGAAATTGGCAAAATTACTGATTTCTGACCACTTTATTGGGTAGTTGATATAGGTAAATGGGCAGTTTCTTGTACTCAATTGACAGAATAGAAGGAATACTAGTGAAATAGTTTGGTAGACTGCAACAATGGAATGGACCAAAAATAGGGCATAAAGTGGGTGAAATTGCCGATGCGTAAATATTGCCATTGGGTTAAGTGTATTCTAACTTAACCACTCTGTAATCCGGCAAAATCACTAATCTGGCACCCTACAGGTCCTGATGATGCCGGATTCGTGATGGTCAATCTGTGCTGTATTAAGCATGCTTATTGAAACTTAATAATAAAGAGTAATGCAGCCTGTCATAAGAACAAAATATATAAAACAGTTTTATAATTACAGTCCTAAAATACTGTATACACAAGATGAAGTGTTACTTTTGTATTTGTGGGTGGTGTCTTTTGTCTAAAGCTAGCATTTTATATAACCCCTGATGGCTGCTTTTTGTTGTATAATGCCCAGTTTAAGATGCTTTGCATTTGTTGATACAATACACAGATACCATGTGTATGATATGTATAGATAAGTGCGACATGTAGAGTTGAAGTAGGTGTATTTAATAGGGGGCTTGCAAGAGTATGATCACAGTTTTTGATACTGTAATTTGTTGCAGTGTGTTGGATATGAGTATTGAGTTTTAGTTTTAGTTCACCTGTCAACCTAGAATTACTTTAATTTTTCCTCTCAACTTGTTTGTCATATATGTTGTTCTTTATTTGACTGGAGGTTATATTACCATACAGCATGTAATAGGCTGTTTTTATGTTTACTCTAAGTTTTGTTGACTATTAACCATATGTAGGTGCCTTTTAGTTCATCTTTTATTATTTCATTTTAGGCAAAAAAAAAAAAAAAGATATTTTGAAAAGCCAAGTGATAAATCATTTACAGTTAAATGAGTGATGGTGAATGTGTTTCTTTTGGGTTTCCCTATATTGGTAGGAAATGGAAGATTTTTTTTTTTTGTCTTTTCTTCAACAAGTCGGTCGTTTCTCACCGAGGCAGGGTGATCCAAAAAGAAAGAAAATCCCCAAAAAGAAAATACTTTCATCATCATTCAACACTTTCACTTCACTCACACATAATCACTGTTTTTGCAGAGGTGCCCAGAATACAACAGTTTAGAAGTATATACGTATAAAAATACACAATATATCCCTCCAAAACTGCCACTATCCCAAACCCCTCCTTTAGAGTGCAGGCATTGTACTTCCCATTTCCAGGACTCAAGTCCTGTTATATAAAATAACCGGTTTCCCTGAATTCCTTCACTAAATATTACCCTGCTCACACTCCAGCAGCTCGTTGGGTCCCAAATACCATTTGTCTCCATTCACTCCTATCTAACACGCTCACGCACGCTTGCTGGAAGTCCAAACCCCTCACCCACAACACCACCTTTACCCCCTCCCTCCAACCTTTTTGAGGACGACCCCTGCCCAGGGGCTTTATGATGCTGTTGTAAACAGTACATGGACACAGAGGGTATATATAGGTATTGGAGTGAGGTGCAAGGCATAATATAATCATTGTAGGTAGTGGTAGTAATACTAGTACAGTGGACACTCCCATTTTGTCTTTAATTCATTCCAGAGAGTCTGACGAAATGTGAAATTGACTAACACTGAAACCATGTAAATTTAGTTAATCCGTTTTAGACATCCAAAAGTATAAACAAAAAGTACATTTTATAGAGAAGAACTATATTCCACGGCTTATTTGTCTATCACAATTCATTTAATATGACATAAACAATATAAAAAACATAGAAACATGATATATACTCTAGAATGAATAAAATATTATTATTATTTTTTTATTATCACACTGGCCGATTCCCACCAAGGCAGGGTGGCCCGAAAAAGAAAAACTTTCACCATCATTCACTCCATCACTGTCTTGCCAGAAGGGTGCTTTACACTACAGTTTTTAAACTGCAACATTAACACCCCTCCTTCAGAGTGCAGGCACTGTACTTCCCATCTCCAGGACTCAAGTCCGGCCTGCCAGTTTCCCTGAACCCTTTCATAAATGTTACTTTGCTCACACTCCAACAGCATGTCAAGTATTAAAAACCATTTGTCTCTATTCACTCCTATCAAACACGCTCATGCATGCCTGCTGGAAGTCCAAGCCCCTCGCACACAAAACCTCCTTTACCCCCTCTCTCCAACCTTTCCTAGGCCGACCCCTACCCCGCCTTCCTTCCACTACAGACTGATACACTCTTGAAGTCATTCTGTTTCGCTCCATTCTCTCTACATGTCCGAACCACCTCAACAACCCTTCCTCAGCCCTCTGGACAACAGTTTTGGTAATCCCACACCTCCTCCTAACTTCCAAACTACGAATTCTCTGCATTATATTCACACCACACATTGCCCTCAGACATGACATCTCCACTGCCTCCAGCCTTCTTCTCGCTGCAACATTCATCACCCATGCTTCACACCCATATAAAGCATTGGTAAAACTATACTCTCATACATTCCCCTCTTTGCCTCCAAGGACAAAGTTCTTTGTCTCCACAGGCTCCTAAGTGCACCACTCACTCTTTTCCCCTCATCAATTCTATGATTCACCTCATCTGTAAGTGTGCTCAAATTATAAATAAATAAATAAATAAATAAATAAATCTTCATAATCCACCGCTGCATCCCCCCCAAATATCAATACTTTCACCCCTCCAACCTCCCCTCCAATTGATTTTAAATCTTTCATCACCTAATCTTTTTTGTTATCCTATAACCTTACTTTTTCCCCTTTTTCACCTTTAACCCTTTCGGGTCCGTCCCGTAGATCACGGTTTTTGGGTGATGCCCAAACCCGTAGATCTAGCCAGAGCTCAGCTCCTCTGATAAACTGTGAGTGGTACTTTTGGGGCCTAGATTGAGAGAATACATCTATGTGGTTTGTTGCACCAAAAAAACAGACCTGCAGCACACTGTGTATAATAGAAAAAAAAAACTAAAAACATGATTTTTCGATTAAAAAAAAACCCTTGCGGGTTTTTTTTTTCTATGTTTTTATAGTTGTTTTTGCGATTTCTTGAGAATGGAAACATATTACGAAAAGAGATGATTTTTTTGGGTTTTTTTAGCACGGAAAAATTGGTTTTAAATGAGCCAAAGTAGGGGAAAATTTTAAATTTTTGCCGATTTTAAAGAGTAAACAAACGACCTCACACGTCAATCCCCGTCAGCTGGGGGTCAATTTAACTTTCACAAATAGGTGATGTATTTATAAAATTTTATTACAGTTTTGCAAAACATAAATCTTTTTTTTTTGGGTGTGAAAAAAAAATTCATTAGTGAAAAAAAAATCAAAAGGGAATTTATTTTGAAAAGCCTAAAAACAAACAAATGAACAGAGGAAATGTTGTTTAGTGCCGGAAAAGCCTACATTGTTTTTTGGACCCTATTTTGAAATTTAAAAATTTTGACTTGTTTAAATTGGGCCAAATTAACAATTTCCCTCACTTTTTTTTTGTAGTTTAAAAAGTTACTTGGCATTTCTTGTCTCAATCGATAGAATAAAGTATACTAGTGAAAAAACTAAAATTTGGTTTTATGGAATAAAGAATTGGCCCAAAAAGGGGGTCAAAATCGGTAAAACGCCCATTCGTAAATATCGTGACAATCAAATTCGCAGAGCATAATTTCATCAATTTTTTCCCCAAATTTCTTACTTTTGTTTTATTACCTTTTCAAAAAGATTTTCTCTACCCATTTCAAAGAAACAATAACAAAATTTTTTTTTAAAATTCTTGGCACTGGTGCGTGACCCAATTTGGCCTTGGACCCCCAAAGGGGTTAATTTTCTTCTTTTACACCCTACCAAAACATCCACCCAAACTCTGCAACTTCTCTTCGAATCTCCAAAAGGGACAGTGTATCAGCAAAGAGCAGCTGTGACAACTCCCACTTTTTGGTTTATTCTTTCTTTTAAATCCACGCCCCTTGCCAAAAACCCTCGCATTTACTTCTTTACAAACCCCCTATAAATATATTTAAAAACCCGGTGACACACACATCCTTGTCTAAGCCATTTTTACTGGGGAAAAATTTCCCCTTTTTCCAAACTCTAAATTTAGCCCCACTATCCCGTAAAAAACTCTTCACTGCTTTTTCAGTAACCTACCCCTCACCAAACATTTGCAACACCCACATTCCCCCATCCACCCTTTTCATGCCTTTTAAAACCATAAAGCCCAAGACCCCTTTTGCCTTATCTAAATACTGTTCACTTTTATTTTCATGTAAACACCGGTCCACACCCCCCACCTTTCTAAAGCCTCCTTTTTCATCGTATCCCATTCTCCGTCTTTCTCTTAAATTTTTTCAAAAATAACTCACCATACCTTTACCAGGTATACTCAGCGAATTATTTTTTATTATTTTTACACCGGGATTCCCCCCAAGGCAGGGGGGCCGAAAAAGAAAAACTTTCACCATCATTCATCCATCCTGTCTTGCCCGAATTTAGAAGTATATACGTATAAAAATACACAATATATCCCTCCAAAACTGCCACTATCCCAAACCCCTCCTTTAGAGTGCAGGCATTGTACTTCCCATTTCCAGGACTCAAGTCCCGTTATTTAAAACAACCGGTTTCCCTGAATTCCTTCACTAAATATTACCCTTCTCACACTCCAGCAGCTCGTCGGGTCCCAAATACCATTTGTCTCCATTCACTCCTATCTAACACGCTCACGCATGCTTGCTGGAAGTCCAAACCCTCACCCACAACACCACCTTTACCCCTCCCTCCAACCTTTTTGAGGACGACCCCTGCCCAGGGGCTTTATGATGCTGTTGTAAACAGTACATGGACACAGAGGGTATATATAGGTATTGGAGTGAGGTGCAAGGCATAATATAATCATTGTAGGTAGTGGTAGTAATACTAGTACAGTGGACACTCCCATTTTGTCTTTAATTCATTCCAGAGAGTCTGACGAAATGTGAAATTGACTAACACTGAAACCATGTAAATTTAGTTAATCCGTTTTAGACATCCAAAAGTATAAACAAAAAGTACATTTTATAGAGAAGAACTATATTCCATGGCTTATTTGTCTATCACAATTCATTTAATATGACATAAACAATATAAAAAACATAGAAACATGATATATACTCTAGAATGAATAAAATATTATTATTATTATTTTTTTATTATCACACTGGCCGATTCCCACCAAGGCAGGGTGGCCCGAAAAAGAAAAACTTTCACCATCATTCACTCCATCACTGTCTTGCCAGAAGGGTGCTTTACACTACAGTTTTTAAACTCCAACATTAACACCCCTCCTTCAGAGTGCAGGCACTGTACTTCCCATCTCCAGGACTCAAGTCCGGCCTGCCGGTTTCCCTGAACCCTTTCATAAATGTTACTTTGCTCACACTCCAACAGCACGTCAAGTATTAAAAACCATTTGTCTCCATTCACTCCTATCAAACATGCTCACGCATGCCTGCTGGAAGTCCAAGCCCCTCGCACACAAAACCTCCTTTACCCCCTCTCTCCAACCTTTCCTAGGCCGACCCCTACCCCGCCTTCCTTCCACTACAGACTGATACACTCTTGAAGTCATTCTGTTTCGCTACATTCTCTCTACATGTCCGAACCACCTCAACAACCCTTCCTCAGCCCTCTGGACAACAGTTTTCGTAATCCCGCACCTCCTCCTAACTTCCAAACTACGAATTCTCTGCATTATATTCACACCACACATTGCCCTCAGACATGACATCTCCACTGCCTCCAGCCTTCTTCTCGCTGCAACATTCATCACCCATGCTTCACACCCATATAAGAGCGGTGGTAAAACTATACTCTCATACATTCCCCTCTTTGCCTCCAAGGACAAAGTTCTTTGTCTCCACAGACTCCTAAGTGCACCACTCACTCTTTTTCCCTCATCAATTCTATGATTCACCTCATCTTTCATAGACCCATCCGCTGACACGTCCACTCCCAAATATCTGAATACATTCACCTCCTCCATACTCTCTCCCTCCAATCTGATATTCAATCTTTCATCACCTAATCTTTTTGTTATCCTCATAACCTTACTCTTTCCTGTATTCACCTTTAATTTTCTTCTTTTGCACACCCTACCAAATTCATCCACCAATCTCTGCAACTTCTCTTCAGAATCTCCCAAGAGCAGTGTCATCAGCAAAGAGCAGCTGTGACAACTCCCACTTTGTGTGTGATTCTTTATCTTTTAACTCCACGCCTCTTGCCAAGACCCTCGCATTTACTTCTCTTACAACCCCATCTATAAATATATTAAACAACCACGGTGACATCACACATCCTTGTCTAAGGCCTACTTTTACTGGGAAATAATTTCCCTCTTTCCTACATACTCTAACTTGAGCCTCACTATCCTCGTAAAAACTCTTCACTGCTTTCAGTAACCTACCTCCTACACCAAACACTTGCAACATCTGCCACATTGCCCCCCTATCCACCCTGTCATACGCCTTTTCCAAATCCATAAATGCCACAAAGACCTCTTTAGCCTTATCTAAATACTGTTCACTTATATGTTTCACTGTAAACACCTGGTCCACACACCCCCTACCTTTCCTAAAGCCTCCTTGTTCATCTGCTATCCTATTCTCCGTCTTACTCTTAATTCTTTCAATAATAACTCTACCATACACTTTACCAGGTATACTCAGCAGACTTATCCCCCTATAATTTTTGCACTCTCTTTTATCCCCTTTGCCTTTATACAAAGGAACTATGCATGCTCTCTGCCAATCCCTAGGTACCTTACCCTCTTCCATACATTTATTAAATAATTGCACCAACCACTCCAAAACTATATCCCCACCTGCTTTTAACATTTCTATCTTTATCCCATCAATCCCGGCTGCCTTACCCCCTTTCATTTTACCTACTGCCTCACGAACTTCCCCCACACTCACAACTGGCTCTTCCTCACTCCTACAAGATGTTATTCCTCCTTGTCCTATACACGAAATCACAGCTTCCCTATCTTCATCAACATTTAACAATTCCTCAAAATATTCCCTCCATCTTCCCAATACCTCTAACTCTCCATTTAATAACTCGCCTCTCCTATTTTTAACTGACAAATCCATTTGTTCTCTAGGCTTTCTTAACTTGTTAATCTCACTCCAAAACTTTTTCTTATTTTCAACAAAATTTGCTGATAACATCTCACCCACTCTCTCATTTGCTCTCTTTTTACATTGCTTCACCACTCTCTTAACCTCTCTCTTTTTCTCCATATACTCTTCCCTCCTTGCATCACTTCTACTTTGTAAAAACTTCTCATATGCTAACTTTTTCTCCCTTACTACTCTCTTTACATCATCATTCCACCAATCGCTCCTCTTCCCTCCCGCACCCACTTTCCTGTAACCACAAACTTCTGCTGAACACTCTAACACTACATTTTTAAACCTACCCCATAAAATATGTCATTATGTATGTGAGGAGTAAGTGGCGGTCGTGATGGTGTTGGGTTTATGAGGGCCACTGAGAGAAGCTGTACGTATTAGTGGTAATGGAGGCGGCAGCAGAAGCCACCAACACTATTCACACAAACAATATATGTAACTTATAAATAAGAAATACTTTTTTTTTTTTTTTTCAACAATTCGGCCGTCTCCCACCGAGGCAGGGTGACCCAAAAAAGAAAGAAAATCCCCAAAAAGAAAATACTTTCATCATCATTCAACACTTTCACCACACTCGCACATTATCACTGTTTTTGCAGAGGTGCTCAGAATACAACAGTCTAGAAGCATACACATATAAAGATACACAACATATCCCTCCAAACTGCCAATATCCCAAACCCCTCCTTTAAAGTGCAGGCATTGTACTTCCCATTTCCAGGACTCAAGTCCGACTATATGAAAATAACCGGTTTCCCTGAATCCCTTCACTAAATATTACCCTGCTCACACTCCAACAGATCGTCAGGTCCCAAGTACCATTCGTCTCCATTCACTCCTATCTAACACGCTCACGCACGCTTGCTGGAAATCCAAGCCCCTTACCCACAAAACCTCCTTTATAAATAAGAAAGATTTGTACTTTATAAATAAGAAATATTTACACTTAATGTACCTTGGAAATTCTGGCATTGGTTTAGGGTGGTGGAAGATAGGCAGGGCGGTGTATGTTTGTCAGTGACCTCATATACCTCCAATAACATTTAAGGAGTCAGTTTCGTGTTGCCCTTTTGCTTTTGCTTAATTGCTTAACTTACTTGCTACACTGTTAATGCTACACTTTATCGCTGGCTGGTGCTATAGCCTTTATTGACTCCTGCTGCTTTAGTATTGTACATATCGTAGAATCACTGACTCACTGAAGAAGGTACATTGTCCCCTCTGTTGTTGTCCTCTACTTTGGTACTTTGCTACGAGTTTTTTCTTGAATTCTATTGTGTTTCTCGCCTTCTTTATTAACCCTCCCATTGAAAAGGCAGGGTCTACTGTAGTAGTTGTATTAGTATATGTGGTAGTAGTATTAGTAGTGGCAGCTGTGTGATAGTGGGCTTTATTGTGTTGAGGGGGATTCTTGCTAATACATACAGTGGTACCTCGGGATACGAATTTAATTTGCTCCAGAATGTTGTTCGAGTGCTGATACTGAATGAATTCATACCCATAAGGAATAATGTAAATTAGATTAATCTATTTCAGTCCCCAAACATACACTTACAAAAGCACTTACATAAATACGCTTACATAATTGTTCGCATTATGAGCTGTTAGTATCCTGAGGTACCACTGTACTTCAGTGATGATGAAACTCCATTTATTCTGCATATTTGTGTTAAAAATAGTGATTAATGATGATTTAAGAAATTTGCATTTGCAGAAATTGGGTTCTTTAACCCTTTGAAGGTGGGCCCTGTAGTACTATGGTTTTGAAGTCTGGGTCATCCTGTAGTTTAATGCCATGAGTTCAGCTCACTCAGATAAGCTGTGACTGGTAAATTTGGGCCTAGATATGAGAGAATGGGTCTATGTGGTAAGTGTGCACCACATAAAAAATACCTGTGGCAAGCAGTGCATGATGGGAATAAAACACTGTGATGGTGTTTTTTATTTAAAAAACCCAAATTTGTGGAGTATTTGTGTATAGTTTTTATGGTTGTATTCTAGGTTTCTTGGTCTCATTTGATAAATGGAAGATATATTATAGAAATAGAGATGCTTTTGATTGGTTTCAGGACTGAAAGTAGCTTGAAATTGAGCTCAAAGTAGTAGAAATCTTTTATTTTTCCGATATTCCAGAGTACACAGATGATGTCACTTATCCAATATGCATTTAGGAATGTACTGACATTATTTATACAATTATCACAATAATGTAGTAGTCTGCATAACAGTAAATCTATATTTTGTGTGAATAAAAATTCAAAATGAAAAGCAACCGTAATATAAGGTGGACCTGGAGACGTGACTAATGAACTGAGAAAATGTTATTTTAGTGCCAGGAATTTCTGCATTGTTTATTCTCGACCCTATTTTGAAATTGGCATTTCTTGAATTTTGTGTGAAATTGGCCAAATTACCAATTTCTGATCACTTTATTGGGTAGTTGAAGTAGTTGAATGGGTGGTTTCTTATACTTAATCAATAGAATAGAAGGCATGCTGGTGAAATAGTTTAGAATTTGATCAACTGGAATAACATAATTAGCCTAAAATCGGACTCAAAGTGGGTGAAATTGCCAATGCATGAATATTGCTGACAGCATAATTCGCAAAAGCATAATTTCTTCAGTTTTCCGTCAAATTTGGTTCAGTACTTTTTGTTTTATCACCTTCAGAAGAAGATTCTCTGCCATTTCATAAGAAAAAATAGTAATTTTTGTTTTAAATTTTATGACCTTGAGAGCAAGTTTGAGAGCAGGGATTCTGACCTTGAAAAGGTTAATCACTAGGCAGGTGTCTTTGAATTTCATCCATTGAGACATATTTCTAGGTTTCTTGCTGTTTTACCTACATATATTCTATCAAAGCCTCCTTGTATTGTTTGTAACGACTTAACAAAGCTCCTGGAGAGTGAAACGTTGCCAGAATGAAAATGTCACATTAGTTGCACTTGTGTCTTCTTACCTAATATATTGTTTGTGATTTTACCAACATTGTTTCAGAATGTATCCTCAAACTAAAGGGAGGAGAAGCTGCTAGCTCTGATTCCTCCAGTCTTAGTGGGGCAGGACCCAAAGCTGCAGATTTACGACGTAAACAAAGAAGGTGAGCCAGATCTTAAGATTTTGTAGTTTCTCTTGTATATAGTTTATCATGATTTTCTGCTTGTGTTTATGCTCATAGCTTAAGGCTGTGCTTCATGTAATTCAGTAGTACTGTAGTGAATGAAGTTATGATGTGTATACAGTAATACAAAGTAATAGTGTCTGAAAATGGATAAAATTTAACTGCTAATCATTTCTCACATGAACAGATTACAGTGGACCCCTGTTTTAACAACCTAGATGGAGCCCAAGAGATGGGTTGTTAGGCAAAAAATAAGTTAAGCAAATTGTGTTATACCCTTAGAAGTCCATGAATAATAATTTTCTTTATCAAATGCCATCTAGTTTTTTATATGATGAGATTACAAAAATGTGTTCCCACAGTGATGCTGATTACGTGTGGTAGTCTTGTTTTATGAGTGCATAACCAAAATGTATAAAAATTTGGGTCTAATTGTATCTGTAAGAATTATCAATTTTTTTTTTGTTACTGATTGGTTAGAAAGTTGTAACTGCTCCTAGGCTGACTACTTTTGGGTTGTGAAAAAATGCAGCTGTGTTTTTGGCTTAAAACAGCGAATTTGTGATCTATTTTCATATGGTATTTATGGTTTTATTCTCATTTTCTTGGTCTCTTTTGATAGAATGGAAAATATATTACAGAAATGGAGGTGATTTTAAATGGTTTACTGACTAAAAGTAGCTTCAAATTGAGCTCAAATTAGCACAAATGTTAGATTTTTGAAGATGTTCAAGAGTAAACAAATCACATCACACATCCAATACACGTCAACTGGTGGGTTTAATATGCATTCCCGAATGCACTGATATTATTTATACAATTATTATGATTATGCAGTAGTCTGAATAACAGTAAATCTTCTATTTTTTGTGTGAATAAAAATTCAAAATGAAAAACAAGCATAATAGAAGAGGGTCCTGGAGACATGACTAATGAAGAGAGAAAATGTTATTTTAGTGCCAGGAATGTCTGCATTGTTTATTTTGGCCCTTATTTTGAAATTGGCTTTTCTTGAATTTTGTGTGAAATTGGCCAAATTAGTAATTTCTGATCACTTTTTTGTGTTGTTGAAATAGGTAAATAGGTGGTGTCTTGCACTCAGTCAATAGAATAAAAAGAGTTCTAGCGAAATAGCTATGAGTTTGGTTAAGTGGAACAAAGGAATTAGCCTTTGGAAAAAGAATTTACCTTTGGAAAAAGATTCTCTATCATTTCACAAATTTTTATTTTTTTTTTTTTAAATTTTTGACACTATAAACAAGTTTGTGAGCAGCAGGGGTCTTGACACTCAAAGGGTTAAACAGCCCTTAGGCCATCTCAGGGAAACAATATATTTAATCCTGTATGGAGACCTATGAGGTGATAAACAATAAATGTATTTACCTGTGTTAAAAATTATTTAGTCATTGTAAAGTGAAGCATTCATTATCCTTTCACTGTCATGACCCCTGCTCACAAACTTGCTCTCCATGTTGAAGAATTTAAAAAAAAATTATTTTTTCTTATGAAATGATAGATAATCTTTTCCCAATGGTAATGACACCAAAAGTATGAAATTTGATGGAAAACTTATGGAATTACACTCTTGCAAAGTTAAAGGTCTTGGCTATAATTACTCATTGGCAATTTTGCCCACTTTGAGTCCTATTTTTGGCCAATTCCAATGTTCCAATTTACCAAACTCATAGCTATTTTGCTAGAACTCCATTTGTGCTATCAACTGAGTACAAGAAACTGACCATTTATTAGTTTCAGCGACCCAATAAAGTGGTCAGAAATTGTCAATTTGGCAAATTTCACACAAATTTCAACAGATGCCAGTTTCAAAATAGGGTCCAGAATAAACAAAATAGACATTCCTGGCAGTAAAATAACATTTTCTTTGTTCATTAGTCATGTCTCCAGGTCCCTTTTATATTATGCTTGCTTTCCATTTTGAATTTTTATTCACTCAAAAAATAGAAGATTTACTGTTATGCAGACTACTGCATTATTGTAATAATTGTATAAATAATGTCAACTCATTCGTGACTGCATATTAGATTTGCCAGTTGGACACGTATTGGATGGTGACGTCATTTGTTTACGCTTGAACATTGGCAGATATCGAACATTTCTGCTACTTTGAGCTCAATTTCAAGGTACTTTCCATCGTGAATCCAGTCAAAATCATCTCTGTTTCTGTAATATATTTTCCATTCTATCAAATGAGACCAAGAAAATGAGAATACAACCATAAATACCGCACAAAAATACACCACAAAGTCGGTGTTTTAAACCAAAAACACGGTCATAGTTTTTTATCATGCACTGTGTGCTAGAGGATTTTTTATACTGCACACACTGGCCACTCAGACACATTCTCTCATGCGTAGGCCTACCAGCTTTCTTCTGCAACATCGGAAGCTGCTAGAATTTTGGCGTAATATTACGGCACTGACAGTGAAAGTGTTAATTGGGGGAAGGGGCTAGAGCCTTAAATATGAT
Source organism: Cherax quadricarinatus (assembly GCF_026875155.1). NCBI lineage: Eukaryota > Metazoa > Arthropoda > Malacostraca > Decapoda > Parastacidae > Cherax > Cherax quadricarinatus. Next base: position 89,904,961 of record NC_069405.1, on the reverse strand, counting down.
TGTTAGTTGAATAAAAGTTAGCCATTTAGCAGAGGGTACAGTCTTAAGTTGTTTTGTGTGACTCCAAATTAATGTTATGTGAATGAGGGAGGGGTGTTGATAAGTTGCAGTTTTATATCTGTAGTGTAAGTGTGCCTCTTACAGGACAGTGATGGACTGAATGATGATGAAAGTGTTTTTATTTTTTGGGTCTCCCTGCCTTGGTGGGAACTGGCCGATGCGTTAATAATAAAAAAAAATTGACATTCGGAAGGGGATCATTGTATTAGTTTCTTAAAGATTATAAGAATAAATTACCAATGAATTTTACTGACATTTGCATTATTTTTGATTGTGAACACAAACTTTTACTCTGATTGGGGTGGAAAGTGAGAATCTTTCTTTCCTTCAGAAACTTTAACTGTTCAGGGGTTTTTGCTTAGCTGGTTCTTATTATCGTTGTCATCACTAGTTACTGCCTTTACCCTCAAGATAAATGGCTGCATCAATAATATTTGGATCACTAAGTGTTTAATATTAAAAAATATGTATCAAAAATCTGTCCAGTTTCTAATATCTTTCTCATCTCTACCTGGAATTATTTCGCAGATGTTAACCTTTAAGATGTGAGCCTTCAAAGTTATATTCTTTACCAGAGCCACCATTACTTAAACAAGCTTGCAGACCATAGTCCAGACATTCTTAAGTGTCACCACATCCAGTGACTGCAACATTATCAAGGCCACATTTAATAGTGTATATTTTTTGAAGGTTTCATGATATCCCTTTTCATTTTACTGTAAGGTGGCTTGCTTAATCTAGTTGTTACATGTGTCTCTGAATTCTGTCTCATTGTTTGATCCATGGGCTGTATTAGGGCAATAACAGGTAGGTGGCACAAATGTCCATTCTCACATGTGGATTATACATTGCATATAATTTGTTTATTTAATATGTGAATAACCACAGCAATTATCCAGTAACAGCAAAATCTTGCAGTCTTTAGAACTCATCACTGTTACAGTCTTCCATGGCTTTTTTTTTTTTTTTTTTTTTTGCAAAATCATTTATGGGCTAAGTCCTGTGCAACTTGAGCAGTCTTACTTGCCTCATAATGAAGTGGCAATTTTTTTGTATCTTTGATTACTTATGGACTAGTTTTAGTTACTAATGACTAAGAGTTTCATTTATGAGTGCCAACTGCACCAACACTTAACATAAGTTAAATTTTCCTTAACTTTGATGTCATTCTCTATTGCCATGTTATGGTAAGAGATATCTTGCATTTTTTTTTTTTTACACATTTGCTACTCCTCTTACCAGTGCCACAGTAAGTACTGCAGTGGTTGTTTAAACATGTTGGGAACACACATTGATGTATTAAATTTGAAATCAAAGTAAAATGTATTACCAAAAGTCACAAATTTGAGCAGGGGGCATGTAGAAAGACCAGATGGTGTGGATGCCATGGAGCATCATCGACACTTGAAGCTGAAGATGCTGAATAAACAACTCTGAAGAGGAAGGAGGCTGGGAAACACTTAAAAATTTTTTTGAGAATGTGATTAATGGGAATCTTTTTAATGGTCGTTGGCAGAGGAAGCTAATTAGAATACAGTGTCTTTTCTTGATCCTGTCAGTAGGTTCAATGCGTTACGAATTAGTCCCTACCAAAAATGCTGCATATTATAGTGCTCTTTATGCTCAGCAATATTTTATTACATATAAACTACAATTTGTAATGCTGGCAGAAAGGAAAAATGAAGTTAGTTATTTTGATTGTGTAAGTCTGAGCAGGATACACAGAATGATATCAACAGTAGAACAATAGTGGCAACCTTTTTTAACATTTGCATTTAGCTGAATAGGGAGAGTGTGGATGGGGAGGCTGTTTTTGTCTTCTTGGAGTGAAGGTGAGTCTGTATATTGAGCTTCTTGGATGAAGGGAGAGGCTGTTTTGTCTTCTTAGATTAAGGGGGAGGCTGTTTGTCTTCTTAGATGAAGAGGGAGCTGTTTTGTCTTCTTGATGAAGGGGAGGCTGGTTTTGTCTCTGTGATGAAGGGGAGGCTGTTTTGTCTTCCTGGACGAAGGGAGAGGCGTGTTTTGATCCTTCTTAGATGAAGGGGAGCTGTTTTGGTCTCTTGATAAGTGGGAGGCTTTTTGTCTCTTAGATGAAGGGGGAAGGCTAGTTTTGTCTTCTTATGAAGGGGGGAGGCTGGTTTTGTCTCTTAGTAAGGGGAGGCTGTTTTGTCTTATTGGACAAGGGGAGGCTGTTTTGTCTTCATGGACAAAGGAGAGGCTGTTTTGTCTTCTTGGATGAAGGGGAGGATGTTTTTGGTCTTCTTGGATGAAGGAGAGGACTGGTGTTGTCTTCATGGGGATGATGGGGAGGCTGTTTTGTCTTCCTTGGATGAAGGGGAGGCTGTTTTGTCTTACTGAAAAGGGAAAAGGATGTTTTGTCTTAATTGGATGAAGGGGAGGCTGTTTTGTATATTGGATGAAGGGGGTGGATGTTTTTGGTATTATTGGTTGTTGGAAAGGATGGTTTTGTCTTCTTGGATTATGGAGAGAGGCTGTTTTGTATCTTGGGACAAGGGGGAGGCTGTTTTGTCTTCTTCTGATGTAAGAGGGAGGCTGTTTTGGTCTTCTTGGATGAGAGGGAGGCGTTTTGTCTTCTTGGATAAGGAAAATAAGAGAAAAGGAGTCTTATTTATAGTCATACATGGATGAAGGGGGAGCTGTTTTGTCTTCTTGAGATTCAATGGTGGAGGGCAGTTTTAGGTCTTCATGGCTAAGGGGAAGGCAGTTATGTTCTCGTTATGATGAAGGGGGCAGCTTTTTGTCCTTCTGGCTAATGAGGAGGCTGATTTGTATCTTCTTGATGAAGGTAGAGGTGTATTTTGTCTTCTTAGATAAGGGGGAGGCTGTTTTGTCTTCCAAGGAATTGAAGAGGGAAGGCTAGTTTTGTGGTCCCCTTCTTGATGAAGGGAGAGGCAGTTTTTGTCTCCTTACGTGGATGAAGGTAGAGGCCTGTTTTGGTCTTCCTGGATGAGAGGGGGAGGGCCTGATTAGGTCTTCCTGGATAAGGGAGAGGCTGTATTTGTCCTTCCTAGGAATGAAGGGAAGGCTGGTTTTGTCATCATTGGGATGTAGGGGGAGTGCTGTTTTGTCTTCTTGGATGAGGAGGGAGCTGTTTTGTCTTCCTGGATGAAGGGAGAGGCTGTTTTGTCTTCCTGGATGAAGGGAGAGGCTGTTTTGTCTTCTTGGATGAAGGGGGAAGGCTGTTTTGTCCTTCATGGATGAAGGGAGAGGCTGTTTTGTCTTCCTGATGAGGGATAAGGCTGTTTTGGGTCTTCTTGGATGAAGGGGGGAAGGCTGCTTTGTCTTCCCGATGAAGGGAGAGGCTGTTTTGTCCTTCTTGGATGAAGGGGGGATGGGTATTATTATAAAAATATTATTGCTTATGCTGGAAAATTTCTTACATTACTGCTATAAATTTACGATGTTTTTGGTTTTCTGTCACAGCAGGCCCGACCTAGAAGTTCCAACCACAATTTCCAGATCTTATTATCAACAGGAATAATAAAATAATATTTGCATAATATGCAACAATGTAACTTGAAGAATGTTGAAGATGACATAGTTTTAAATCCATTAAACGTTAAAGCTCTGGAATTCCGTTCTGTTGATGGGCAAAAACTGGACTCAGCATTTTATAGGTCTAGAAACAAATAGTTTGTTGTCTCTCATCGCCTTAGAATAAGTTAGTGGCCTAATTATCATTTGGGAGTGAATAATGTGAAGGTATTCATGATTAAAGGTGCTTTGATATATGTGCTCTCCTATGTGGGATTCAAAGGATGAAAAAAAATATCATGTTAACCTTTTTTCTGTCATGGACGCCCCCACAATTAACCTTTGACTGTCGGCAACGGCCAAATCCTGTGATTCTCCCTGTGTTGAAATTTTTTGAAAAAAAAAAAAAACATTTTTCTTATTGAAACGATAGAGAAACTTTTTCCGCTAGTAATGACAACCAAAAGAAGAAATTTTGATGGAAAAATTAATGAGGAATTACGCTCTTAGCTAAGTTATCTCGACCTGGTGATATTTACGGATCGGCGATTTCGCCACTTGAGCCCTATTTTTGGCTAATTCATTGTTCCAATTGACCAAACGTCATACTATCTCTTTATAACTCACATTTGTTCTATCGATTGAGTACGAAGAACTGCCCATTTACCAATTTCAGCTACCTAGTGGAACATGGTCAGAAAGATTGCAATTTGGCCAATTTAATAATGCAAATTAAAAATTGGCCAATTTCAAAATAGAGGGTCTAGAATGAACAACTGACAGACCATTCCTGGCTCTAAAATAACATTTCTTGTCATCAGTCCATGTCTCCAGTCCGCCTCTGATAATACTCTGCTATCTATTTTGAATTTTTATTCAAACAAAAAAAAAGAAGATATTACTGTTTGCAAATATAACTGCTATATTGTCTAAGATTGTATAAATAATGTCAACCCATTCCATGACTCTGCATATTAGAATGGTTTATACTGGACATTTATTAGAAATGACATCCATTGTTTTTTACTTTTGAATATAATCGCAAAAATCAAACACTTCCGCTAATTTTGAGCTGCCATTTCAAGTTCTTTACATAGTAAAACCAATCAAAATCACCATTAATTCTATAGTATGTTTTCCATTCTGTCAAATGAGATCAAGAAAACGAGAAAAAACCATAAATATTATATGAAAAATACACCACAAGATTTGCATTTTTAATACAAAAACCGGTGGAAGTTTTTTTTTCTAATTATGCACTGTGTGCTGCAGGATTTTTTTTTATATGGTGCACACTGACCACACAGACACATTCTTTTACATGTGGGCCTACCAGCCTTGATTTGAAGCCGCTAAAATTTTTGAGTATACGTATATACGTCAAACACGGTGCGTCGTAAGGCATAAATATACAAAGGTCCCCAATAATCGTCCGCCTGAAGTCGTTTCCATGATTCGGAAATACGTAGTATCCTGTTTTTTCGTCAAAATATTTGTGCTGCGAAATGGTCCGTAAACTCGCTAATAGTCCTATCGACCCATGACGCGTATGCACGATCGGAGCGGCATCGAGCCGCCCAAGGCCTTTCCTTCCGCAGCCAGTGTGCCATTGTCTTAAAACAGTGAGCGACGGTCCCCTCAGCGTGCTCCAGTGAAAATTCATAATATTTCATTTATTTAGTGCTTGCAAGTTAATATAAGTGGCTAAATAAGCTACCTATGGCTCCAAAGAAAGCTCTCTAGTGCAGAGCCTTTGGTAAATAATTTCAGAAATACGATTGAATTTAAGAAAAACATCATTGAACAATATGAAAGTGGCGTACGTGTTGGGTGAATTCGCAGGATGTATAACAAATCCCTACAACCATATCTTCCATCAAAGTCAAGAAAAAGGAAATCAAGGATGCTGTAGTTGCACAGGGGGTTAAATATGCTGACAAAAATGAGATCACCAGTACTCGAATATGTTGATAAGTTATTATTGGTGTGGATAAATGAGAGAACAATGTAGCAGAGGCAGTCTTAGACGTCGCTTATTGTGAAAAGGCAGGCGTTGCATGACGATTTGGTAAAGAAAATGCTGCAACTAGTGAGAAGTGAGTGAATTTAAGGCTAGCAAAGGCAGGTTTGAGAGATTTAAAGAAGCGTACTGGCATACACAGAGATGGTAAGGCATGGTGAGGCTGCCAGTTCGAAACACAAAGGCGGCTGGAAAAATATGTGCATGAATTCCATGATTACATAAACAGTGAATGGACTGAAACCTGAACAAGTGTTCTATTGTGACGAAACAGGCCCTCTTGGAAGAAAATGCCAATAGGACCTTTCATTACACAAGAGGCAACGGCAATGCCAAGGACTCAAGACGAGCCTATGAAAGACAGGCCCTGACGGCCTAATGTTCTGTGCTAATGCTAGTGGGGGATTTCAAAGTTAATACCCGTTTACATTGTAACCATTCAAACCTGAAATCCCAGAGTGTTCAGGAAAAACAATGTTATGAAGAGTAAAATTGTGTGTGTTTTGGAAAACTAAAAGTAAGGCATGGGTCACGATGGAAATTTTTGTAGAGTGTACAACGAAGTGTTTGGCCCTAAAAAAGTGTGAAAAATTACCTCCTGGAGAAAGAAATTTGTGATCGCAAGTGCCTGCTAGTAATGGACAATGCACCTGCTCATCCTCCAAACTTGTGATGACCTAATTCTGAAGGATTATTGGGTTCCATCACAGTAAAGTTTCTTGCCCCCGAATACCACTCCTCTCCTCCAACCCATGGACCAGCAGTCCATTGCAACTTTAAAAAACTCTACTGAGTTTAACACTGGAGGAGGAGTTCCGGGGGTCAACGCCCCCGGCGGGAGCCCGAGTTCATGACCAGCCTGCCTGGTGGATCAGAGGCCTGATCAAACAGCTGTTGGCATGCCAGGCTGCACGCGAAACGCAACGTACGAGCCGACAGCCCCCCCGGCCGTGGTCAGAACCAACTTTAGGATGCTTGACCAGTGCCATACATTGAAGACTGCCAGGGTTCAGTTGGTAATCCCCATATGTATGCTGGGAGGCAGATTGAACAATCTCGGGGCCCCTGACACTTATTGTATGGTTCTTAACATGCAAGTGACACCCCTGCTTTTCATGTGGGGGGATGTTTGCAACTCGACTGCCAAGTCTTTTGCTATTCGTAGTGAGTGATTTTCGTGTGCAAGTTCGGTACTAGTCCCGCAAGGATTTATCCATGTGTAGATAATCATGTAATCTCTCCCTGCCTGCTTTCTAGGGAATACAGTTGTTTAGGAACCTCAAGCGCTCCCATAATTGAGGTGTATTATCTCCGGTTATATGCGCACGCCGTGAAGGTTCTCTCTACATTTTCTATGTCGGCAATGTTCACCTGCCTTGAAAGGTGCTGTCTTAGTGTGGGCAGCAATATTCCAGCCCTAGATAGAACAAGTGACTGGCAGAGTGTCCATCATGGCTTTGCCCTCCCTAGTTTGAAGTTCTCATTATCCATCCTGTCATTTATTCTAGCAGATGCGATTGATACAAATGTTATGTCCTAGAAGGTGAGATCGTCACGACAATATTACTTACTTACTCCCAGTCTTTTGACGGGTGTATCGCTCTATTTTGTGGCCAGAATTTGTTTTTGTACTCTGATGAAGATTGTAAATATCCTCGTGTTTACCATTTCTTAGTAATTGAAATTTCTCATCGTTGAACTTCATATGTGGCTTTTCCTGCAGCCCAACTGAAAGATTGTGTTGATTCCGGCCTGTGAGCCTTGCAGTGGGTCTGCCATGGAAGACACTGTCACTCAGATTCCGGTGTCATCTGCAAAGGAAGACATTGTGCTTGTGGCTGAACATCCCTTGTCTATGTCGGAATATGTAGGATGAGGAACATGATGGTAGCGAGTAACTGTGCCATGTGAACAGAGTTTTCAACCGTAGCTGCCGATCGACTTTACTCTGTTGACGACTGCTTCTGCAGTTCTTGATTAGTGAGGAAAATGTATATAATCCATCGACCGACATTACCTGTATAATTCCTTAGCACGCATTGTTGTGCGCTATTACGCCATTGTCACAACTTGTCAAAAGGCTTTGCAAGGTCCAGTAAGTATATTACATCTGTCATTCTATTTGTCTCTAGGGCATTAGGACCTTGTCGTAGTGATCCAATAGTTGAGACAGACAGGGAGCTACCTGTTCTAAGACCCATGTTGCCCTGGGTTTTGTAACGATGGTTTCAAGATGGGTTGTAGTAAGCTGTATTGGTTTTCTTGATGGGTGGTGATCTTGCTCTAAGACCCTTTCAAAGATTATTTTATGATATGTGGATTAGTGCAATCGGTCTGTATTTCTTTGCTGTTGCAATTATTGTCCACCCTTTGTGGAGAGGGTGCAAAGTCTGTTGTTTTTAGTAACTGTTGGGAACGACCCCCGTGTCCATTTGCTTCCCTCTCCCATAGGATGGAACTAGAGCTCATGATCGGGGCATCTTGCAGTTCTTGATGAACACGGAGTTCGAGGCGAGTCTGGCCCTGGGGCAGAGTGCCATGGGCAATGTCAATTATCGCCTAATCGAAGTCAATTGGCATCAGTGATAACATCGGGATAGGCTTGTGTAAACCAAATTTTGTAGTCTCTCTTATTAAAAAATTATTTTGATCTTCGACTCTCAGTCTGGTGTACGGCTTGCTAAAAACTGAGTGCATTTTGGGACTGAGTAACTCACTCATTTCTTGCTGTACATCTGTGTGAGGACCCACTTGTTTAAGTAGGGCCCAATACGTGGACCGTTGTTCTCGACTTTGTTATGGCATAGGAGAAGAAATACTTTGGGTTTCTTTCGATTTATTTGTGGCTTTTTAAGTTCTTCCCGCGATTCCTGACATCCTATACAGATTCTTTAGCTTTAAGTTCCGATGCTTGCTATTTCTCTGAACCAGTGTCCTTCCCTATACGCATTTCAGATATATTGACCTCTTTTAGGAGGGGCGCTCTGTTATTCTTTCTCCCGTCGGCCTGTAAAGTGGAAGCGCCTGTCTCCTTTCTATTTACATCTACTCCTCATTTTTCTTAGAGGAATAAGCCTTGAGCATACATCGAGGCCACCAAGTTAGAAATCGTGTTCTGGCATAAGTTGGGGTCCTGTGTTGCTTAGTAAATCTTCCCAGCTTATATCAGTTAGGACTTGGTTTACTTGGTCCCACTTTTATGTTATTGTTATTGAAGTTGAATTTGGTGAATGCTCCCTCGTGACTAGTCGCATTATGTCGATCTGGGGCTCCATGCATACATGTCGGAACCTCAATTATGTTGTTGATCTAGTATAATATTAGTTTATATGATATGGTGACATTTCTTATCAAATCATCAATAATAGTAATATGAGGTCTAGTTTATTATCCAGTTGTCTAGTAGCTCTATTATTTCTGGTAAAATTGAATTTTGGGTGTAGAGATATAAAAGCTCGTGTGAGTGCGAGTTTCAAATCAGAGCTGCCCTCCTGGTGTTATTACTGCAGACAATATTATTTGCTATATTCCTCGCAGTTTTAGGTTGCCATAAAGTGAATCGCCCCAGGAGCAAGATGTGGGTGCAGGAGCTGGAAGATTTTTCCAACATGGTCAATTTTTAACAGCTGTTCCTGGAATTGCTGGAAGATTGCACTCCGGAGGCTTGTAGACTACCCACAATACTAGGTTTTTGTTCTTGTACCATTACTGCTAAACTTTCTACTACATCAATTAGCATTTAGCAGTTCTGTGCAAACAAGTGGACTCATGCAATGTACAGGCCAACCCTCCCTTTTGGCCTGTTTCACGGTCCACTCTGTCCACATCTGTATAAGGTTGTACCCTGGGATCCAAATTTCGTTGTCCAAGAGATCCTTTATGGGGTCTAAGTGAAGCCGCTAACATTGAGACCTTTGCCTCGCAAGCAGTCCACGGATGAAAGGTATTTTGTTTGTTTGTTTGGCTGGCTTTAGACCCTGTATATTTGCAAAGAAGAATTGTCATCGGACTGGTGGTATTGTTGGACTGGGGGGGGGGGGATTTTTTCTTTTTCCGGCATTAGTTCTGTATCTGTTGGTTTGGGAGTGGAGAAGACCATCGCCTGAGTGGTTCTCCAATAAAGGTTTGGGACTGGATTTGGTTATGGATATCTGCCGATTTCCCTGCCCGAGTTTTTTTCCTTCCTGGCACTAAAAAACCTCTTCTCCCTCTTGATGCTGTGGCTACCCAGGTTTTCCATGGCCTGGAAGTTTTGTGTATCTTTTTGTACCCTTTAGATGGAGTGCCCTGGAGTTTTAGTTATAGGCAACAAGTCTTTCCTGTACGTGAAGAGTGTACACATTCAGGGGTGAAAAAAGCATACAGGAAGGAGTTTGCATTTTTCCTGTTTGTCCCATAGTGGGCATGGCAGTTTTCTAGGGTGGTCCATAGTTGCGCGTCCCCGTCTGTTTTTTTCCAGATTTCCCATTTCTGCAGATACCAAGTGGCAAGTAGTAGTGCCAACAGCGGCTTGGGTTTCCGTTTGCCTTGGAGTTTTTCTGTGACTTGATTCCCTGTTGGTGCATGTTTCCCTGTCTATTCCTATGCCTCCCTAGCACCAACCAATGGAGCTCCCACCAGTTGTTTTTTTGGTAATATATCCTCACAATTGCTAGTGGAGTCCTCTTTTTGCTATTACCTTTGGTATTTCTACGTTTGCAATATAGTTTTAACTTATCTTTGACTACACTTGTTTTCCCCGACTAACGGCTCCTGTCCCCCTATGAGGTCATATATATGAATTAGCCTTCCTGCGTATAATTCCCGACTACCTAGGACAAAAAATCTCAGCTTCACCAGTTCCTGTCACTCCCAGGTACTGCACCACCAGCCTTCACCATTACTGTCTGCCCAGGACAGCCCCTCAGCTTCAGCTTTCAACCATACTGTCTCCCAGACAGCACCTCCAACTTCACCATTACTGTCGTCCCCGGACAGCACTATCAGCCCCACATTTATACTGACTACCAGGACATATCACACCAGCCTTCACGTTTCTGACTGCATGGCCAAGTAATCAAGGGCAGTACCATCAGGAGCCCACTTTTTATGGTGTCCCATCTGAAGAGAAAGCTTGCCAGTTGTCTATGAAAGCAGCTTTGATGTTCTTTCTTCTTTCAACATACCAGCCATATCACCACCGAGCGGGGTGGCCCAAAAGAAAAAACTAAATTTTTTTTTTTTTAAATTTTATTAATATATACAGGAGAAGGGGTTATCTATCCCCCCCTTGCTCCGGCATTTTATCCCTCATATACAACACGCATGGCTTATGGAGGAATAAGTTCTGTTCCACTCCCCATGGGAGGTAAGAGGAAATACCAAGACAAGAACTAGAAAGAAAATAGAAGAAAACACAGAGGGGTTGTGTGTGTGTATATATGCTTGTATGTGGTCATTGAGAACTAAATGCAAGTGAAGTAGCAAGACATACCTGATATCTGCATGCTTTATGAGACCAGAACAAATGACACCAGCAATCCTACCATCATGTAAAACAATAACACAGGCTTTCGTTGTACACCTCACTTGGCAGGACGGTAGTACCTCCCTGGGCTGGTTGCTGTTTCTACCAACCTACTACCTAGAAAGCTTTGATGTTATCCTCTTTTTAATACCCTTGTGATTTTAGTCCAACAGATTTCCTCATTTGAGGGCATACCCAAAAACACTTCCCTGGTTTTTAATACTGCTTCTGTAGCTAAGGTTCTTGGATATCTGGCAATACAAGGGGCGTGACAAACCGAATTTCCACAAAAATGACAATATCCATGACTGGAAGGCCCGTTTGTTTTATATGACTGCAGACACATACAGACTTCCGATAATGAGTTGAATGGTTGATTTAGCTGTAAGTTCTACTAGCAACCTCTTGAATACTCTATGTAATAACCTTCCTTAAAGTGAAGCTCTAGCTATTTGTATTTCTATGCTTCTAAATGTACTTGTATATTGGACAGCTTACCGGGTACGTACCTGATTTATATTATAGTTTGTGTTTGATAAGGCGCCTACAACTCCATCCGTTTACCAGTCTGGCTTTATTGTCTAACGAAACCGTTTGAAAACGCTCAGTCAAGGGTTCGCAGGCCTGTCGATCTTGATCTGATACAGTGGTCACTAATTTAAAACATACTAGTCAGATGTTACTGGGCTAACTACATGAAGGATCTACTTGAAATAATCTACCCAGAAACATAGATGCGATTTGATTGATACAAAAACTATAACTTACTTGTTGAAGAACCCCGTTGTTTCTGGCAGCTCCTACAATGACGAACGTCGAGCCTCAACCCATGTTTATATCAATCAGCTTTATCCGAGCTTTTCTAGTTTGTTTTTTCGTCTCCACGCTACCACAATCAATGCTATATTAACACTCTGTGACTGGTGCAAATGTTTTTGATAAAGGTGATTTGTATGTGACCTCAGAACACTCACTCTAAGTACATCTCGCAACCCTGATCAGATGTTTTTTTGAAAGAACAGAATCGTATTTCACCCATTGAGAAGCCATATAGGTAAGGTCCATAGGGAGGGAGGTGCTACCAGGACTTTTGTAACTCTGTCTTGGAGAAATTGTGTGGCCAATTGTGTCCACAATTGAGGGATTTGAAGGGTTTGGGGCTGACCCTTGATGATCTTATGTCAGTTGTTTAAATCCATTGTGAGGCACTGGGTGCTTCATGGGTTTGCATGTGATTTTAGGAGGAAGTGGAAGAGTTGGTGGAGGACCACAACAAAGAGCTAACCAATGAGGAGCTGCAAGAGCTTCAGCAGGAACAGCAAACAGATGGCAGCTCTGAATCTTGCTGCAGAGAGGGGAGAGAGATGGAGGAAGGTACCTTCCCTCAGCAATTAAGTAGAGATTTTTGAACATTTGGGGTAGGATGGTGGTACAGATTTATGGAGAAACCAAAATACACCAGAGAAGGATGAATGCAAGCCATAGTCGGCGGCAACTTGTTACCAGTGACAGAGTCTTGGCCCATGTTTAGGGAAGTTAAAGAGGACCCGAGAAACAAGCTCTATGGACAGGTTTTTTTTGCGGAGAGCAGGACTCCATTGACTCTCCAGGGTGGCATCCTAGTGGCGATTAAGAAACAGAAAAAGAGAAGTCAACCCCAGAAAAGCAATTGGTACCCAAGGTGTGATGTGGAAGGGGATTCCCTTCCAAACCGTAATTCATTCCATCAGTCTCCACCAGTCTTCCTACACTAAGAAGACTCGACCAATAAAGGTAAGTGTTATTCAGATTAAATGTATTAATACATCATGTGCCCTGTATTGATTTATGTTCTACATCAATATTTCATTGTATAAAATTTATTTTGCTTTAATACTTCTGTGTGTCAGGAACGGATTAATTGAATTTACATTATTACTTATGGGGAATTAAATTGAATCGTAAATCGTCCCATTACGAGTAATGGAGACCCAACTTCCAGGTAACGATTACGGGACGATTATTTGAGGGACCCCTGTATCGTACCGAAAGCAGTCAAAGGAGTGTAAAAGTGCTGTACTTGTTTTGTTTTATTTTTTTAAATTTATCTTCTAACCAAAAATAGGGTAATCTTTCATTTTTTGAAGGTAATAGCACGAAAAATGAGAAATTGATGAACAATATTTTGAAATAAAGCAGGCGCAAAGTTGTGGCCTGGGCGCAATTTACATATTGGAAATCCACGCCATCCTTGATGGCATATTTTACAAGCCAGTTCATTGCTCAATCCTATTCCTGGCCTATCTTGTTGAGCATACAAAATGGGCGCCATTCCAGCTTTAAGAACAACCGATAAGTGACACTGAAGTGTTGGATAATCATTTAGCACAAAATTCAGAAGATTCCATTTTTAAAACAGTCCAAAATAAACACTGTAGGCATTCCAGGACAAAAGCAACTTTCTTTGTATCATTATTCATAGTCTGAGGCTCTCCTAACAGAAAACTTGCTTTCCATTTTGAATCCCTCATCACTACTGTGAGGCCATGGTCTCAGAGCTGGAGCAGCGGGGGAGCATTGAACCCCCTGAAACCCTCTCCAGGTAGACAACATAAACAAACAACCCAGAGAATCTTGGTCCTTGGTTTAGGCCTTCCCAGCAATTAAAGTGAACCTATAAAAACCCATAAAACCGGGGGAGGGAGGGGGGAGCTTCTACCGCTTCCTCAGAAATCTCCAAAAATTGAATACCGATTTCCTTCCACCCTGAGGGCTTTTCAGGACTGACTTCTGATCTGACACTGACTTAAATCATCTCCTATTTTCTGCTATGTGTCTTGATTGCTATGAAATGACCTCAGAAAAACAGTCAATGAAACCTGAAAATCACTTGGGAAAATGCCTCAAGTCACTGTTTTAACTCAAACATAAGGTTCAAGGCTAGCAGTTTTCCAATGCATGGCACAGTATGTTGCAAATTTTTTTTTTTGTTCTAACTGTGCACACCGAAAGGCACACAAGCATTCTCTCAGTCTAGGCCACAATTTTTCCCACTCAAAGAATTCAACGATGCAGGGATAAGAACTAAGACTACATACGTGGAACACTGACCAGCAATTAATTAGTTCTACTCTATCAACTTGGAGACAAACTTGTACACAATGTAAAGATATGAAAACTAGACACGTTCATTAGTTTGTTGCATTATGTGGTGAGTGGGGTGGGGAAGTCTGCCCTCTTGCTGGCTACGCCATTACTTCCTACCTGATGTCCATACAATAAAACTCACCTCTCACCCTGCAAATAAGACTACAGAATAGTTTTAAAAGTTTAATAAAGAGTGTACAGATGATATGCATTTATCGACTCTAGGAAGCTTAATGTCGTAGTAGGTATAAGTGGCCAGGCAGATGCCTTACCATGCCCACACGACAGGTCTACAAATAAATACTTTTTTCGCCTCTCACTCTAACTTAAGATCCATTAAGACTACAAAATTTAAAGGTAAGTAATGTGCGTGTACTGTATATGCATCTTGTATATCGCACATGGGGAGCTATAAGTCATCAAAGGTATAGTATGTGTGGGTGGGGTAGCAGGAGGGGCTACCACACTTGCTTCTATACTAAAAAATTACTCACCTTTTGCCTACCATTATAGACTACAAATCTTTAAGGTAAATAATGAGGTGTACTGTGTGTGTAATTTCCTTTTTATTGCCTATTTTATTGCTAACTAATATATGTTAGTGTACAATTTGTAATCTGGTATTTATAAGCATTATATGCATTTTCTAATCTATGATGCTTCTAATGCTAGCTTAGTTAAGTTTTTTACAGGGTTTGATAAGTGATTATTTGTTTTGATTAAGAGTTTTATTAATGCGCAAATTATTCTTAAATTCTGTATGGCATAGAACCATTTACTGGTATAACGAAGCAGGATTTAAATTTTTCCCATTATTTGTCTCCAGAATTTTTCCTGTGCCACATGGTTGAACATTTAATAAGACCATGTTGATTTATGCACACCTTCTTTCCAGTAACAAAAACACTTATTTGTCATTGAAAATAGTTTTGGGCTCTTTTAAGTATACATAGTTTGAAAGTTTACAGTAAATAAGGGAGACAGAGGAAATAAACAAATCATAAAATGGCGTGTTTTTTGGTATTGGAAGATTTAGAATGTATTGTCAACGTGATAGTTGGTAATCACTGTAAAAGTTGGCAGTTATTAAAGTACTACCCTAAAAACTTCTCATCTCTCATACTACAGTAATAAGTTTAGTAGTTAATTGAGGCAGTCAAAGTTTTAGTATAAAGACAATTATGAAAGAGCAAGTTTTTATTAGGAAATGTTTTACTCAATGATTGAACTGTATGCAAATTGGAGGATACTTTTTACACCCACACCACACACACCAACACAGCACACACACACACAACACAACACAACACACACACACATCAACACACACACACTACACATACACTCAACAATTTCAGTAGAAAATTATGTTGTGTGTTCGAAAGTAAGACGTATAATCATTATTAACAACAGTTTTTTAAATGAAATAAAATGAATTTATTTTTTACTCACTGTATGGTTATAAATTCATATTTTGTATCTGAATTTGGGGCAGATTTAACAGCAGAAAGACTGATAATGTACGCAACGCTGGCAAGCCAACAGATCATACTGTTTGTCTGGACAAAAGGAATGCTTCAGGCACAGATAAAAATTATCAGGTAGAACCGCTGTTTCCGTTCAACTTCAGATTTTTTTATGCTTGTGTAGTCATCCATTAATAACATAAGACCATAAGAAAGAAGGACACTGCAACAAGGCCTACTGGCCTATGCAAGGCAGGTTCAGGTTCTCCCCACTGGCTTAAGACTCACTGGACCTAGTGACCTTAAGCTCACTCTGACCGTCTCGGCCTCACTGACCTATGTGAGGTTCAGACATGTCACTTAAGGGAGGTGCACGGCATCGACCTAGTAGCACAAGCTAGTTAGGTCCATCTGCACACACCCACCCACACCCACTCGTTATTTATCCAACCTTTATTAAAACAACAGCAATGTCTTAGCTTCTATGAAGGTACTCGGGGTTTGTTCCACCTCATCCACAACTATCTATTACCAAACCAGTGCTTTTCCTATATCCTTCCTGAACTGAATTTTTCCAATTTAATAAAACCATGTTCTGCAAGTCCTGTCTATGTTAGATATTTTTAGCATGCTATTTACACCCCTGTTATTAAATTCGTTTTTCCAATTGATACACCTCAATCATTATTATTATTATCACAGCCAGCCGTTCCCACCAGAGGCAAGGGTGGCCCGAAAAAGAAAAACTTTCACCATCAAATTTGGGTCAACACCATCATGTCTTGCCAGAGAGGGTGGCTTTACAACTACAGTTTTTTAAACTGCAACTTAACACCGCCTCCTTCAGAGTGCAAGGCACTGACTTCCCACCCGGCCCTATGTGTGGGAACTGGCCGATCTGGCGTTTAATAATAAAAAAAAATGACATACGGAAGGGGATCATTGTTATTAGTTGTCTTAAAAGATTATAAGAATAAATTTACCAATGATTTTACTGACATTAGCATTATTTTTGAATGATGAACACAAACTATTACTCTGATTGTGGTTTAAAGTGAGAATCTTTCTTTCCTTCAGAAAACTATAACTGTTCAGGGGGGGTTTTTTGCTTAGCTGGTTCATATTATCGTTGTTCTGCACAGTAACCGGCTTACCCTCAAGATAAATGGCTGCATCAAATAAATTTGGATCACTAAGTGTTTAATATTAAAAAATATGTATCAAAAATCTGTCATTCTAATATCTGTTCCTCCATCTCTACCTGGAATTATTTCGTCAGATGGTAACCTTTAAGATGTGAGCCTTCAAAGATTATATTCTTTACCAGAGCCACCATTACTTAACAAGCTTGGCAGACCAAAGTCAAACATTCTTAAGTGTCACGCCACATCCAGTGACTGCATCATTTATCAAGGCACATTTAATAGTGTATATTTTTTGAAGGTTTCATGATATCCCTTTTCATTTTACTGTAAGGTGGCTTGCTTAATCTAGTTGTTACATGTGTCTCTGAATTCTGTCTCATTGTTTGATCCATGGGCTGTATTAGGGCAATACAGTTAGGTGGCACAAATGTCCATTCTCACATGTGGATTATACATTGCATTAATTTTGTTATATTTAATATGTGAATAACCACAGCAATTATCCAGTAACAGCAAAATCTTGCAGTCTTTAGAACTCATCACTGTTACAGTCTTCCATGGCTTTTTTTTTTTTTTTTTTTTTGCAAAATCATTTATAGGCTAAGTCCTGTGCAACTTGAGCAGTCTTACTTGCCTCATAATGAAGTGGCAATTTTTTTGTATCTTTTATTAACATATGGAGACTAGTTTTAGTTCCTAATGTACTAAGAGTTTCATTTATGAGTGCCAACTGCACCAACACTTAACATAAGTTAAATTTTCCTTAACTTTGATGTCATTCTCTATTGCCATGTTATGGTAAGAGATATCTTGCATTTTTTTTTTATTTTTACACATTTGCTACTCCTCTTACCAGTGCCACAGTAAGTACTGCGCAAGTGGTTGTTTAAACAAGTTGGTACACACATGAATGTATTAAATTTGTAAATCAAGTAAAATGTAATTACCAAAAGTCACAAATTTGAGCAGGGCATGTAGAGAAGAACCAGATGGTGTGATGCCATGGAGCATCATCGACACTTGAAGCTGAAGATGCTGAATAAACAACTCTGAAGAGGAAGAGGCTGGAAACACTTAAACTTTTTTATTGAGAATGTGATTAAATGGGAATCTTTTTAATGGTCGTTGGCAGAGGAAGCTAATTAGAATACAGTGTCTTTTCTTGATCCTGTCAGTAGGTTCAATGCGTTACGAATTAGTCCCTACCAAAAATGCTGCATATTATAGTGCTCTTTATGCTCAGCAATATTTTATTACATATAAACTACAATTTGTAATGCTGGCAGAAAGGAAAAATGAAGTTAGTTATTTTGATTGTGTAAGTCTGAGCAGGATACACAGAATGATATCAACAGTAGAACAATAGTGGCAACCTTTTTTAACATTTGCATTTAGCTGAATAGGGAGAGTGTGGATGGGGAGGCTGTTTTTGTCTTCTTGGAGTGAAGGTGAGTCTGTATATTGAGCTTCTTGGATGAAGGGAGAGGCTGTTTTGTCTTCTTAGATTAAGGGGGAGGCTGTTTGTCTTCTTAGATGAAGAGGGAGCTGTTTTGTCTTCTTGATGAAGGGGAGGCTGGTTTTGTCTCTGTGATGAAGGGGAGGCTGTTTTGTCTTCCTGGACGAAGGGAGAGGCGTGTTTTGATCCTTCTTAGATGAAGGGGAGCTGTTTTGGTCTCTTGATAAGTGGGAGGCTTTTTGTCTCTTAGATGAAGGGGGAAGGCTAGTTTTGTCTTCTTATGAAGGGGGGAGGCTGGTTTTGTCTCTTAGTAAGGGGAGGCTGTTTTGTCTTATTGGACAAGGGGAGGCTGTTTTGTCTTCATGGACAAAGGAGAGGCTGTTTTGTCTTCTTGGATGAAGGGGAGGATGTTTTTGGTCTTCTTGGATGAAGGAGAGGACTGGTGTTGTCTTCATGGGGATGATGGGGAGGCTGTTTTGTCTTCCTTGGATGAAGGGGAGGCTGTTTTGTCTTACTGAAAAGGGAAAAGGATGTTTTGTCTTAATTGGATGAAGGGGAGGCTGTTTTGTATATTGGATGAAGGGGGTGGATGTTTTTGGTATTATTGGTTGTTGGAAAGGATGGTTTTGTCTTCTTGGATTATGGAGAGAGGCTGTTTTGTATCTTGGGACAAGGGGGAGGCTGTTTTGTCTTCTTCTGATGTAAGAGGGAGGCTGTTTTGGTCTTCTTGGATGAGAGGGAGGCGTTTTGTCTTCTTGGATAAGGAAAATAAGAGAAAAGGAGTCTTATTTATAGTCATACATGGATGAAGGGGGAGCTGTTTTGTCTTCTTGAGATTCAATGGTGGAGGGCAGTTTTAGGTCTTCATGGCTAAGGGGAAGGCAGTTATGTTCTCGTTATGATGAAGGGGGCAGCTTTTTGTCCTTCTGGCTAATGAGGAGGCTGATTTGTATCTTCTTGATGAAGGTAGAGGTGTATTTTGTCTTCTTAGATAAGGGGGAGGCTGTTTTGTCTTCCAAGGAATTGAAGAGGGAAGGCTAGTTTTGTGGTCCCCTTCTTGATGAAGGGAGAGGCAGTTTTTGTCTCCTTACGTGGATGAAGGTAGAGGCCTGTTTTGGTCTTCCTGGATGAGAGGGGGAGGGCCTGATTAGGTCTTCCTGGATAAGGGAGAGGCTGTATTTGTCCTTCCTAGGAATGAAGGGAAGGCTGGTTTTGTCATCATTGGGATGTAGGGGGAGTGCTGTTTTGTCTTCTTGGATGAGGAGGGAGCTGTTTTGTCTTCCTGGATGAAGGGAGAGGCTGTTTTGTCTCTGGATGAAGGTAGATGCTGTTTTGTCTTCTTGGATGAAGGGGGAAGGCTGTTTTGTCCTTCATGGATGAAGGGAGAGGCTGTTTTGTCTTCCTGATGAGGGATAAGGCTGTTTTGGGTCTTCTTGGATGAAGGGGGGAAGGCTGCTTTGTCTTCCCGATGAAGGGAGAGGCTGTTTTGTCCTTCTTGGATGAAGGGGGGATGGGTATTATTATAAAAATATTATTGCTTATGCTGGAAAATTTCTTACATTACTGCTATAAATTTACGATGTTTTTGGTTTTCTGTCACAGCAGGCCCGACCTAGAAGTTCCAACCACAATTTCCAGATCTTATTATCAACAGGAATAATAAAATAATATTTGCATAATATGCAACAATGTAACTTGAAGAATGTTGAAGATGACATAGTTTTAAATCCATTAAACGTTAAAGCTCTGGAATTCCGTTCTGTTGATGGGCAAAAACTGGACTCAGCATTTTATAGGTCTAGAAACAAATAGTTTGTTGTCTCTCATCGCCTTAGAATAAGTTAGTGGCCTAATTATCATTTGGGAGTGAATAATGTGAAGGTATTCATGATTAAAGGTGCTTTGATATATGTGCTCTCCTATGTGGGATTCAAAGGATGAAAAAAAATATCATGTTAACCTTTTTTCTGTCATGGACGCCCCCACAATTAACCTTTGACTGTCGGCAACGGCCAAATCCTGTGATTCTCCCTGTGTTGAAATTTTTTGAAAAAAAAAAAAAACATTTTTCTTATTGAAACGATAGAGAAACTTTTTCCGCTAGTAATGACAACCAAAAGAAGAAATTTTGATGGAAAAATTAATGAGGAATTACGCTCTTAGCTAAGTTATCTCGACCTGGTGATATTTACGGATCGGCGATTTCGCCACTTGAGCCCTATTTTTGGCTAATTCATTGTTCCAATTGACCAAACGTCATACTATCTCTTTATAACTCACATTTGTTCTATCGATTGAGTACGAAGAACTGCCCATTTACCAATTTCAGCTACCTAGTGGAACATGGTCAGAAAGATTGCAATTTGGCCAATTTAATAATGCAAATTAAAAATTGGCCAATTTCAAAATAGAGGGTCTAGAATGAACAACTGACAGACCATTCCTGGCTCTAAAATAACATTTCTTGTCATCAGTCCATGTCTCCAGTCCGCCTCTGATAATACTCTGCTATCTATTTTGAATTTTTATTCAAACAAAAAAAAAGAAGATATTACTGTTTGCAAATATAACTGCTATATTGTCTAAGATTGTATAAATAATGTCAACCCATTCCATGACTCTGCATATTAGAATGGTTTATACTGGACATTTATTAGAAATGACATCCATTGTTTTTTACTTTTGAATATAATCGCAAAAATCAAACACTTCCGCTAATTTTGAGCTGCCATTTCAAGTTCTTTACATAGTAAAACCAATCAAAATCACCAATAATATCTATAGTATGTTTTTCCATTCTGTCAAATGAGATCAAGAAACACGGAGAAAAAACCATAAATATTATATGAAAAATACACCACAAGATTTGCATTTTTAATACAAAAACCGGTGGAAGTTTTTTTTCTAATTATGCACTGTGTGCTTGCAGGATTTTTTTTTATATGGTGCACACTGACCACACAGACACATTCTTTTACATGTGGGCCTACCAGCCTTGATTTGAAGGCCGCTAAAATATTTGAGTAAAAGTAAATAACGTCAAACACGGTGCGTCGTAAGGCATAAATATACAAAGGTCCCCAATAATCGTCCGCCTGAAGTCGTTTCCATGATTCGGAAATACGTAGTATCCTGTTTTTTCGTCAAAATATTTGTGCTGCGAAATGGTCCGTAAACTCGCTAATAGTCCTATCGACCCATGACGCGTATGCACGATCGGAGCGGCATCGAGCCGCCCAAGGCCTTTCCTTCCGCAGCCAGTGTGCCATTGTCTTAAAACAGTGAGCGACGGTCCCCTCAGCGTGCTCCAGTGAAAATTCATAATATTTCATTTATTTAGTGCTTGCAAGTTAATATAAGTGGCTAAATAAGCTACCTATGGCTCCAAAGAAAGCTCTCTAGTGCAGAGCCTTTGGTAAATAATTTCAGAAATACGATTGAATTTAAGAAAAACATCATTGAACAATATGAAAGTGGCGTACGTGTTGGGTGAATTCGCAGGATGTATAACAAATCCCTACAACCATATCTTCCATCAAAGTCAAGAAAAAGGAAATCAAGGATGCTGTAGTTGCACAGGGGGTTAAATATGCTGACAAAAATGAGATCACCAGTACTCGAATATGTTGATAAGTTATTATTGGTGTGGATAAATGAGAGAACAATGTAGCAGAGGCAGTCTTAGACGTCGCTTATTGTGAAAAGGCAGGCGTTGCATGACGATTTGGTAAAGAAAATGCTGCAACTAGTGAGAAGTGAGTGAATTTAAGGCTAGCAAAGGCAGGTTTGAGAGATTTAAAGAAGCGTACTGGCATACACAGAGATGGTAAGGCATGGTGAGGCTGCCAGTTCGAAACACAAAGGCGGCTGGAAAAATATGTGCATGAATTCCATGATTACATAAACAGTGAATGGACTGAAACCTGAACAAGTGTTCTATTGTGACGAAACAGGCCCTCTTGGAAGAAAATGCCAATAGGACCTTTCATTACACAAGAGGCAACGGCAATGCCAAGGACTCAAGACGAGCCTATGAAAGACAGGCCCTGACGGCCTAATGTTCTGTGCTAATGCTAGTGGGGGATTTCAAAGTTAATACCCGTTTACATTGTAACCATTCAAACCTGAAATCCCAGAGTGTTCAGGAAAAACAATGTTATGAAGAGTAAAATTGTGTGTGTTTTGGAAAACTAAAAGTAAGGCATGGGTCACGATGGAAATTTTTGTAGAGTGTACAACGAAGTGTTTGGCCCTAAAAAAGTGTGAAAAATTACCTCCTGGAGAAAGAAATTTGTGATCGCAAGTGCCTGCTAGTAATGGACAATGCACCTGCTCATCCTCCAAACTTGTGATGACCTAATTCTGAAGGATTATTGGGTTCCATCACAGTAAAGTTTCTTGCCCCCGAATACCACTCCTCTCCTCCAACCCATGGACCAGCAGTCCATTGCAACTTTAAAAAACTCTACTGAGTTTAACACTGGAGGAGGAGTTCCGGGGGTCAACGCCCCCGGCGGGAGCCCGAGTTCATGACCAGCCTGCCTGGTGGATCAGAGGCCTGATCAAACAGCTGTTGGCATGCCAGGCTGCACGCGAAACGCAACGTACGAGCCGACAGCCCCCCCGGCCGTGGTCAGAACCAACTTTAGGATGCTTGACCAGTGCCATACATTGAAGACTGCCAGGGTTCAGTTGGTAATCCCCATATGTATGCTGGGAGGCAGATTGAACAATCTCGGGGCCCCTGACACTTATTGTATGGTTCTTAACATGCAAGTGACACCCCTGCTTTTCATGTGGGGGGATGTTTGCAACTCGACTGCCAAGTCTTTTGCTATTCGTAGTGAGTGATTTTCGTGTGCAAGTTCGGTACTAGTCCCGCAAGGATTTATCCATGTGTAGATAATCATGTAATCTCTCCCTGCCTGCTTTCTAGGGAATACAGTTGTTTAGGAACCTCAAGCGCTCCCATAATTGAGGTGTATTATCTCCGGTTATATGCGCACGCCGTGAAGGTTCTCTCTACATTTTCTATGTCGGCAATGTTCACCTGCCTTGAAAGGTGCTGTCTTAGTGTGGGCAGCAATATTCCAGCCCTAGATAGAACAAGTGACTGGCAGAGTGTCCATCATGGCTTTGCCCTCCCTAGTTTGAAGTTCTCATTATCCATCCTGTCATTTATTCTAGCAGATGCGATTGATACAAATGTTATGTCCTAGAAGGTGAGATCGTCACGACAATATTACTTACTTACTCCCAGTCTTTTGACGGGTGTATCGCTCTATTTTGTGGCCAGAATTTGTTTTTGTACTCTGATGAAGATTGTAAATATCCTCGTGTTTACCATTTCTTAGTAATTGAAATTTCTCATCGTTGAACTTCATATGTGGCTTTTCCTGCAGCCCAACTGAAAGATTGTGTTGATTCCGGCCTGTGAGCCTTGCAGTGGGTCTGCCATGGAAGACACTGTCACTCAGATTCCGGTGTCATCTGCAAAGGAAGACATTGTGCTTGTGGCTGAACATCCCTTGTCTATGTCGGAATATGTAGGATGAGGAACATGATGGTAGCGAGTAACTGTGCCATGTGAACAGAGTTTTCAACCGTAGCTGCCGATCGACTTTACTCTGTTGACGACTGCTTCTGCAGTTCTTGATTAGTGAGGAAAATGTATATAATCCATCGACCGACATTACCTGTATAATTCCTTAGCACGCATTGTTGTGCGCTATTACGCCATTGTCACAACTTGTCAAAAGGCTTTGCAAGGTCCAGTAAGTATATTACATCTGTCATTCTATTTGTCTCTAGGGCATTAGGACCTTGTCGTAGTGATCCAATAGTTGAGACAGACAGGGAGCTACCTGTTCTAAGACCCATGTTGCCCTGGGTTTTGTAACGATGGTTTCAAGATGGGTTGTAGTAAGCTGTATTGGTTTTCTTGATGGGTGGTGATCTTGCTCTAAGACCCTTTCAAAGATTATTTTATGATATGTGGATTAGTGCAATCGGTCTGTATTTCTTTGCTGTTGCAATTATTGTCCACCCTTTGTGGAGAGGGTGCAAAGTCTGTTGTTTTTAGTAACTGTTGGGAACGACCCCCGTGTCCATTTGCTTCCCTCTCCCATAGGATGGAACTAGAGCTCATGATCGGGGCATCTTGCAGTTCTTGATGAACACGGAGTTCGAGGCGAGTCTGGCCCTGGGGCAGAGTGCCATGGGCAATGTCAATTATCGCCTAATCGAAGTCAATTGGCATCAGTGATAACATCGGGATAGGCTTGTGTAAACCAAATTTTGTAGTCTCTCTTATTAAAAAATTATTTTGATCTTCGACTCTCAGTCTGGTGTACGGCTTGCTAAAAACTGAGTGCATTTTGGGACTGAGTAACTCACTCATTTCTTGCTGTACATCTGTGTGAGGACCCACTTGTTTAAGTAGGGCCCAATACGTTAAAAAGCCAGTTCCATTGCTCAAATCAACTATTCCTGGCTATCTGTTGAGCATACAAAATGGCCCATTCAGCTTTCAGAACAACCGTATAAGTGCACTGAAGTTGGTAATCTTTACACAAAATTCAGAAGATTCCATTTTTAAAACAGTCCAAAATAAACACTGTAGGCATTCCAGGAACAAAAGCAACTTTCTTTGGTTCATTATTCATGTCTTGAGGCCTCTCCTATAAGAAACTTGCTTTCCATTTTGAATCCCTCATCACACTGTGAGGCCTGGTCTCAGACTGGGCTGCGGGGGCATTGAACCCTGAAACCCTCTCCAGGTAAACAGAAACAAACAAACCCAAGAATGCTTGGTCATGGTTTAGGCCATCCCAGCAATTAAAGTGAACCTATAAAAACCCATAAAACAGGGGAGGGAGGGGGGAGGCTTCTACCCTTCCTCAGGAAAATCTCCAAAAATTGAATACAGTATTTCCTCCACCCTGAGGGCTGTTTCAGGACACTTCTGATCTGACACTGACTGAAATCATCTCTATTTCTCTAGTGTGTCTTGTTGGCTATGAAATGACCTCAAGAAACAGTCAATGAAACCTTGAAAATCACTTGGGAAAATGCCTCAGTCACTGTTTTAACACAAACATAAGGTCAGAGGCTAGCAGTTTCCATCATGCACTGTATGTGGCAAATTTTTTTTTTTCTACTGTGCACACCGAAAGCACACAGCATTCTCTCATGTCTAGGCCATAATTTTTCACTCAATGAATTCAACGATGCTGGGATTAAGAACTAGATCTACATACGTGACACTGACCTCAATTAATTATTCTACTCTATCAACATGGAGACAACTTGTACACAATGTAAAGTGATGAAAACTAGACACGTTCATCTAGTTTGTTGACATTATGTGTGAGTGGGGTGGGGAGGGCTGCCCTTCCTGGCTACCCATACTTCCTAACCTGATGTCATACAAATAAAACTCACCTCTCACCCTGCATTAAGACTACAGATATTTTAAGGTTAATTAATGAGTGTACTATATATGCATTTTATCGCTCTAGGAAGCTTAATGTCGTAGTAGGTATAAGTGGCCAGGCAGGATGCCTTACCTCCCACACGACTTTCTACAAATAAATACTTTTCGCCTCTCACTCTACATTAAGACCATTAAGACTACAAATATTTTAAGGTAAGTAATGCGTGTACTGTATATGCATTTTATCGCTCTAGGGAGCTTTAAGCATCATAGTATAGTATGTGTGGGTGGGGTAGCCAGGAGGGCTACCACACTTGGCTTCTTATACTAAATATTACTCACCTTTTGCCCTACATTAAGACTACAAATATTTTAAGGTAAATAATGAGTGTACTGTGTGTGTATTTTACTTTTTAATCCTTTTTTATTGCTAATTAATATATGTTAGTTAATTTTTTATCGGGTATTTATATGCTTTTATAGGGCATTTTCTTTTTCTTTATTCTAATGCAGTTTAGTTAAGTTTTTACAGGGTTTGAAAATGATTTTTTTTTTAAGAGTTTTTAATGCGCAATTTTCTTAAATCTTATGGATAAACCATTTACTGATAAAGAAGGGGTTTTTTTTTTTTTCCCATTTATTGTCCCCAAAATTTTTCCCCTGTCACAGGTTGGACATTTATTAGTGACCTTGTTGATTATGCACCCTTTTTTCCCAGTAAAAAATACATTATTGTTTTGAAAATAGTTTTTGTCTTTTTAAGTAACATAGTGGAAAGTGGACAGAAAATAAGGGAGACGGGGAAAATAAAACAATCAAAAAAATGGCATTTTTGGGGTATTGGAATTTTTAAATGTATTGTCAATATGGGGGTAATCGAAAATGTGGGCATTTATAAGTACTACCAAAAATTTCCCACCCCTCAACAACAGTAATAAGTTTATAGTTATGGAGGCAGTCAAAGTTTTAGGTAAAAGACAATAGAAGAGCAAGTTTTTTATATTGTTTTACTCAAGATTGAACTGTATCAAATTGGAGATCTTTTTACACACACACACACACCCACACACCCCAAAACACAAACACACACACACACACACACACACACACCTTCACTCACTCACCCTCCCCCATCACCCTCTCTCTCTCTCTCTCATTCTCTCTCTTTTCTTCTCTTTCTCTCTTCTCTCTTCTCTCTTCTCTCTTTCCCCTCTTTCTCTCTCTTCTCTCTTTTCTTTTCCCTCTTCTCTCTTTCTCTCTTTCTCCTCTCTTCTCTCTTCTTTTCTCTCTCTTTCCTCTTTTCTCTTTCTCTCTCTCTTTCTTTCTCTTCTTTTCTCTCTCTCTTTCTCTCCTCTTTCTCTCTCTCTTTCTCTCTCTTTCTCTCTCTTCTTTCTCTCTCTCTTTTCTCTCTTTTTTCTCTCTTTTCTCTCCCCCTTTCTTTCTCCTTTTCTCTCTCTTCTTTCCCTTTTCTCTCTCTTTCTCTCTCTCTTTCTCTCTCTCTTTCCTCTCTCTTTCTCTTCTCTTCTCTCTTTCTCTCTCTTCTTCTCTCTTCTCTCTCTCTCTCTCTCTCTCTCTCTCTCTCTCTCCTCCCTTCTCTTTTCCTCTTCTCTCCTTCTCTTTCTCTCTTCCTCTCCTTTCTCTCCTATTCTCTCTCTCTTTCTCTTCTCTTTCTCTCTCCTTTCTCTCTCTCTTTCCTCCTTTCTCTCTTTCTTTTTTCTCTCTTCTCTCTTTCCCCTCTCTTTCTCTTTTCTCTTTCTTCTCTTTTTCTCTCTCTCTCTCTCTCCTCTCTCCTCTCTCCTCTCTCTCTCTCTCTCCCCACTCACTCACTCATCAATTCAGTAAAAAATTTGATG
Organism: Cherax quadricarinatus; assembly: GCF_026875155.1. Classification (NCBI taxonomy): domain Eukaryota; kingdom Metazoa; phylum Arthropoda; class Malacostraca; order Decapoda; family Parastacidae; genus Cherax; species Cherax quadricarinatus. The sequence continues at coordinate 89,877,399 of NC_069405.1, read as the reverse complement.
TGTGTGTGTTGAAAGTAAACCGTATATCATTTTTAGCAACAGTTTTTTAAATGAAATTAAATGATTTTTATTTTTTACTCACTGTATGGTATATAAATTCATATTTTGTATCTGAATTTGCAGATTTAACAGCAGAAGACCTGATATTACGCAACCTGGCAAGCCTAACAGATCTTACTGTTTGTCTGGACAAAAGGAATGCTTCAGGCAAGATAGAAAATTATCAGGTAGAACCCGCTGTTTCCTTCAACTTCAGATTTTTATGCTGGTGTAGTCATCCTATTAAGAACATAAGAACATAAGAAAGAAGGAACACTGCAACAGGCCTACTGGCCTATGCAAGGCAGGTTCAGTTCTCCCACTGGCTTAAGCTCACTGACCTAGTGACCTTAAGCTCACTGACCGTCTCGCCTCACTGACCTAGTGAGGTCAGACATGTCACTTAAGGGAGGTGCACGGCATCCGACCTAGTAGCACAAGCTAGTTAGGTCCAGCTCACACCCACCCACACCCACTCGTGTATTTATCCAACCTATTTTAAAACTACACAATGTCTTAGCTTCTATGATGGTACTCGGGAGTTTGTTCCATCTCAACTCTATTACCAGAACCAGTGCTTCTATACCTTCCTGAATCTGAAATTTTCTAATTTAAAACAAAATTCGCAATGCTCGGCATGTAGATATTTTTAGCATGTATTTACATCGCCTTTTATTATTCAGTTTTTCCATTTATAACCTCATCATATCCTCTCAAAATTATGCCTTTTAGAGATGGCTAAACACCAATCAGCATCCCTTATTAACCCGCGGTAATTTCCCTACTTTTGGTAATCCTTGTCATCTATTTCCATCCTGTAATCATGTGAAAGGTTCGCTAACTGTTGGTGCTGTAGCAAGATTCTGATTTTTATTTGTTTCGTCACGACGAGTATGTAAGATAGTATGGGAGGTAAATCTTAATTTCCACCTTCGCATTATGTTATGGCAACAGTGTGTTTCTTAACAAGTAGTTCCTATATGCTGTAGTTTTTTCTGTCAGTTGAAAATTTTGTCTAAGATCCAGACTTTGGGAAGGAGAGGATGAGGTGGGTTTTCAGGGTTAAGGCCTTGAAGCTTTTAAAGTTAACAGATAAATTGTGACTTTCAGTATGGTTAGTCCCTTGTACTGCGCCTTTTGTTAGTACCCAAGCATTGTCTTGTCATTGATGGGAATCATGTGATTATGGTCCTGAATAGATATTCTTATTAGTAGGGTGACCCCATGAAAGAAGGAACACTTTCACCATCATTCACTCTTATCACTGGCTTGCCAGAGGTGTGCTGATACTACAGTTTAGACGTCTCTCTGAACTGCAAATAGTCCCACCCTTCCTTCAGAGTGCAGGCACTGTACTTACCACCTCTAGGACACAAGTCTTGCTTATCAGTTTCCCTGTATCCCTTTACAGATGTTACCCTTCTCATACTCCAACGGTTTGTCAAGTCCCAAAAACCAGTTGCCTCCACTCCTATCTAACATGCTCACACATACTTGTTGGATGTCTAAGCCCCTTACACATGAAACCTCCTTAACTCTCCTCCCTCCAACTTTCCCTAGAGTGACCTCTACCCTGCCTTTGCTCCACTACAGATTTATACACTCTCCAAGCCATCCTATTTTGCTTCATCCTTTCTAAATGCCCAAACCACCCCTCCTAAGCCCTCTGTATAATAATTTTAGTAACCCCACATCTCCTAATGTCCAAGCTATGAATTCTCTGCACAATATTCACACCACACATTGTCCTCATACACACCTCCACTGCTTCAGCCTCCTTGCTGCAATATTCACAACCCATGCTTCATACTCATAGAGGAGTGTTGGTACAATTATAATTTCATTCATTAGCCTTTTTGCCTCTATGGATAACTTTCATCTCCACAGATGCCTCATTGCACCACCCACCTTTTCTCCTGCATCAATGACTCATGAAATCGTAATGACATGATTGCACACAAACCATACCATGGGCGGGTTTCTCCTGCATCAATTTTATGGTTTACCTCGTCTTTCGTAGATCTGTCTGGCGACAAGTCCACTCCCAAATATCTGATGTGGCATGCAAAGAGTACGTAACCTTTATTCGGCGCATGTACACACCCTCATTTACAGGCTATCTCCCCCAACCAGCGAACCAGGTTGCTAAGAGTTGATGATGGGGCCCCGTCGTTCAACTAGTGACCAGGTTCTAGCCAATAAGAAGATGGTTTTGGCAATCGCAGAGGTTATGTGGGTACCGCTCTCCTGTCTGCCCTTGTCATTCCCATTCTAGAGCTGGTTGAAGCACGGTCTGCTATCTTGTGGCTTCTATTTCTGCCTTGCTTACCGTGGAGTGCACTATACTTATCACTGTACATAGTGTACATATTGCTGTTCTAAATTGGTGAAGGATAATATAAGTCTAAACTTTTTCTGCTGTGTTTATTTTGCTCCCATTACACCCGGGATAACAGGCCATTTGGATTCCTGGGTTGTAATATGGGGGCCTGTCCGGGAGCCGAACCCGGGACCTCTCGCACATTGTGCCCAAAGATCAGCTCAAACGGACTATACCCTGTAGACTCTTGCACCGTCTCTCGTACTGAGAACAGCAACAAAGGTAGTGATTCATCCCAGTCTGTAGGAAAGTGCATGCAAAAAGTTCTCATCATTGTTTTTAATGTCTGATGGAATCTTTCCAAGGCGCCTTGGGACTGAGGATGATAGGCAGGATAAGTTGTGGATTATCCCTAGCCTAGTTAATGCTTCCCTAAATGCTTTGGCAGTGAAGTTAGTACCTTGATCACTTTGAATACTTTTAGGAATGCCAAAACAAGAAATGAATTTGGTTTAAGCTTTGAGAATAGCTTTAGTGTTAATACTACGCATGAGAATTGCTTCAGGATATCTGGTTACTTTATCCATAATCGTAAATAAATATTGATTTCCAGACTTTGACCTAGGTAGTGGACCTACACAATTATAATTAAATCTGCAAAAGGTTCTCCATCAGCAGGTATAGGTTGGAGAGGTGCAGGTTTAGTGGAATGTCCAGGTTTACCTACTTGCTGACATTCTCGGCAACACCTAATATGATTCTTCACATCTTTCTTTAATTTTGGCCAATAAAATTCTTTGTGATTCTATACAAGGTTTTTGTAATTCCTAAGTGACCTCCTAATGAAGTATTATGAGCTATATTTAATATTTGAGGTCTAAACTTGGTTGGAACCACTAACCTGTCATACAATTGCCGGCCCTCTATCTCCTTACCAGTCTCAGTGCAGATCAAATAATTGTTTTTAACTTCATACTTGACCAGATGGCCCAAAGAGGATTTACCCATGGCTGCCTGAAAAGCGAATTTTAAAGAAGGGTCCTTTCGTTGTTCCTCCCGGAAGGACAGTCCCTCGGGCATGGAAACAGAGACATCTGGCAATCCTGCAACCTGGGAATAGGAAGGCTTGATCGGGGTCTGTTCACTTGATTTATGAGGCTCCGGCCGGTGTGCCTCATAAAACAACGTGGCTATTCCGAGATCGGAGTCGTCCAAGGATAGGTCAGCATTCCCTCCAGACAACCCTTGGGATGTTGCCCGAGTTATGGCCAACACCGGAGAAGAATTAATCATTATATGTTCAGGACATGAACTAACAGTAGTAATGTTATTACCCAGTAATAACATGGCATCTTTCATGGGGAATCCTTTTGAGACACCTACAGTCAAGTACCCAGTGTAATATTTGCACTGTACATAAATTTTATGCAAAGGAACAGAATATATAGCTCCTCCAAATGCTTCCAATAAAACAGAGGAATTCAAAGAAGTATTCTCTGAAAGGGGTAATATTCCTTCTCTTACAAGTGAGCAATATGCTCCAGTATCTCTAAAGGTCTTTACTTTAGTTGTTTCTGAGTTTTCCTGAAGGGAAATAAGGCTCTTGCAATAATAAGGGGCCATACCTTTTTCTACTTCTCTAGGGGACATTGTTTACTAGGATATTAGAGATTTTCCCAATGGGTTGGGGTTTATGGGGGCAGTTGGGACGGATGTGACCTACTTTGTTGCAGAGGAAGCAGACGACAGGCTTGCCCTTTACTCCCTGCTGACGTTGCAAATGGTGTCGTTCTGGCTGGTGTCTCTGGATACTGTTGTCGAGATGCACCATGAGTAGTTTGCCTCTCCGCAGGTGGACCATATGTTGAGAAGCGTGGCTCACCAGGTGACTTAGTTGGCTGACATTGACGTTCTCCCTCCGGCTGGCACTTCATTCTCCAAGGTCGACGATCTCTGCTCATGCCAGGCCGTTGAAAAGAGAGATGGGACCGCTCGGACAAGGAGCGGTTAGTTTCGAAGGTATCAGCCAACCTGGCTGCCTCCAATGCAGTGGTTAAGTCACGATCCTGCAGAAAGACTCGAACCTCTGGTCCCACAGACTTCAGCAGGTTATCAATCAGAATAAGCTGTACCAGCTCCTCAAAGGTAGAGACACCACTTGCTTTATACCAGCTGGTAAAAGCTTTGGTTTGCTGTCTTACAAAATCCACGAGGGATTGACCAAGCTGCCGCCTGCTTAGTTTAAAAATTTTTTTGTATTTGGCTGGGATACATGTATATGCTCCCAACACTGTGGTCTTCACTACTTGATAATCAGAAAATTCAGCGTCATTTAATACTGACGTAAATTCCTGTGCCTTACCCAATAATGCTGTATGAACCAACGATGCCCAATGCTGTTCCCCGGGCCCCCTCAAGCTCGAGCCTGATTTTTGAAGCTTTCGAAAAATTGCTCTGGTTCGGCCTCATTGAAGCGGGGAACAAGCGTTCTGCTTTTTGTAACTAAAATCATTTACAGAATGCGAAACTGCCTCCTTTCTCTTTCCCTATCAATTCTTCCCTTGCGAATGCCACTGTTCCTAGTTTGCTCAAGATTGATTTTTGCCAGCTCAAGTGCCAACGACGCTGATTCACCCTGAGACAACCCACTGCACTATACTGACCATTTTGCTCCGTAGGTGTATCATCTTCCTCTGCGAGAACATAGTAGTTTTTTGCCTAGCTCCCGTAGAGGAGGAGTCTGATGTGCCATCTCTTCTTCTATAAGTTTGTCAGCAATCAGTGAACGCATTTGCGCAGCTGTGAGAGTGCGTTTGTATTTAATGCCAATGGAACGACAATTTGCCAACAACGCTGTAGGACAATTTAGGTAGGTTATGCAAAGTATATGCGACACCAGACTCTGACTCGTCAGGTGGCATAAGTTATTCGCTATGCACAGTACGATTGCAGAATACCCAACGTAACATGTTAATTTGCAGAACACGCTTAGCTATGCACAGTACGATTGCAGAATACGCATACAAGCAAAGCCGACTGCAAAATTCTCCACACCGAACAGGCTAGTAACAACTGACACGCAAAATTTGTAAAGCAATGCCAGACAGCTACAACTGTTCTTAAGATTGACCGTAGCGAAGCGAGCACACACGAACAAGCTAGTAGCGAGCTGTTGAACGATCACACAATAGCAAGGCTGACCATAACAAAGCAACTGACATGCAAAATTTGTAAAGCAATGCCAGACAGCAAGCTGCACAATGTTCCTGCTACGAGCTTCACCCTAAGCTCAACCGTTTCTCTAAGTCCAGCTCCAGCTCTCGGACAGGCTACCCATATTACAACCCAGGAATCCAAATGGCCTGTTATCCCGGGTGTAATGGGAGCAAAATAAACACAGCAGAAAAAGTTTAGACTTATATTATCCTTCACCAATTTAGAACAGCAATATGTACACAATGTACGGTGATAAGTATAGTGCACTCCACTTTTCTCATACTCCCTTCTTCCAATCTGATATCCAATCTTTCATTACCTAAATCATTTGATACCCTCATCAACTTACTCTTTTCTATGTTCTCTTTTAATTTCCTTCTTTTACACTCCCTCCCAAATTCATCCACCAACATTTACAGCTACTCTTCAAAATCTCTCAAAAGCAAAAACCAACTGACAGCTACCATTTTGTATTAGATTCTGCATATTTTAATCACACACCACTCCCCAACTCCCTAACATTCGCTTCTTTTACAACCCATTCCATCAATATGTTAACCCTTTCAGGGTCCAGAGGCCAAATTTCAAAGGGTGCACCAGTGTCCAAGAATTTTCAAAAAATAATTTTGTTATTTTTTCTTTTGAAATGGTAGAGAATCTTTTTCTGAAGGTAATAAAACAAAAAAGTACGAAATTTGCTGGAAAATTGATGAAATTGTGCTCTCGCGAATTTTGATGTGTCAGCGATATTTACGCATCAGCGATTTTGCCGAATTTGACTCCCATTTTAGGCCAATTACATTATTCCAGTCGACCAAATTCTTAGCTATTTCACTAGTATTACTTCTATTCTATTGATTGAGCACAAGAAATTGCCAAGTGAACTGTTTCAACTACAAAATAAAGTGATCAGAAATTGGTAATTTGACCAATTTAATGCAAAGTTCAAAATACTGCATTTTCAAAATAGGGTCCAGAATAAACAATGCAGGCATTCCTGCCACTAAACTAACATTTCTTCGGGTCATTAATTATGTTTTGAGGCTTTACTAATGAATTCCATTTTGATTTTTAACCCTTTCAGGGTCCGTCCCGTAGATCTACGGCTTTACGTTCAGGGTCCAAACCGTAGATCTACGCCATGAGCTCAGCTCACTCTGATAAACTGTGAGTGGTACATTTGGGCCTAGATATGAGAGAATACATCTATGTGGTATGTGTGCACCACATAAAACAGATCCTGCAACACACTGTGTATAATGAGAGAAAAAAATGAAATCATGATTTTTCGATTAAAACAGCAACTTTGCAGTGTTTTTTCGTATGTTTTTTATAGTTGTATTTGCGATTTCTTGGTCTCATTTGATAGAATGGAAGACATATTACAGAAATAGAGATGATTTGATTGGTTTAGCACTGGAAATGGCTTGAAACTGAGCTCAAAGTAGCGGAAATGTTAAATTTTTGCCGATATTCAAGAGTAAACAAACGACCTCACACATCTAATACACGTGAGCTGGTGGGTCTAATATACATTCACAAATATGGTGATGATATTTATACAATTATTACAGTATTGCATAACAGTAAATCTTCTATTTTTTGGTGTGAATAAAAATTCATTATGTGAATAAAAAATCAAAATGGAATTTACTTGTAAAGCCTCAAAACATAACTAATGAACAGAGAAAATGTTAGTTTAGTGCCAGGAATGCCTACATTGTTCATTCTGGACCCTATTTTGAAATTGGAATATTTTGAACTTTGTGTTAAATGGCCAAATTAACAATTTCCGATCACTTTATTTTGTAGTTGAAACAGTTGACTTGGCGATTTCTTGTGCTCAATCGATAGAATAGAACTAATACTAGTGAAATAGCTAAGAATTTGGTTGATTGGAATAATGTAATTGGCCTAAAATGGGAGTCAAAGTCGGCAAAATCGCCGATTCGTAAATATCGCTGACACATCAAAATTCGCGAGAGCATAATTTCGTCAATTTTCCACCAAATTTCGTACTTTTTGTTTTATTACCTTCACAAAAAGATTCTCTACGATTTCATAAGAAAAAATAACAAATTTTTTTTTTGAAAATTCTTGGACACTGGTGCGTGACTCCAGATTTGGGCCTTGGACCCTGAAAGGGTTAATTAACATAATGAATTTTTATTCAAACCATAAAATAGAAGATTTACTGTTATGCAATATTGTAATAATTGTATAAATAATATCACCACATATGTGAACATATGTTAGACCCACCAGCAGGCGTGTATTAGACGTGTGAGGTCATTTGTTTACTCTTGAACATCGGCAAAAATTTAACATTTCTGCTACTTTGAGCTCAGTTTCAAGCCATTTCCAATACTAAAACCAATCAAAATCATCTCTATTTCTGTAATATATCTTCCATTCTATCAAATGAGACCAAGAAATTGCAAATACAACTTTAAAAAACATATGAAAAAACACTGCAAAATTGCTGTTTTAATCGAAAATTACGGTCTCAGTTTTTTCTCTCATTATGCACTGTGTACTGCAGGATTTGTTTTATATGGTGCACACATACCACATAGATGTATTCTGTCATATCTAGGCCAAAATTTACCGCTCACAGCTTATCAGAATGAGCTGAGCTCATGATGTAGATCTACGGTTTGGACCCTCAACGTAAAGCCGTAGATCTACGGCACGGACCCTCAAAGGGTTAAACAACCATGGTGACATCATGCATCCCTGTCTAAGGCCTACTTTTACTGGAAAATAATATCTCTTTTTGTACATACCCTTAATTTCTTTCAGTAGCCAACCACCTATTTCATAAACCACTGTATGATTGGGGATTGAACTCATGGCTAGTGAGTTTGTGTGCAGTTGTGTCATTATGATTTTATGAGTCGCCTATTTCATACACTTACATCTGCCACATTGGTTCCCTATCCACCCTACCATATGCCTCTTCTAAATCTGTGATTGCAATAAAAATTTCCCTACCTCTATCTATATATTGTTTACTTATATGCTTCAATGTAAACAGTGTACACATCTCCTATCCTACCTAGAGCCTCCCTGTTCATCTGCATTCCTGCTCTCCATCTTGCCCTTAATTCTTTCAGTAATAATTTTGCCATACACTTACCTGGTTTACTCAACAGGCTTATTCCCCTGTAATTTTTATTCTCTCTTATTCCCCCTTTCTATTATACAAAAGAACTGTGCGTGCTCTTTGCCAATCCTTATGTACCTTTCTCTCATTCATGCATTTATTGAACAAAAGTACCAACCATTCCAAATCTATATTCCCACCTGATTTTAACATATCCGTCTTGATCCCATTAATTCCAGCTGCTTTACCCCCTTTCATTCACACACCTGAAGGGTGTTATACCTCCTTGGCCAATGGTTGAAATCACTGCCTCCCTTTCTTCAACTACATTTAACAAATCTTCATAATATTCTTGCCATCTTCCCAATACCTGCAACTCCTCATCTAATAACTCCCCTCATCTGTCTTTAACTGTACTTCTCCATGCTAGTAGCTGATCACGTGTACACATTATCCTCATGTTCACTTTCAGTCTTGCTCTTTTTTCTGTTACATATCATCTGTCACAATTACAGTCATCATTTGATATTTTATAACAGTATGGAGGATAATAGTTTTTGGGACCTGACGAGCTGTTGGAGTAACAGTTTGTGAAGGGATTTGGAAACCGGTTAGCCAGACATGAATCCTGGAAGTGGGACATACAATGCCTGCACTCTGCAAGAGGGGTTAGAGATATTTACTGTTTGAAGGGGCATCTGAACTGTTGTATCTGAGCGCCTCTGGTGAGACAGCGCTAGTATGAATGATGGTGGAAGTGTTTCATTTTTGGGTCACTTTACCTCGGTGGAAGACAGCCAGTGTGTTAAAAAAAAAAATTACACTTAGTTGCTGTATGAAAGCATATCTGCTACCTCTCAGACTGCTACTTACCATGCATTACAAGTAATAGCTTCATGTCTAAGGTTATACTATATCAGTAATGGTTTTCATTGATGAACATATATAGCTTGGAGTAAGGGGCTAGTAACCTCTCCTCCTATATAAATTACTAAATGTAGAAAGAAGAAAAGCTTTGTATGTTCTTTTTTGGGTCACCCTGCCTTGGTGATAGACAGATGATGTGTTAAACAATAATATAATATAGCCTTTCTTATTTCATTAGTAACAAAATTTTCCTATCATTTTTCTGTTGATTGTGTAAATGAAGTGAACACAGGGTGTGCCATAAAACCTCTGATGAAGAGGTATAAGTTTTATATTGATTACATTTGTGGCTATAGTCACTGTACTGCAACTCTATTGCTGCTCCTTGCTGCATATTCAGATACTTTAGGTTATATTTTAGGACATCTATTTTTAATATTTCTCAGTCCTTGTTTTCTTGTCTTTTTTCTTCTTACATCTGTTTTCTACCTGATATTTGTATTGTTTATATGTAGTCTTGCTTTTGCAGTTTTCTGTATTTATTAGTTAAGGTGGTCTTTTCATACAGTCTTTTGAATTATTAGTATTGTATATGGCTAGTGTTTATATCTGCAGGTTAATATGTAGTCCTTCAACACATGAATTTTATCTTATTGAAGCTTTACTAAGATTATACTTTGCAGGAGCCATTGATGTACCGATGCTCACTGTCATGCAGAGTTGTCCGCCAGTTTGAATCTGTCAACTCTGTTCAGCCACTGTGCACTCGCTATGATGTTTTCTGCCCTCTACTACACTTCAGTCTTTCTGATATGCAGTTGCCCATGTTTTTGAGACTGCTTCAGTTAACACTTGCGCTCTACTATGGAGATGTTTCACCTGACACTGAACACCCTGCAGGACTACCTGCTGGAAAAGATGGCCCTTGGGGCTTAAGAAGGAATCATTGTATCACATACTGTTTTTTTTGTATTGTTTATTTCAGGGGATTCTTTTTATAAAAATCAATTTTATGTGTCATGCAAGCCATAAAGTGCTTTGCACCCGTAATCTGACAGTCATAAATCGCTTTACAAAATCCCATAAAGTTTTGTGTTTATGCTCTTCTGGCAAGGCAGCAAGTGAAGTAAAAACAGTGAATGCTTTCCTTTTTTTTTTTATTTTGGGTCACTTTATTTTGGGGGGGGGGATGCTATGAGTTAAAATGTACTTCTCCATCAAAAATTTTTACTTTCACTAAACTTTTGTTTATTTTCTTATTTATTTTTTTTATATAAATGGCACAGCTGCAACCATGTAATTTTTTTGCAGTAACTTTTGCTGTCCAGGCTTTACTTTGTCAAGTTCAACAGCTTGAAAAAGCCCTAGAGAACAAAACTTTTTACAGAAAAAATGCACATTGTTACACCCCTTTTTCATTCATTTACCTAACATTTTTTGGGCAATTCCCCGATTACTATACGACTTGGCTTTCCTTTTGAAATGTTTGTTATACGTAGCCCCCCCTGTTTTGCTGGGAAAATTTTCCAAGACCTCCCGGGATACCCAGAACATAGATAGTGTGAACCCTATACAGTGGCCCCCCACCTTACATATTATTTCTTCCCAAAAGTTGTTCCAGTGCCGACCGACCGAATTTTTCCCCAAAAGGGAATATTGTGAATTAGATTAGTCCGTTTCAGCCCCCCCCAAAAATACACGTACAAAAGACTTACAAAAAACACTTACAAAATTTGGGTTTGAGTTGGAGCTGATCAAAAGGCGGGGGGTCCACTGTATATGTTTTTTTTCTTTTACACATACAAAAACCCATTGTATTACACGAGTTAGTTCCTGAAAATGCTGTGTTTGATAAGTCGTGGTAGATAAACTGGGGGTCCCCCCAAAAAAAGTCAAAATTTTTTTTTGATCTCCAATTTTACAAAAAAAAAATGATTATAAATTGTTGCTCCTATTTTGGGTGTATATGTTTTTCTTTTGCAACGAAATAATAGTATTTTTTACCTTAAATTGTGGGTACTGTTGTTTGTTGATGATTGTGAAAAAATTTTGTTGTGGCTCTACGGGGGAGGGGACGGTTTTAGGTTTGGTACTGAAGTCAATGGTTTACGGGGTGTGCATAAATTCTGTAATGGGTCCTGGGTTCTTTTTTCCCGAAGTACATTATACAGCTATGGTAAGGTACATCAGCTTAGACCTGTTTTTAGGCACTCTTTAGATTTTCAGGGTCCCTTCAGTGAAAAAATCTAACCCTTTTAAATGAGTTCAGTTATAAGTCCAAGTCATAAGTCAGACAATTGTAAATCATAATCTAATGATCGTCAGATCAGTCCAGTCGCAGTATTCATCGATTATTAAGTTAATTCAGTTAAGTCTTTCATCAAGTCAATTCCACAAGTCAGTAAGTCATTTTAAAAAAAATCGTAAGTTAGTCAAACAGTAAGTCTTTGTCCAGTCATCAGAATCTCAGTCCCCGTAAGCGTAAATCAGTCAGAAAAAGAAGTCAAAAATTTAGTTGTCAGCAAGTCGTCAGCTTATTTAGGTAGTTGTGATCTACGTTCATTTTTTTCATGAGATGACTCGGGGGTTATTCATTTACACAAGCCTGGATAATTGCCCCATTCCTTTAACTGTAGAACTGATCTTATTAAGGCCAACAGGCCTTAGCTATATCCAGACATGTGAACCACTTTTAACTTGTCAAAAAATGTCAGTTTTTTTTCATAACCCCAAAATTAAATGCTTAAACCATTTTTTGCCACTTTCAAAATCGCTTTTCATGACTAGGTGCCCTGGTTTCTTGGCAGATGCAAAATATAGCAATTAAAATATCAAAACAAATTCCAAAAACAGCTAGCTCCTAGAAGGGTTGTACGAGATGGATGCACTTACACTGGGAAAGGGGGTGGGGGCAGGGGGGGAAATAGGGCCCCCCCTGTAGAGACAGCAGTCTGATCAGAGAGGGAGCCCGGGGCTGGGGAAATATTCTTCATCCTGTGGCGCCTCCAAATTTTTTTTTCCATCTTCAAACAGAACTGTGTTAATTAATTTTTACGAAATGTTATAAAAATATTCCCGTTTTTCAATTTGGGAATAACCAAAAATTTGAAAAAAAACCCGTGTAAAAAAAAACAGTTTCTGTTACCTATAATGAAGTTTTAAATTTATAAATTATTAACATAAATCAAGAATATCACTTTTTTTATGTGGAAGCACTTCAATTCCCCTTAGGGTTTTAAAATACCGTTCACCCAATTTCATTCTTTGTTGCCATTATTAAACAAAATTAAGGGTTATTTTTTGGGGTTGGTAAGCCTTAGATAAAGAAACTCAGAAACAAACCCCTGGGGATGGGGGCGTACGTATATTATTTGCTCTACAGAGATAGAGACAGCCAAAGTCAATCAGCCAGCCAGCCAGCCAGCCAGCCAGCCTGCCTGCCGAACACGTATTACACATGTTCCAGAATCAGTTCTCTCTACTTAGGGCAGAGGTTACAGGACATTCTGGCAGGATGACACTGTCAGTGGTATCAAAATTGAAAGGATGTGGCACAAATGTTGCACAACCAGCATAACCTGAACCAGTATCATTTTAGAGCAGGACGATCATGCCTGTCACAACTGCTGAACCATTATGACAGAATTACGGAGGCATTAAAAGACGACCAAAATGCAGATGTGATTTAAACAGATTTTGCATAGGTGTTTGACAAATGCAGTCATGGAGTAATAGTGCACAAAATGAGGGGCATGGAATTTACTGGGAAGGTAGGCAGATTGAGTTTTGGGCTCCTAGCACACACACAAAAAGTAGTAGTTAACAGAGCAAGATTCAGCATCAGCGAGGTAAAAAGCTAAGTGCCCCAAGGCATTGTCCTGGCACCTCTGCTGTTTCTCATCCTCATAGCAGACATAGATAATAACACCCATCACACTTTTGCATCATCATTTGCAGATGACACTAAAATAAGCATGAAAGTCACTAGGGTAGAGGACACTGAAAAATTACAGGAAGACATAAGCAGGGTTTTCCACTGGGCACTGAAGAACAACATGATGTTCAGTGGTGATAAGTTCCAGCTGCTTAGGTATGGAAAGAATGAAGAACTCAAAAGGAACACTATATACAGAACTCAAGAGGGTCACCAAATAAAACAAAAGGAACATGTAAAAGACCTGGGAATAATTATGTCAGCTGAGGAGAGTTATTAAATGGAGAGTTAGAGGTATTGGGAAGATGGAAGGAATATTTTGAGGAATTGTTAAATGTTGATGAAGATAGGGAAGCTGTGATTTCGTGTATAGGGCAAGGAGGAATAACATCTTGTAGGAGTGAGGAAGAGCCAGTTGTGAGTGTGGGGGAAGTTCGTGAGGCAGTAGGTAAAATGAAAGGGGGTAAGGCAGCCGGGATTGATGGGATAAAGATAGAAATGTTAAAAGCAGGTGGGGATATAGTTTTGGAGTGGTTGGTGCAATTATTTAATAAATGTATGGAAGAGGGTAAGGTACCTAGGGATTGGCAGAGAGCATGCATAGTTCCTTTGTATAAAGGCAAAGGGGATAAAAGAGAGTGCAAAAATTATAGGGGGATAAGTCTGTTGAGTGTACCTGGTAAAGTGTATGGTAGAGTTATAATTGAAAGAATTAAGAGTAAGACGGAGAATAGGATAGCAGATGAACAAGGGGGCTTTAGGAAAGGTAGGGGGTGTGTGGACCAGGTGTTTACAGTGAAACATATAAGTGAACAGTATTTAGATAAGGCTAAAGAGGTCTTTGTGGCATTTATGGATTTGGAAAAGGCGTATGACAGGGTGGATAGGGGGCAATGTGGCAGATGTTGCAAGTGTATGGTGTAGGAGGTAGGTTACTGAAAGCAGTGAAGAGTTTTTACGAGGATAGTGAGGCTCAAGTTAGAGTATGTAGGAAAGAGGGAAATTTTTTCCCAGTAAAAGTAGGCCTTAGACAAGGATGTGTGATGTCACCGTGGTTGTTTAATATATTTATAGATGGGGTTGTAAGAGAAGTAAATGCGAGGGTCTTGGCAAGAGGCGTGGAGTTAAAAGATAAAGAATCACACACAAAGTGGGAGTTGTCACAGCTGCTCTTTGCTGATGACACTGTGCTCTTGGGAGATTCTGAAGAGAAGTTGCAGAGATTGGTGGATGAATTTGGTAGGGTGTGCAAAAGAAGAAAATTAAAGGTGAATACAGGAAAGAGTAAGGTTATGAGGATAACAAAAAGATTAGGTGATGAAAGATTGAATATCAGATTGGAGGGAGAGAGTATGGAGGAGGTGAACGTATTCAGATATTTGGGAGTGGACGTGTCAGCGGATGGGTCTATGAAAGATGAGGTGAATCATAGAATTGATGAGGGAAAAAGAGTGAGTGGTGCACTTAGGAGTCTGTGGAGACAAAGAACTTTGTCCTTGGAGGCAAAGAGGGGAATGTATGAGAGTATAGTTTTACCAACGCTCTTATATGGGTGTGAAGCGTGGGTGATGAATGTTGCAGCGAGGAGAAGGCTGGAGGCAGTGGAGATGTCATGTCTGAGGGCAATGTGTGGTGTGAATATAATGCAGAGAATTAGTAGTTTGGAAGTTAGGAGGAGGTGCGGGATTACCAAAACTGTTGTCCAGAGGGCTGAGGAAGGGTTGTTGAGGTGGTTCGGACATGTAGAGAGAATGGAGCGAAACAGAATGACTTCAAGAGTGTATCAGTCTGTAGTGGAAGGAAGGCGGGGGTAGGGGTCGGCCTAGGAAGGGTTGGAGGAGGGGGTAAAGGAGGTTTTGTGTGCGAGGGGCTTGGACTTCCAGCAGGCATGCGTGAGCGTGTTTGATAGGAGTGAATGGAGACAAATGGTTTTTAATACTTGACGTGCTGTTGGAGTGTGAGCAAAGTAACATTTATGAAGGGATTCAGGGAAACCGGCAGGCCGGACTTGAGTTCTGGAGATGGGAAGTACAGTGCCTGCACTCTGAAGGAGGGGTGTTAATGTTGCAGTTTAAAAACTGTAGTGTAAAGCACCCTTCTGGCAAGACAGTGATGGAGTGAATGATGGTGAAAGTTTTTCTTTTTCGGGCCACCCTGCCTTGGTGGGAATCGGCCGGTGTGATAATAAAAAAAAATAACCTTTCTTTTAAAGACCACAACAAGACAACGATCACGATAACCAAGAAGATGATGAGGTGAATATTAAAAACTTTCAAAACAAGGGAAATAATGCTGATGGTGACATTCTTCAAATCACTAATGCTCCCTCATTTAGAATATTTCTCATTACTGCTGGCACCATTCAAAGCAGGAGAAATATCAGAGCTGGAACAAATGCAGAGATCGTTTACAGCTCACATTGAGCCAATAAAGCACCTAAATTACTGGAAATGCCTTCAAGTCTTGAACATGTACTCACTGGAGCGGAGGAGAGAGAGAGATACATGATAATGTATACCTGGAAAGTAAGCACACTGCCATAACATACTGGAGTGAGAGATATGGGAGGAAGTGTACAATAAACCCAATGAGGAGCAGGGGTGCAGTGGGGGCAATAAGGGAACATTGTATCAACATCTGGGCTTTCAGACTATTCAACATCTTACCAGAAGATATCAGATACATGGCTGGAACAAGTGTAGAAACCTTCAAGAGGAAACTGGACAAGTATCTTCACCAGGTGCCAGATCAACCAGGCTGTGATGGATATGTGGGGCAGTGGGTCTCCAGCAGCAACAGCCTGGTTGACCAGGCAAGCACCAGACAAGCCTGGCCCATGGCCAGGATCCGAGAGTTGTGAAACTCTCGACTCTTCAGAGGAATATCAAAGGTATGGGTTATTATCGAGGTTTTTGATTTTTCCTCAACCACTTGTGGCCACATTCATCTCAGGGTAAACATCACTTTCCTCTTAAAAGGGAAATGTTAATACAACATGGCATCAGTGAATCCCTGGTGTTTTCCACATTGTTTGCTCTAGCTGGCACTCGATTGAACTGGTGCTTCCACAAGGTATTAAGTGGTCCCAGATTTTTAAAATTCTGCACACACACTGAGTGTTAAGACCCATTCTGTACTGACCAGGCATTTCAGGCCAATCGTGCCAAATTTGGAGGCAGGAAAAATAAAACGTTGATCTACATTTGGAGCGCTAGCAGTCAGACTGTAGATCAACGTTTGGAGAGTTAAGGGGTTAAGCAATGTATGGATTCTGCTTACACCACTTCTTCACCCTGAGACTAAAGAAATACTCCTGACTTCCCTGTTACTCAACTGTTTTTGACTTCCAGCTGTGTCCTCAAGTTCTTGTTTCTTACTTTTCAGACAGCCTGTCTCTGTTTACCCTAACAATTCCCTTGAGTATTTTGTATGTTGTCACCATATCTCGAATGAATTCTTCTGTTCTCCAATATTATTAGATTCATTTCCATTATCCTCTCATAGCTGATGCCCCTTAAGTTTGCACTTTCTCCAGTTTCTTAAAATGCTTCCTCAGGTGTGGGTTCCATACTGGTGCTGAGTACTCAAAGATGGGCCTCACTTATATTGTATTAAGTGCCTGAAAGCATTCTTTGTTGAGATTTCTGAAGACTACCCTTAGATTTGCCAGGTAACCATTGGTTGCAGAGGTTATTCAATTGACCTGTGCCACTGGTGAAATAAGAACATAAGAACATAAGAACGAAGGAACACTGCAGAAGGCCTACTGGCCCATGCGAGGCAGGTCCAAGTCTCCTACCGGCTTAAGCCAATGCACCCAACCTAGCCAGGTCAGGTCACATTGACTTAAGGGAGGAACACGGCAACCGACCTGGTAGCACAAGCTATCAGGTCCAACTCACACCCACCCACATCCACTCGATGTATTTATCCAACCTATTTTTAAAGCTACACAACGTTCTGGCCTCTATAACTGTACTCGGGAGTTTGTTCCACTCATCCACAACTCTATTACCAAACCAGTACTTTCCTATATCCTTCCTGAATCTGAATTTTTCCAACTTAAAACCATTGCTGCGAGTCCTGTCTAGGCTAGATATTTTCAGCACACTATTTACATCCCCTTTATTTATTCCTGTCTTCCATTTATACACCTCAATCATATCCCCCCTAATTCTACGTCTTTCTAGAGAGTGCAGATTCAGGGCCCTTAGTCTATCCTCATTATTCGCACCCCTAGAACTTTCTCTCTGAGGGAGATCTGAAACCTCTGTCCCCTGAGACTATACACAGTGTTAGGTCTTATGTCCCTTTCCACAGTCTTAATGACCTTGCATTAACCAATCTTGCAGTTTGTCCAGATCCATCTGTAGTCTTTTCCTGTCCATGCCAGTTTTACATCATCAACAAACAGGGATGCATCTGACTCTGTTGTATCTGGAATATCATTCACAAAAAACAGAAACAGTTCTGGCCTTAATACTGATCCTTGAATCAACCTGCTTGTTATATTTCCCCATTCTTCCTGGACAGTCACTCTTTGCCTCCTTTCTCTGAGGTACTCTTTAATTCACTGAGGTATGTCCCCTATTATTCCTGCCTACACCACAAGTTTTTGCCCGAGTCTTATGTGGAGTGCTGTATCAAATGCCTTCTTCCAGTCTAAGAAAATGTAATTCACCAAGCTGTCTCCCTTCCATTACTTTGTCATATAGTTCCATAAGGTCAATGAGACAAAATTTACCATCTTTTGTGCATTCTTGTCTTGCAGACTTAATTTTAATCCTTGTGCAGTAATTTATCTGTAACAGAATTTCAGCATAATGCCAAAATCCTGAAGCCACTTGTTTCCACTCAAACGAATGCACAAATGTTTTATTTTTTAAAAGTATATGAGTGTTACAAAATTAGGTGACATTTATTTCATATGTTATGGAAAGCCACTGGTTATGCAGACCATTTCAAGCAAATTAAAACTACTGCTGACATTATGTTGTTGCATAGTTAGATTATTTCAATGCTAAGCTTAATATAATTAAGATGTCTGAAGGTGAGGTTATTAATTAATAACACACCAGCTGTCTGCCACCGTGAAGGTGCCAAGAGGTAGTTTGGGGAGGAGGGGCTTTATTCTTCCCCCATCATCTCCATCAGCTAACTCATATTACAATAAATTGTTTATCAGTACTAAATCCTCAAGATGCTTCATTTTAAGAGTAATTCTTTATTTTTGAGATAGTATGTCATTATACAGTCAGAGGAAATTTTCACCCTTCCAGCATCCAGACCCCAGATATGAAACTTGTTCACAGGCTCCAAGAATTTTCAAAAACATTTTTGTTATTTTTTCTTATGAAATGGTAGAGAATCTTTTTCTAAAGGCATTAAAACAAAAAGTATGAAATTTGATGAAAAATTAGCAAATTAGGCTTTCACAAATTTTGCTGCATCAACAATATTCATGTGATGGCGATTTTGCCCACTTTGACTCCTATTTTAGGTCAATTACATTGTTCTGGTCGACCAAATTCTTGTCTATTATGCTACTGTGCCTTCCATTGTATCGACTGAGCACATGAAACTGCCCAATCAACTATTTTAACTACCCAATAAAGTGATCAGAAATTGGTAATTTGGCCAATTTCACACAAATTTCAAAATATTCCAGTTTCAAAATAGGGTCCAGAATAAACAGTTCAGGCATTCCTGGCACTAACATTTCCTCTGTTTATTAGTTATATTTCCAGGTTTTACACATGAATTCCATTTTTATTTTTTATTCACAATGAGTTTTTATTCACACCAAAAAATAGATTTACTGTAGAGCAATATTGTAATAATTGTATACATTCATGAAAGCATATTTGACCCACCAATTCACATGTATTGGACACGTAATGTGATTTGTTTACTCCTTGAACATAAGCAAAAGTCAAACATTTCCATTACTTTGAGCTTAATTTCAAGCTATTTTCCATCCTAAAACCAGTCAAAATCATATCTATTTCTGTAACATATCTTCCATTCTGTCAAATAAGATCAAGAAATCATAAGTACAACCATAAAAACCACATGAAAATATGCTATAAAGTTGCTGTTTTAAACCAAAAACACAGTCACAGTTTTTTCTCATTATGTACTTTGTGCTGCATGATATATTTTATATGGTGCACACTTCCCACATTCTCTCGTATCTAGGCCCAAGTTTACCACTCACAGCTTATCTGAGTGAGCTGAGCTCATCATGTAGTACTATGGCACTGACCCTGGCTTTAAACCCGTAGAACAACAGCATGGACCCTGAAACATTAAGTGTTGTACTTCATTAAGTGTGACATTGTAATAGAAAAACACATCAGGATTATGCTATCACTTTACTACTTACATTTGCTAAGAGGTTCAAATCATACCATGAGGCTTTCATAGATCTGTATATGCTGGTGTGTATCAGTGTAAGTTTGCTGTTTAATCCTGCAGCATGTGAACGCATTTTTCCTGCTGGTGGCTGTTATAAACCTGTGTGAGCAACAACAGTGGTGATAGCAAAATAAGTCATATTACAGTATATCTATATACAGTGGAACCTTGGTTTTTGTATGTCCTAATTGGAGAGAATTCTTGGAGAAAATTCTCTATAAAATGTATTTTTTGTTAATGCTTTTGGGTGTCTGGAACAGAACCATTTAATCCGTTCCAGACGCCCAAATATATCAACAAAAAATACATTTTATAGAGAATTTTCTCCAAGAATTCTCTCCAACTAAGGCATATGAAAACCGAGGTTCCAATGTATTTGAAATAAGCCAAGAGTCTGAATGCTGAAGGTGTCATTGATAGTTTTGCTTCTGTCCATAACTTCATAACACGAAGCCTTTTATTTGAGAGTACTGTAGAATGAATATTGTAGTACTGTAGAATGAATGCTGTAGTATATTGCTGTATATCATTAACCCTTTCAGGGTTGGTGCCGTACTAGTACGGCTTGCACGACAGGGTTGGTGCTGTACTAGTACTCATAAATTCTAGCGCCTTCAGATCTAGCAAGAGAAAGTTGGTAGGCCTACATATGAAAGAATGGGTCTATGTGGTCAGTGTGTGCAGTATAAAAAAATTCCTGCAGCACACAGTGCATCATTAGAAAAAAAAACTGACTGTGTTTTTGGTTTAAAACAGCGACTTTGCAGTGTACTTTTGTGAGCTATTTATGGTTGTATTATAGTTTTCCTGGTCTCAGTTTATAGAATGGAAGCATACTACAGAAATTGAGATGATTTTTATTGGTTTCACAATGAAAAGTACCTTGAAATTGAGTTCAAAGTAGCAGAAATGTTCAATTTTTGCCATAGTTCAAAAGTAAACAAATCATGCCTTGCATCCAATACATGTCAACTGGTGAGTCTAATATTCTTTCACAAGTGCGCTGATATTAATTATACCATTTCTACTCCATTTCTACACTAATGCAGTAGTCTGCATAACAGTAAATCTTCTATTTTTTGTGAGAATAAAAATTCAAAGTGGAAAGCAAAAGAATGGAAGAGGGGCCTGGGGGTGTGACTAATGAACAGAGGAAATGTTATTTTAGTGCTGGGAATGTCTATCTTGTTTATTCTGGACCCTATTTTGAAATTGGCATCTTTTGAAATTTGTTTGAAATTGGCAAAATTGCCAATTTCTGACCACCTTATTTGGTAGTTGAAATTGGGAAATGGGTAGTTTCTTGTACTCATTCGATAGAAAAAAGGGAGTTCTAGCAAAATAGGTATGATTTTTGTCGACTGGTACGTTGGAATTGGCCGAAAATAGGGCTCAAAGTGGGCGAAATTGCTGATGCGTAAACATCGCCGAGACCGCTAGCTTCATGAGAGCATAATTTCGTTTTCCATCAAATTTCATACTTTTGGTGTCATTATGATTAGGAAAAGATTCTCTATCATTTCATGAGAAAAAATAATTTTTTTTTTTCTAAAAATTTCCGACCCTGAGAACAAGTTTAGGAGAGGCCCTGCTGACCCTGAAAGGGTTAACCACTTGACTGTTGCAACCCCAAATCCTGAGGTGTCTCCTGGTGTCGCAAAAATTAAAAAAAAAAAAATTCTTATGAAATGATAGAGAATCTTTTCCCGATGGTAATGACACCAAAAGAATGAAATTTGATGGAAAACTGATGGAATTACGCTCTTGCAAAGTTAGCGACTTCAGCGATATTTATGAATCGGTGATTTTGCCCATTTTGAGCCCTATTTTTGGCTAATTTCGTTGTTCCAGTCAACCAAACTCATAGCTGTTTCTTTAGAACTCCATTTTTTCTATCGATTGAGTACAAGAAACTGCCCATTTACCGATTCCAACTACCCAATAACATGGTCAGAAATTTGCAATTTGGCCAATTTCACGAAAATTAAAAAATATGACGATTTCAAAATAGGGTCCAGAATGAACAATACAGACATTCCTGGCTCTAAAATAACATTTTCTTTGTTCATCAGTCACATCTCCAGGCCCCTCTGATATTACTCTTGCTTTCTATTTTTAATTTTTATTCAAACAAAAAATAGAAGATTTACTGTTATGCAGGCTACTGCAATATTGTAATAATTGTATAAATAATGTCAACCCATTCATGACTGCATAGTAGAATGGCTAGTTGGACATTTATTGGACAATGACATCATTTGTTTACTTTTGAACATCGGCAAAAATCAAACACTTCCGTTATTTTGAGCTCCATTTCAAGGTTCTTTTTATAGTGAAACCAATCAAAATCACCTCTATTTCTATAATATGTTTCCCATTCTATCAAATGAGACCAAGAAAACAAGAATACAACCATAAATACTATACGAAAATAAACCGCAAAGTCGGCATTTTAATTAAAAAAAAAAAAAGTCGGAGTTTTTTTTTCTCATCATGCACTGCGTCCTGCAGAATTTTTTTTATATGGTGCACACTGACCACACAGACCCATTCTCTTACATTTGGGCCTACCAGCTTTCTCCTTGATTTGAAGCCGCTAGAATTTATGAGTGTACATGTATATATATATACGTGAAACACGGTGGCTCGTAAGACGTATACTTATGACCGAAACAGTCAAAGGGTTAATAAAGGCTAGGTAAATAAAATTATTTGGATGGCTTGCATACTGATGTAGTTTCATGTAATTATTGATCTTATTCTAAAATATGGAGAGTTGCTTCCTCTTACGTAAAGTGTGAATACAAAGATCTGTAGAATATTTTGCTATTTTCATTGACATTTAACACACACAAGTTGTCAGCTTTTTTTTCAACAATCCGGCTGTATCCCATCGAAGTAGGGTGGCCCAAAAAGAAAAACAAAACTTTCTCTTTTTAACTTTAGTAATGCATACAGGAGAAGTGGTTACTAGCCCCTTGCTCCCGGCATTTTAGTCACCTCTTGCAACACGCAGAAGTAGCAAGACATATCCGAAATCTTGCATGTTTATAAGACAGAAAAAAGACACCAGCAATTCTACCAACACACACAAGTATAAGCAGTATGTTTGCTTTTCTTGCTTGCTGTTGGAAGCCTCCTCTATTCAACAAGATTTTCACCTCCTATGCCCCACCTGTTCTGAAGCTTCTGGTCTCCCACCAAGGTAGGGTGACCAAAAATAAAGGAAAAATATTTAGTAGTTGTCTTGCCAGTTGTCATAATTCATATGACTTTCTGAGCTGGAGTACAGTGCAGGCACTGTACTTCCCATCTCTAGGACTCAAGCCTGGCTATCCAAGTTCTCTAAGTCCCTTCATAAATATTGATGGTAGAGGTAATTGATGATGATGTGATAGTTGATATGGTGGTAGAGGTGTTTGATGTTTTATTCAAAGTGGTAGTTGATGTAGTGTTGATAGAATTAGGTGATACTGTACTTGAAGAGGTAGTTAATATTATCAGGGTAGACATAGGTGATGTAGTAGATGGCTCATATTGCAACAGCACATTAAGTCATAAAGGTGACTTACCACCACTCCTGTCTACCAACCTGCTGCTGGATGCTTAAATCCTAGTACTCATTTCCTTATCAATCCAACCCTTCCTGGGACTAGCTCTACCCTTCCTTCCACCCCCTATATTTATTTACCCTCTTGGATAAATAAATATAGGGTGGAAGTGCTCTAAATTATACTTTTGATAACCCAACATTGCCATATAATATTTTTCTTACCTTAATGACTGTCTCCCACCAAAGTTGGGTTTCTTTTAAAAAGAAAACACATTTATTATCACTTATTCAATTTCTGTCATTCCACCTTATGGGTTGTCCCTGAATCTTGTCCTAAAAGTTGCCTTGCTTACTCTCCAACAGCACATCTATTGAAAGTCATTGGTCCATATATACTCCTATCTAACATGCTCACACAAGCCCCTAAAACTCAAAGCCTCTTTTATCCCTCCCTCCAACCATTCCTTGAATGATCCCTTTCCCTCCCACCTCCCCCCCCCAGATTTATACACCCACTTTGCAACCTATTCCTGCCCATCCTCTCTACATGCCCAAACTATCTCAACAATCCCTCCTTAACCCTCTGGATTATACCCTTGGTGATCCCACTTTACCTTTTAATTTTTATGCTCTGAATTTTCTGCATGATATGCACACCATGCATTCCTCTCTAACATGACATCTCTGCTGCCTCTAGCTTCCTTTTTGCCATAGTGTTGACAACCCATGCCTCACACTCATATTTCAAGGTGTTGAATTATTTGTTGGTACTAATATTCTCTGGTACATAAGTTTTTTTTTTATTTTTTGACTTGCAAGTAATCTTCTTTTCGCATCATATTTTATCTTATTGTTTACTGAAGTATAGTTGTTATCCCCAACCCAGTCATAATTGTATTAGTACAGTAATTTAATTTTAGTTCATTTTTCCCACTGTAATGTTCATATTTATGGACTTTCGTAAATTTATTATGTAAGTGATACAGTCTCTGCTCACTTAACGACATATTCGTTTACCGACGACTTGGACTTACGACAGGCTCGCTGACCAGTATGCATACCTAAATACGTAATGTATATTAGAGCTGATTTCCTCTATTCTTTTTATTACAATAGTATACAGTACACTGCTGTATAAACATTTAAAAATATACCAGAAATGTTATAAATGGTGCAAAGGTGACATTAACCCTTAGACTGTCCAAATGTAGATCTACATTCGCTCGTGTAGTGCTCCGAACGTAGATCTACGCTTTTTTTTACATGCTTTCAAATGGAGAAAATCAAAGTCGGAGCGCTACACGCGTAAACGTAGATCTACGTTTGGACAGTTTAAGGGTTAAAACAATGTCAGAGACAGTTGACACAAACCCACTACCATTATAGTATGCTCCTCACTTAGCGACGAATTTGTTTACCGATGTGGTCTTATGAACCGAACTCCATCGCTAAGTGAGGAGAGGCCATATTTGATGCCAATATCAACATGTATGTACTGTTATAAAAGAAACTAGTATTATAAAACTCAGTAACATATAAGTGAAACATATAAGTGAACAGTATTTAGATAAGGCTAAAGAGGTCTTTGTGGCATTTATGGATTTGGAAAAGGCGTATGACAGGGTGGATAGGGGGGCAATGTGGCAGATGTTGCAAGTGTATGGTGTAGGAGGTAGGTTACTGAAAGCAGTGAAGAGTTTTTACGAGGATAGTGAGGCTCAAGTTAGAGTATGTAGGAAAGAGGGAAATTTTTTCCCAGTAAAAGTAGGCCTTAGACAAGGATGTGTGATGTCACCGTGGTTGTTTAATATATTTATAGATGGGGTTGTAAGAGAAGTAAATGCGAGGGTCTTGTCAAGAGGCGTGGAGTTAAAAGATAAAGAATCACACACAAAGTGGGAGTTGTCACAGCTGCTCTTTGCTGATGACACTGTGCTCTTGGGAGATTCTGAAGAGAAGTTGCAGAGATTGGTGGATGAATTTGGTAGGGTGTGCAAAAGAAGAAAATTAAAGGTGAATACAGGAAAGAGTAAGGTTATGAGGATAACAAAAAGATTAGGTGATGAAAGATTGAATATCAGATTGGAGGGAGAGAGTATGGAGGAGGTGAACGTATTCAGATATTTGGGAGTGGACGTGTCAGCGGATGGGTCTATGAAAGATGAGGTGAATCATAGAATTGATGAGGGAAAAAGAGTGAGTGGTGCACTTAGGAGTCTGTGGAGACAAAGAACTTTGTCCTTGGAGGCAAAGAGGGGAATGTATGAGAGTATAGTTTTACCAACGCTCTTATATGGGTGTGAAGCGTGGGTGATGAATGTTGCAGCGAGGAGAAGGCTGGAGGCAGTGGAGATGTCATGTCTGAGGGCAATGTGTGGTGTGAATATAATGCAGAGAATTCGTAGTTTGGAAGTTAGGAGGAGGTGCGGGATTACCAAAACTGTTGTCCAGAGGGCTGAGGAAGGGTTGTTGAGGTGGTTCGGACATGTAGAGAGAATGGAGCGAAACAGAATGACTTCAAGAGTGTATCAGTCTGTAGTGGAAGGAAGGCGGGGTAGGGGTCGGCCTAGGAAGGGTTGGAGGGAGGGGGTAAAGGAGGTTTTGTGTGCGAGGGGCTTGGACTTCCAGCAGGCATGCGTGAGCGTGTTTGATAGGAGTGAATGGAGACAAATGGTTTTTAATACTTGACGTGCTGTTGGAGTGTGAGCAAAGTAACATTTATGAAGGGATTCAGGGAAACCGGCAGGCCGGACTTGAGTCCTGGAGATGGGAAGTACAGTGCCTGCACTCTGAAGGAGGGGTGTTAATGTTGCAGTTTAAAAACTGTAGTGTAAAGCACCCTTCTGGCAAGACAGTGATGGAGTGAATGATGGTGAAAGTTTTTCTTTTTCGGGCCACCCTGCCTTGGTGGGAATCGGCCGGTGTGATAAAAAAAAAAAAAAAATATTTTAAAAGTTTGTTATTTAAGAGTTTTTGTTCGTACATACTGCATGCAGAAACTTGATTGTCTTTGTTTCATATTGGTTTCAGATTTTTCTTTCGATGAAGGATCGTGGTCATCGTGGGCTTGGTCACTTGGGTCAGCGCTCCTTCCAGTTTACTGGGAAGATGAAGAAAATGCTGTGTCAGCTCACAGGCACCGTCTTAACAAGACACTGCATATGGGCCTTTATGTGGAAACTGCTACCTGGACTTTTAAGGTGTGTTATTGCCTTTATTGTCACAGATGTGGATGCTACTCTAGTATGGCATTATAAATACTGCTGAAAGTTCACTAACTATAGAAAAAAATTTATTAATTGCATCCAAAATTATAAGCTTACAATTTTGAATATTCCCTGGTTCAAAATTGCAAAATTATAGCCCCAACTTCTCTGCTTCTTTCATGTTTAAATGAATAACAGTTGTTCATAGTTATTATAATGCAACGTTTAGTTCTTACTGGATGGTCTGGTAAACCATTGGAATTCCTCGGTTAAATAATTAAAACATTTACCGAGTAGTTTATCATGTAAGACCCACATCAAGAAAAAGGTTCTTACTTCTCCTAATATAAAAATGAAACTTACCTCTTAAATCATTAATAAGTTCTTTAACCCTTTCAGGGTCGACAGGCGCTCTCCCAGATTTGTTCAAAGGGTCGCCAAATTTAAAAAAAAAAAAAATATTTATTTATTAAACATAGGTCTAGATGCTACTCTAAATTTGGTTGCTACTTAAGGCAACTGACAGTACAAATAAGAGAAGCTGTGAGGTTGGGAGGCAGTGAGGGAGAGAAACATTGTTTTGTCAGAGGCAATGTGGTGGTTAGGCTGACATTTCTTCCCACACTTTTATCTTAAATATCATCACAAAATCTTACTTCACTGATTTCTGATTTCCAGTTTCCTGTGTAATCCTACTGGGTTCCATTATTAGTGACAAATTACATGGGAAAGATGGGGGGAAAAGGAAGAAGTCAGATAAAACAATACTGTGAGACAACATTTACACAAAGATAGGTGCTGGTCGGCTGTAAGATGTCAGCAGTATATTGTAAATGCCAAAACATGATGCCTTTTTACTACTGCCAATAATCAGAGATAGTGACTACATACATCAACAAGTGTTCAGTGTGGCTGAAACACCTACTTTCTTTTGTAAAGATAGAAAAATAAGAAAGGGAAGTAACTTAATGATATGTGCAACCATCCTTATGATAACTTACTGGCAACACTGACTACACCAAATTTTTGTTACCGAGATCTGGCTTAAGGTGGGTAGTGGTATCACCACTACCCTCAGCTACATCATGAGTGTCTACTATCATATTCCATCTCCAGTTCAGTTATATTTATTATGATATATACTTAAGAGGGTTATGATGTTTACTGGCACTCAGCACTGATAGTTATTGGAAACAAACTCATGTGCAGTTTAATGTGATCCTTTATTGACAACATTTTGCCCACACAGTGGGCTTTTTCAAGTCACAAACAGATCTACCTGGGGTGGAAGGTACAGGAGTATTTAGAGTTGGGTTCAGAATGTTGAGGTCAGGTGGAGAATGGTGCATCTGATGATCTACCGGGCGGGTAGATCATCAGATGCAGCATTCTCCACCTGACCTCAACATTCTGAACCCAATTATAAATACTCCCGTACCTTCCACCCCAGGTAGATCTGTTTGTGGCTTGAAAAAGCCCACTGTGTGGGCAAAACGTTGTCAATAAAGGATCACATTAAACTGCATATGTGTTTATGCTTCCATTATGTCGGTATTTTATACCATTTATTTTCACTGATAGTTATTGCTGATACATTCACTACTACATAATACTGCACTCCACGTCCTGGGTCAGTGTTCAAGAGTTCTTCTCTTCATTTTTCTGTAATTGTGGAGTCTCCAGGAAAATAGCCCTTGCTGACATGGAGTCTTCACTGTATACTTGTATTTCAGTAGGAATATTTTAATCTAATTATTATTATGCAGTATATCTTTTAATACTTAGGTATTTGTAGTTTATAAAAACAAGTTACATATTTAAAATATATTTCATTGTATGTGAATAATTTAAGCTCTGCATCATTTTTAGTTAACAGAATCGGTTCAAGATAGTGGATATTTTGGACCAACGAAGATGCGATTTACACCATTCATGCGAGTTGAGCACCAAGGAAGCTTTGCTACTGTTGTTGTTCGGGGTTTAGAAGCAGTGAATGTACAACTTGGCATATCAACACTCACTGTTGATCCAGTAGGCCACTGTATGTGTGGCATTCAAGATATACAAGATGTGAGTTATGCCACTTATTTAAACTTCATTAATGAAGCTGTGAACTGTGTATGACATAAGGATAATATTCTCCAATATCTTCACTTTAAACGTGTTTCATGTTTTCAAGATGTTATTTCTCTTGCTTTAAAACTTAATGAAAAGCCAGGTGAAAGATGCATGAACATTTGTTAAGTAGATACAGTATTAACAAACAGGAGAGATGAGGGAATGCTCTCTGGCATTTATGGTGACCCTATTACATGTCATGTTTGAAGAGAGGACTGCTAATTATTTCTTTAGAAAAGTTAATACAGTGGACCCCCGCATAGCGATCACCTCCGAATGCGACCAGTTATGTAAGTGTATTTATGTAAGTGCGTTTGTATGTGTATGTTTGGGGGTCTGAAATGGACTAATCTACTTCACAATATTCCTTATTTATTTATTTATTATCACACTGGCCGATTCCCACCAAGGCAGGGTGGCCCGAAAAAGAAAAACTTTCACCATCATTCACTCCATCACTGTCTTGCCAGAAGGGTGCTTTACACTACAGTTTTTAAACTGCAACATTAACACCCCTCCTTCAGAGTGCAGGCACTGTACTTCCCATCTCCAGGACTCAAGTCCGGCCTGCCGGTTTCCCTGAACCCCTTCATAAATGTTACTTTGCTCACACTCCAACAGCACGTCAAGTATTAAAAACCATTCGTCTCCATTCACTCCTATCAAACACGCTCACGCACGCCTGCTGGAAGTCCAAGCCCCTCGCACACAAAACCTCCTTTACCCCCTCCCTCCAGCCTTTCCTAGGCCGACCCCTACCCCGCCTTCCTTCCACTACAGACTGATACACTCTTGAAGTCATTCTGTTTCGCTCCATTCTCTCTACATGTCCGAACCACCTCAACAACCCTTCCTCAGCCCTCTGGACAACAGTTTTGGTAATCCCGCACCTCCTCCTAACTTCCAAACTACGAATTCTCTGCATTATATTCACACCACACATTGCCCTCAGACAATATTCCTTATGGGAACAAATTCGGTCAGTACTGGCACCTGAACATACTTCTGGATTGAAAAAATATCGTTAACCGGGGGTCCACTGTATTTGTAATTCTTGTACAGGATGTGAGACTACGAAATATAATGTACTATACACCTACCATCCGACTTACGACCTGCTCGACATACGACCATTCGACTTATGAACTGTTTGTGTTGCACACAGTGTTTATCCTAAACCTTGCAGTATAAAATACAGTACTAACAGCATAAAAAGTAAAGTAAAAAAGTTAGCATATGAGAAGTTTTTACAAAGTAGAAGTGATGCAAGGAGGGAAGAGTATATGGAGAAAAAGAGAGAGGTTAAGAGAGTGGTGAAGCAATGTAAAAAGAGAGCAAATGAGAGAGTGGGTGAGATGTTATCAACAAATTTTGTTGAAAATAAGAAAAAGTTTTGGAGTGAGATTAACAAGTTAAGAAAGCCTAGAGAACAAATGGATTTGTCAGTTAAAAATAGGAGAGGAGAGTTATTAAATGGAGAGTTAGAGGTATTGGGAAGATGGAGGGAATATTTTGAGGAATTTGGGTTAAATGTTGTTGAAGATAGGGAAGCTGTGATTTCGTGTATAGGACAAGGAGGAATAACATCTTGTAGGAGTGAGGAAGAGCCAGTTGTGAGTGTGGGGAAGTTCGTGAGGCAGTAGGTAAAATGAAAGGGGGTAAGGCAGCCGGGATTGATGGGATAAAGATAGAAATGTTAAAAGCAGGTGGGGATATAGTTTTGGAGTGGTTGGTGCAATTATTTAATAAATGTATGGAAGAGGGTAAGGTCCCTAGGGATTGGCAGAGAGCATGCATAGTTCCTTTGTATAAAGTCAAAGGGGATAAAAGAGAGTGCAAAAATTATAGGGGGATAAGTCTGCTGAGTATACCTGGTAAAGTGTATGGTAGAGTTATTATTGAAAGAATTAAAAGAGTAAGACGGAGAATAGGATAGCAGATGAACAAGGAGGCTTTAAAGGAAAGGTAGGGGTGTGTGGACCAGGTGTTTACAGTGAAACATATAAGTGAACGGTATTTAGATAAGGCTAAAGAGGTCTTTGTGGCATTATGGATTTGGAAAAGGCGTATGACAGGGTGGATAGGGGGCAATGTGGCAGATGTTGCAAGTGTATGGTGTAGGAGGTAGGTTACTGAAAGCAGTGAAGAGTTTTTACGAGGATAGTGAGGCTCAAGTTAGAGTATGTAGGAAAGAGGGAAATTATTTCCCAGTAAAAGTAGGCCTTAGACAAGGATGTGTGATGTCACCGTGGTTGTTTAATATATTTATAGATGGGGTTGTAAGAGAAGTAAATGCGAGGGTCTTGGCAAGAGGCGTGGAGTTAAAAGATAAAGAATCACACACAAAGTGGGAGTTGTCACAGCTGCTCTTTGCTGATGACACTGTGCTCTTGGGAGATTCTGAAGAGAAGTTGCAGAGATTGGTGGATGAATTTGGAAGGGTGTGCAAAAGAAGAAAATTAAAGGTGAATACAGGAAAGAGTAAGGTTATGAGGATAACAAAAAGATTAGGTGATGAAAGATTGAATATCAGATTGGAGGGAGAGAGTATGGAGGTGAATGTATTCAGATATTTGGGAGTGGACGTGTCAGCAGATGGGTCTATGAAAGATGAGGTGAATCATAGAATTGATGAGGGGAAAAGAGTGAGTGGTGCACTTAGGAGTCTGTGGAGACAAAGAACTTTGTCCTTGGAGGCAAAGAGGGGAATGTATGAGAGTATAGTTTTACCAATGCTCTTATATGGGTGTGAAGCATGGGTGATGAATGTTGCAGTGAGGAGAAGGCTGGAGGCAGTGGAGATGTCATGTCTGAGGGCAATGTGTGGTGTGAATATAATGCAGAGAATTCGTAGTTTGGAAGTTAGGAGGAGGTGCGGGATTACCAAAACTGTTGTCCAGAGGGCTGAGGAAGGGTTGTTGAGGTGGTTCGGACATGTAGAGAGAATGGAGCAAAACAGAATGACTTCAAGAGTGTATCAGTCTGTAGTAGAAGGAAGGCGGGGTAGGGGTTGGCCTAGGAAAGGTTGGAGAGAGGGGGGTAAAGGAGGTTTTGTTGTGCGAGGGGCTTGGACTTCCAGCAGGCATGCGTGAGCGTGTTTGATAGGAGTGAATGGAGACAAATGGTTTTTAATACTTGACGTGCTGTTGGAGTGTGAGCAAAGTAACATTTATGAAGGGGTTCAGGGAAACCGGCAGGCCGGACTTGAGTCCTGGAGATGGGAAGTACAGTGCCTGCACTCTGAAGGAGGGGTGTTAATGTTGCAGTTTAAAAACTGTAGTGTAAAGCACCCTTCTGGCAAGACAGTGATGGAGTGAATGATGGTGAAAGTTTTTCTTTTTCGGGCCACCCTGCCTTGGTGGGAATCGGCCAGTGTGATAATAAAATAAAATAAAATAATAAAAAAATGAAATACCAAAAAAAAACAATAAAATAAAGTCATTACAAAAATGTGATGCTAATATTCAGTAGTAAGGTTCGACTTATGTCCATTTCAACTTACAACCGGTTGGTCGGAACTGAATTCGGTCGTAAGTTGGATGGTACCTGTTTTTGTAGATGTGCTCTTAGGCTAACAAAAAAATTCTTGTTCCTAGGGTAATGTTTCTGCTGGTCAAGATCAAACTATTCCAGTAAAAATTGAATCGTTCCTTAGCATTGGACAGGAGGGCCAAGAATATCTTTCTCGGTCATTATTCGATCCTCAAGTTCTGATGGAAGCTCAAGAGCTTTGGGAGTACTCATATTCCTGGGATAAACATATTAAGGAGACTACAGGTTCGTGATTAATGTTTTACAGTGAATTATTATGTACCTAATTCTTGTGTAGTGGTTATGGTAATTATATTGTAGTACAGCCTCTCCTCACTTAGTGACGTACTCATTTACCAGACTCAGACTTACGACAGGCTCTCTGACCAGTATGCATACCTAAATATTGTATGTTAGAGCTGATTTCCTCTGTTCTGTTTATTACAATATACAGCATATTACTGTAAAATTTATTTTATTTTATTATTATCACACTGGCCGATTACCACCAAGGCCGGGTGGCCCGAAAAAGAAAAACTTTCACCGTCATTCACTCCATCACTGTCTTGCCAGAAGGGTGCTTTACACTACAGTTTTTAAACTGCAACATCAACACCCCTCCTTACTGTAAAAACGTTTAAAAAAAGATACCAGAAATGTTATAAATGGTGCAAAGGTGACATTAAAGCAACATCAAAGATGATTGTAACAAACCCACTGCCATTATAGTATGCTTCCCACTTAGTGATAAATTCGTTTACCGACGTGGTCTTAGGAACGAAACTCCATTGTTAAATGAGTGGCTGTACTTATGGTAATTAAACATTATGCACATAGCTATAGTGTTGCAATTATAAGTACTGTATGATTAAAGTCTTCTTTTAACTAACCGGTCTTATCCCACCGATGCTATGGTTAAAGTAATGTAGTTTTTTATTAAACACTCTGGTTGTCTCCCACCGAGGCAGGTGACCCAAAAAGAGAAAGAAACACTTTCACTATCATTCACACATAATTGCTGTCTTTGCAGAGGTGCTCAGATACAACAGTGCAGATGTCACTCCAAACAGCCAATATTCCAAACTCATCCTTTAACCTTTTCAGTGTGGAAACTTCTGCTGCTCGCAAGCATGCTAATGGTGTTGAAGAATTAAAAAAAAAAAAATTCTTATGAAATGATAGAGAATCTTTTTCTGAAGGTAATGAAACCAAAAGTTCAAAATTTGATGGAAACTTAGTGAATTACGCTCTCGCAAAGTAAGCAATCTCGGCAATATTTATGCATGGGTGATTTCACCCACTTTGAGTCCTATTTTGGGCCAATTCCTTTGTTCCACTCAACCAAACTCATAGCTATTTTGCTAGAACTCCTTTTATTCTATCAATTGAGTGCAAGAAACCATCCATTTACCTATTTCAACTTCACAAAAAAGTGATTGCAAATCATTAATTTGGCAAATTTCACACAAAATTCAAAATAGGGTCCAGAATAAACAATGCAGACATTCCTGGCACTAAAATAACATTTTCTCAGTTCATTAGTCATGTCTTCAGGCCCCTCTTACATTACATTTGATCTTAATTTTTAATTTTTATTCACACAAAATATAGATGATTTACTGTTCTTCAGACTACTGCATAATTGTAATAATTGTATAAATAGTATCAGCACATTCGTGAATGCATATTAAACCCACCAGTTGACGTGTATTGGATGTGTGATGTGATTTATTTACTCTTGAACATCATCAAAAATCTAACATTTCTGCTAATTTGAGCTCAATTTGAAGCTACTTTTAGCCAGTAAACCATTTAAAATCACCTCCATTTCTGTAATATATTTTCCATTCTATCAAAAGAGACCAAGAAAACGAGAATACAACCACAAATACCATTTGAAAATACACCGCAAAGTTGCAGTTTTAACCCTTTCAGGGTTGGTCCCATAATGTTACGGCTTTGAAGCCAGGGTTGGTCCCGTAATACTGCGCCAAAATTCTAGTGGCTTCCAATTTAGCAGGAGAAAGCTGGTAGACCTATATATGAGAGACTGGATCTGCGTGGTCAGTGTGCACAGTATAAAAAAAGTCCTGCAGCATGCATTGGATAATGAGGAAAAAACTGCTGCCGTGTTTTTGGTTTAAAACAGTGGCTTTCCAGTGTATTTTCACATGGTTTTTATGGTTGTATTCTTGGTTTCTTGGTGTCTCATTGGATAGAATGGAAGATATATTACAGAAATAGAGATGATTTTGAATGATTTACAGCCTAAAAGTAGCTTGAAATTAAGCTCAAAGTAGTGGAAATGTTCGATTTTTGCCAGTGTTCAAGAGGAAACAAATGAAGTCGTGCATCCAATACACGTAACTAGCCAGTCTAATATGTACTTAAGAGTGCATTGACATTACTTATACAATTATTACCATTTTGCGGTATTCTGAATAACAGCAAATCTTCTATTTTTTGTGTGAATAAAAATTCAAAATGAAAAGCAAGCATAATAGAAGAGGGTCCTGGAGACATGACTAATGAATAGAGAAAATGTTATTTTAGTGCCAGGAATGTCTACATTATTTCTTCTGGACCCTATTTTGAAATTGGCCTTTCTTGAATTTTGTGTAGAATTTGCCAAATTAGTAATTTCTGGTCACTTTATTTTGTAGCTGAAATCATAAATGGGCAGTTTCTTTTTTCACTCAATCAATAGAAAAAAAGGAGTTCTAGCTAAACAGCTGAGAGTTTGGTAAAGTGGAACAATGGAATTGGCCCAAAATAGGGCCAATTGCCGAGACCGTTAACTTCGCAAGTGTAATTCTGGAAGTTTTCCATCAAATTTTGTGCTTTTAGTTTAATTACTTTCAAAAAAGATTATCATTTCATGAGAAAAAATATTTTTTTTTTAAATTCTTTGACCCTGGGAGCAAGTTTGTGAACAGGGGTCTCTACTCTTAAAGGGTTAAACCAAAAACATAAACACAGTTTTTTTTTTCATTATGCACTGCTTGCTGCAGGATTTTTTTATACTGTGCACACTGACCACGCAGACCCATTCTCTCATATGTAGGCCTACCAGCATTCTGCAAGATTTGAAGCTGCTAGAGTTTTGGCTTTGTATTATTGGACTGACACTGGCTTCGAAGCTGTAATTTTATGGGACTGACACCGAAAGGGTTAAAGTGCAGGCATTGTACTTCCCACCTCCAGGATTCAAGTCCGGCTAACCGACTTCCTCATGAATCCCTTCGCATTATTACTCTGCTCATACTCCAAGAGCTCGTAAAGTCCCATAGACTATTCATCTCCATTTACTCCTGTCTAATACACTTACACATGCCTGCTGTATGTCTAAGCCCCTTTCTTACAAAACCTGTTTGCTTTCCTACAATTTTGATTTGCTAAGTACAAAGATAGCCACTATCATGCTGGGGCATTTTGGGGAGACTAATCCTAATACATAGTAACTAGTTTTAATTAGTTACTGTGTATTAGGATTAGTCTGCCCAGAATGCCCTGGCATGATAGTGGCTATCTTTGTACTTAACAAATCAAAATTGTGATTACACATTGTTTTTTTTTTTTTTTTAACAAGTCGGCCGTCTCCCACCGAGGCAGGGTGACCCAAAAAAAAGAAAGAAAATCCCCAAAAAGAAAATACTTTCATCTTCATTCAACACTTTCACCACACTCACACATTATCACTGTTTTTGCAGAGGTGCTCAGAATACAACAGTTTAGAAGCATACACATATAAAGATACACAACATATCTCTCCAAACTGCCAATATCCCAAACCCCTCCTTTAAAGCGCAGGCATTGTACTTCCCATTTCCAGGACTCAAGTCCGACTATATGAAAATAACCAGTTTCCCTGAATCCCTTCACTAAATATTACCCTGCTCACACTCCAACAGATCGTCAGTCCAAGTACCATTCGTCTCCATTCACTCCTATCTAACACGCTCATGCACGCTTGCTGGAAGTCCAAGCCCCTTGTCCACAAAACCTCCTTTACCCCCTCTCTCCAACCCTTTCGAGGACGACCCCTACCCCCCCCCTTCCTTCCCCTATAGATTTATAATGCTTTCCATGTCATTCTAATTTGATCCATTCTCTCTAAATGACCAAACCACCTCAACAACCCCTCTTCTGCCCTCTGACTAATACTTTTATTAACTCCACACTTTTTCCTAATTTCCACACTCAGAATTTTCTGCATAATTTACACCACACATTGCCCTTAAACAGGACATCTCCACTGCCTCCAACTGTCTCCTCACTGCTGCATTTACCACCCAAGCTTCACACCCATATAAGAGTGTTGGTACTACTATACTTTCATACATTCCCTTCTTTGCCTCCATAGATAACGTTTTTTGACTCCACATATACCTCAACGCACCGCTCACTTTTTTTCCCTCATCAATTCTATGATTAACCTCATCCTTCATAAATCCATCCGCTGACACGTCAACTCCCAAGTATCTGAAAACATTCACTTCTTCCATACTCCTCCTCCCCAATTTGATATCCAATTTTTCTTTATCTAAATCATTTGATACCCTCATCACATTACTCTTTTCTATGTTCACTTTCAACTTTCTACCTTTACACACATTCCCAAACTCATCCACTAACCTTTGCAATTTTCTTTAGAATCTCCCATAAGCACAGTATCATCAGCAAAAAAGTAACTGTGTCAATTCCCATTTTGAATTTGATTCCCCAAAATTTAATCCCACCCCTCTCCTGAACACCCTAGCATTTACTTCCTTTGCAACCCCATCTGTAAATATATTAAACAACCATGGTGACATTACACATCCCTGTCTAAGACCTACTTTTACCGGGAAGTAGTCTCCCTCTCTTCTACACTCCCTAACCTGAACCTCACTATCCTTATAAAAACTCTTTATAGCATTTAATAACTTACCACCTATTCCATATACTTGCAACATCTGCCACATTGCTCCTCTATCCACTCTATCATATGCCTTTTCTAAATCCATAAATGCAATAAAAACTTCCCTACCTTTATTTTAAATACTGTTCACATATATGTTTTCAATGTAAACACTTGATCTACACATCCCCTACCCACTCTGAAACCTCCTTGCTCATCCACAATCCTACATTCTGTCTTACCTCTAATTCTTTCAATTATAACCCTACTGTACACTTTTCCTGGTATACTCAGTAAACTTATTCCTCTATAATTTTTTACAGTCTTTTGTCCCCTTTCCCTTTATATAAAGGGACTATACATGCTCTCTGCCAATCCCTAGGTACCTTCCCCTCTTTCATACATTTATTAAACAAAAGTACCAACCACTCCAACACTATATCCCCCCCTGCTTGTAACATGATCCCATCATGATCCCATCAGTTCCAGCTGCTTTACCCCCTTTCATTTTACGTAATGCCTCACGTACCTCCCCCACACTTATATTCTGCTCTTCTTCACTCCTAAAAGATGGTATACCTCCCTGACCAGTGCATGAAATTACTGCCTCTCTTTCTTCCTTAACATTTAAAAGTTCCTCAAAATATTCTCGCCATCTACCTAATACCTCCATCTCCCCATCTACTAACTCCCCTACTCTGTTTTTAACTGACAAATCCATACTTTCCCTAGGCTTTCTTAACTTGTTTAACTCACTCCAAAATTTTTTCTTATTTTCATTAAAATTTCTCGACAGTGCCTCTCCCATTCTATCATCTGCTCTCCTTTTGCACTCTCTCACCACTCTCTTTACCTTTCTTTTACTCTCCATATACTCTGCTCTTCATATAACACTTCTACTTTGTAAAAACCTCTCATAAGCTACCTTTTTCTCTTTTATTACACCCTTTACTTCATCATTCCACCAATCACTCCTTTTTCCTCCTACCCCCACCTTCCTATAACCACAAACTTCTGCCCCACATTCTAATACTGCATTTTTAAACTATTCCAACCCTCTTCAACCCCCCCACTACTCCTCTTTGCACTAGCCCACCTTTCTGCCAATAGTCGCTTATATCTCACCCAAACTTCCTCCTCCCTTAGTTTATATACTGTCACCTCCCTCTTACTTGTTGTTGCCACCTCCCCCTTTTCCCATCTACCTCTTACTCTAACTGTAGCTACAACTAAATAATGATCCGATATATCAGTTGCCCCTCTATAAACATGTACATCCTGGAGCCTACCCGTCAACCTTTTATCCACCAATACATAATCTAATAAACTACTTGCATTATGTGCTACATCATACCTTGTATATTTATTTATCCTCTTTTTCATAAAATATGTATTACTTATTACCAAATCTCTTTCTACACATAGCTCAAATAAAGGCTCCCCATTTACATTTACCCCTGGCACCCCAAATTTACCTACTACTCCCTCCATAACATTACACATTGTAACCTTTACAAAGAAATAAACTTTATCTTATGACTCTTACCTCTCTTCCACTCTACTACAGTTATACTGTTTTGCTCTGTCCTCTCTAAATAACCAAACCACTTCAACAACCCCTCCTCAGCCCTCTGACTAAAACTTTTAGTAACTCTACACCTTCTCCTGTTTTCTACACTATGAATTCTCTGCATAATATTTACACCACACATTGCCCTTAGACAAGACATCACCACTGCCTCCAGTCTCCACCTGGTTGCAGCATTTACAACCCATGCTTCACACCCATGTAAAAGTGTTGGTACCACTATACTCGCATACATTCTCTTCTTTGCCTCCTGGGATAACGTTCTTTGTCTCCTCAGATACCTCAGTGCACCACCCACTTTTTTTCCTTCATAAACCCATCCATTGACAAGTCAGCTTCCAAATACAGTGGAACCTCCACTTACGAGCGCATCCACATGCGAGTTTTTCCAAATGCGAGCTGTTGATTGGTCGATTTTTTGCTTCCACACGCGAGCAAAATTCCCATAAGCAAGCGGACCTCAAGGGAGGTTCCTTGACGCTGGTGAGGGCCTCTTGCTCTTGATCTAGGGAATTAGATCTCATTTGTTTGTTGGACTATCTTATTGAAACTTGGGCAATGCATGATGGAAAGATGCCTCTTAACTTACACCAAATATGAAAGAAATTGAACCATAAATAATCGAGTTCACTTCTCAGCAATTAGCTGCCCCTTAGCGGTATTTTCGTATGTTTTTTATGACTGTATTCTCGTTTTTTTGGTCTCATTTGATAGAATGGAAGATATATACAGAAATAGATATGATTTCGATTGGTTTCACGATGAAAAGTACCTTGAATTTGAGCTCAAAGTAGCAGAAATGTTTGATTCTTTGGTGATGTTCAAGACTAAACAAATGATGTCACTGTCCATTCCAGTATGCAGTCGTGAATATGTTGACATTATTTATACAATTATTACAATAAAGCAGTAGTCTGCATAACAGTAAATCTTCTATTTTTTGTGAATCAAAAATTACAAATTATTTACATAATAATAATAATAATAATAATAATAATAATAATAATAATAATAATAATAATAATAATTCCTAGGTAGTAGGTTGGTAAACAGCAACCGCCCAGGGAGGTACTACCGTCCTGCCAAGTGAGTGTACAACGAAAACCTGTAATTGTTTTACATGATGGTAGGATTGCTGGTGTCTTTTGTCTGTCTCATAAACATGCAAGATTTCAGGTATGTCTTGCTACTTCTACTTGCACTTAGGTCACACTACACATACATGTACAAGCATATATATACACACCCCTCTGGGTATTCTTCTATTTTCTTTCTAGTTCTTGTTCTTGTTTATTTCCTCTTATCTCCATGGGGAAGTGGACCAGAATTCTTCCTCCGTAAGCCATGCGTGTTGTAAGAGGCGACTAAAATGCCGGGAGCAAGGGGCTAGTAACCCCTTCTCCCGTATAAATTACTAAATTTAAAAGAGAAACTTTCGTTTTTCTTTTTGGGCCACCCTACCTCGGTGGGATATGGCCGGTGTGTTGAAAGAAGAAAGAATAATAATAATTATAATAATAAGTATAATAATTCTAGGTAGTAGGTTGGTAGACAGCAACCGCCCAGGGAGGTACTACCGTCCTGCCAAGTGAGTGTAAAACGAAAGCCTGTAATTGTTTTACATGATGGTAGGATTGCTGGTGTCCTTTTTTTCTGTCTCATGAACATGCAAGATTTCAGGTACGTCTTGTTACTTCTACTTACACTTAGGTCACACTACACATACATGTACAAGCACATATATACACACCCCTCTGGGTTTTCTTCTATTTTCTTTCTAGTTCTTATTCTTGTTTATTTCCTCTTATCTCCATGGGGAAGTGGAACAGAATTCTTCCTCCGTAAGCCATGCGTGTTGTAAGAGGCAACTAAAATGCCGGGAGCAAGGGGCTAGTAACCTCTTCTCCTGTATATATTACTAAATGTAAAAGGAGAAACTTTCGTTTTTCCTTTTGGGCCACCCCGCCTCGGTGGGATACGGCCGGTGTGTTGAAAGAAGAAGAAAGAATAATAATAATAATAATAATAATAATAATAATAATAATTCCTAGGTAGTAGGTTGGTAAACAGCAACCGCCCAGGGAGGTACTACCGTCCTGCCAAGTGAGTGTACAACGAAAACCTGTAATTGTTTTACATGATGGTAGGATTGCTGGTGTCTTTTGTCTGTCTCATAAACATGCAAGATTTCAGGTATGTCTTGCTACTTCTACTTGCACTTAGGTCACACTACACATACAT
The DNA here is from genome assembly GCF_026875155.1 of Cherax quadricarinatus. Classification (NCBI taxonomy): domain Eukaryota; kingdom Metazoa; phylum Arthropoda; class Malacostraca; order Decapoda; family Parastacidae; genus Cherax; species Cherax quadricarinatus. Next base: position 89,836,363 of record NC_069405.1, on the reverse strand, counting down.
GTACAAGCATATATATACACACCCCTCTGGGTATTCTTCTATTTTCTTTCTAGTTCTTGTTCTTGTTTATTTCCTCTTATCTCCATGGGGAAGTGGACCAGAATTCTTCCTCGTATAAGCCATGCGTGTTGTAAGAGGCGACTAAAATGCCGGGAGCAAGGGGCTAGTAACCCCTTCTCCCGTATAAATTACTAAATTTAAAAGAGAAACTTTCGTTTTTCTTTTTGGGCCACCCTACCTCGGTGGGATATGGCCGGTGTGTTGAAAGAAGAAAGAATAATAATAATTATAATAATAAGTATAATAATTCTAGGTAGTAGGTTGGTAGACAGCAACCGCCCTGGGAGGTACTATCGTCCTGCCAAGTGAGTGTAAAATGAAAGCCTGTAATTGTTTAACATGATGGTAGGATTGCTGGTGTTCTTTTTTCTGTCTCATAAACATGCAAGATTTCAGGTACGTCTTGCTACTTCTACTTACACTTAGGTCACACTTCACATACATGTACAAGCGTATATATACATACCCCTCTGGGTTTTCTTCTTGATGAGGGAAAAAGAGTGAGTGGTGCACTTAGGAGTCTGTGGAGACAAAGAACTTTGTCCTTGGAGGCAAAGAGGGTAATGTATGAGAGTATAGTTTTACCAACGCCCTTATATGGGTGTGAAGCGTGGGTGATGAATGTTGCAGTGAGGAGAAGGCTGGAGGCAGTGGAGATGTCATGTCTGAGGGCAATGTGTGGTGTGAATATAATGCAGAGAATTCGTAGTTTAGAAGTTAGGAGGAGGTGCGGGATTACCAAAACTGTTGTCCAGAGGGCTGAGGAAGGGTTGTTGAGGTGGTTCGGACATGTAGAGAGAATGGAGCGAAACAGAATGACTTCAAGAGTGTATCAGTCTGTAGTGGAAGGAAGGCGGGGTAGGGGTCGGCCTAGGAAAGGTTGGAGGGAGGGGGTAAAGGAGGTTTTGTGTGCGAGGGGCTTGACTTCCAGCAGGCATGCGTGAGCGTTGTTTGATAGGAGTGAATGGAGACAAATGGTTTTTAATAATTGACGTGCTGTTGGAGTGTGAGCAAAGTAACATTTATGAAGGGATTCAGGGAAACCGGCAGGCCGGACTTGAGTCCTGGAGATGGGAAGTACAGTGCCTGCACTCTGAAGGAGGGGTGTTAATGTTGCAGTTTAAAAACTGTAGTGTAAAGCACCCTTCTGGCAAGACAGTGATGGAGTGAATGATGGTGAAAGTTTTTCTTTTTCGGGCCACCCTGCCTTGGTGGGAACCGGCCAGTGTGATAATAAATAATAAATTCTTGTTCTTGTTTATTTCCTTTTATCTCCATGGGGAAGTGGAACAGAATTCTTCCTCCGTAAGCCATGCGTGTTGTAAGAGGCGACTAAAATACCGGGAGCAAGGGGCTAGTAACCCCTTCTTCTGTATATATTACAAAATTTGAAAGGAGAAACTTTCGTTTTTCCTTTTGGGCCACCCCGCCTCGGTGGGATATAGCCGGTGTGTTGAAAGAAAGAAAGAAAGAAACATGCATGATTTCAGGTATGTCTTTCTACTTCTACTTACACTTAGGTCACACTACATATACATGTACAAACATATATATACACACCCCTCTGGGTTTTCTGCTATTTTCTTTCTAGTTCTTATTTTTGTTTTTTTTCCTTTTATCCCAGGGAAGTGGAACAGAATTCTTCCCCCGAAGCCATGCGTGTTGTAAGAGGCACTAAAATCCCGGGAGAAAGGGGGCTAGTAACCCCTTTCCCGTATTATTACTAAAAATTTAAAAGGGAAAATTTTGTTTTTCTTTTTGGGCCCCCCGCCTCGGGGGAAGGGGCCTTTTGTTGAAAGAAAAAAAAGAATTATAATAAAAATATACAGTTTATAATAATAATAATAATAAAAATAATAATAATAATAATAATAATAATAAAAAATAAAATAAAAATGTAGTTTGGAGGGTTTGTTGTGTATCTTTAACGTATATATTTTCTAAACGTTGTTTCTGAGCATCTCGCAAAAACAGTGTTTATATGTGAGTGAGGTGAAAGTGTTTAATGAGATAAAAAATTTTTTTTTTGGGGTTTTCTTTCTTTTTGGGTCACCCTGCCTCGGTGGGGGACGGGCCCACTTGTTAAAAAATAAAAAAATAATAATAATAATAATAATAATAATAATAATAATAATAATAATATAATGTGTATCATAATAATAATGGAAATAAAATTGTAATTTCATGTATAGTAAAATTACAAAATAGCACTTCAGGGGGCCGTCGCTAGATAAAGTTGTGCATTTTGACAAATTACATAGTTTTCAAAGGAATATAATAGTTGGGTATAAATGCCAAAAGCCCCTTTGTATGCAGAGCATTTCGGGCAAACTTAAAAATTAACTTAAGATTAGTAAGGCAATGATATATAGTTTATATGGTCATTAGATGAGTTTAAGTGTGTACAGTAGAGTTGTATATTATATCGGGTAATGTTACATGGTTTTGATAAGTCTTGTAGAGACTTATTACACTATTGAATTAGTTAATAAAGATTACAGTATTACAATGTAACAATTTAAAACAATTTACAATATAATGTATTACAGTTTAGTATTATTTAAAACAATGAAATTTGGTATTACAATGGTATAATTTACATTATGATGTACTGTATTACAGTCTACTACTATTTAAAACAATGGAAAAGTAGACATCTTAATTTCGCAGTAGTAAGTGGTTGAGCATTGATCAGCACAATATGAGCAGCTTTTGTGAAACTGGTAGTGATTAGGTACAGTGTGTCTGGTTAATTTTAGGTGATCAGGTGATTTCTTATTTGGGCCTTAACCCATAAACGGTCCAAATGTATACAGTGGACCCCCGCATACCGATGGCATCACATAACGATTAATCCGCATACCGCTTGCTTTAATCGCAAAAATTTTGCCTCGCATACCGCTTAAAAACCTGCTCACCGATTTTCGTCCAAGACGCGTCCAATGTGCGCCCTCAGCCAGCCTCACATGTGCCGCCGGTGGCATTGTTTACCAGCCAGCCTCCGCGGTAACATCCAAGCATACAATCGGAATATTTCGTATTATTACAGTGTTTTCGGTGCTTTTTCTGGAAAATAAGTGACCATGGGCCCCAAGAAAGCTTCTAGTCCCAAACCCAACAGCAATAAGGGTAAAGAATTCCAATAGAGATGAAGAAAGAGATCATTGAAAGTATGAATGGAGTGCGTATCGCCGACCTGGTCAGGTTGTACAAGAAACCCCAATCACCATCGCTACTGTTGTGGGAAACCAGAAAGGCAATCAAGGAAGCTGTTCTTGCCAAAGGTTTAACTGTGTTTTCGAAACAAAGATCGCAAGTGAGGAAGATGTTGAGAACTCTTATTGGGTGGTTTAAATGAAAACAGCTAGCAGGAGATAGCGTCTCTCAAGCGATAAATAAGCGAAAAGCTAGGAAGTTGCATGAGGATTTAATTAAAAAAATGCCTGCAACTAGTGATGATGGAGTGAATTTAAGGCCAGCAAAGGTTGGTTTGAGAGATTTAAGAAGCGTAGTGGCATACATAGTTGATAAGGCATGGTGAGGCTGCCAGTTGGGACCACAAAGCGGCTGAAAAATCTGTGCATGAATTCAAGGGAGTACATAGAGACTGAAGGACTGAAACCTGAACAAGTGTTTAATTGTGATGAAACAGGCCTGTTTTGGAAGAAAATGCCAAGCAGGACCTACATTACTCAGGAGGAAAAGGCACTCCCAGGACATAAGCCTATGAAAGACAGGCTTACTTTGTTGATGTTTCCAATGCTACTGGTGATTGAAAAAGTTAACCCTTTTAAATTAGTGTATCACTCTGAAACTCCCCAGAGCGTTCAGGCAAAAGAATGTCCTCAAGAGAATTTGTGTGTGCTTGGAGGGCAAACAGTAAGGCATGGGCCCACTAGGGACTTTTCTATGACTGGTTACACCATGCATTTGCCCCCAATATGAAAGATTACCTAACTGAAAAGAAATTAGAACTTAAGTGCCTCCTGGTGTTAGACAATGCCCCTGGTCATCCTACAGACGTGGCAGAGCGACTTTATGGGGACATGAAATTCATTAACATCAAGTTTTTTGCCTCCAATACCACTCCTCTCCTGCAGCCCATGGACCAGCAGGTTATTGCAAACTTCAAAAAACTGTAAAACAAAAAACTCTGTTTGAAAGGTGCTTTGTAGTGACCTCAGAAACTCAACTGACTCTAAGAGAGTTTTGGAGAGAAACACTTTAATATCCTCAATTGTGTAAACCTTATAGGTAAGGCTTGGGAGGAGTGGGCTAAGAAGACCTTGAACTCTGCTTGGAGAAACTGTGGCCAGAATGTGTAGACAAAGGGATTTTGAAGGGTTTGAGGCTAACCCTGAGAGGATTAAAGCCAGTTTAGGAATCCATTGTGGCAATTGGGAAAGTCCTTGGGGTTGGGGGTTAGTGGGGAGGATGTGGAAGAGTTGGTGGAGGAGGGCAATGAAGAACTAAACCACTGATGAGCTGATAGATCAACTTCAACAGAAAAGGCCAGACCTGAGGAAACGGTTCAGAGGAGGGGAGAGAGAAATTGAAGAAGTTGCCTACTACAAAGATTAAGGAAAAAGTGTGCAAAGTGGCTTGAAGTGCAAACCTTTTTGATGAAAATCCCCCCTCACACAGCTATTGCAAGCCGTGTTTTGGGACCTGTACACTGACAATGTTTTGAAACACTTTTGGGAAGTCATAAAGGAACGAGAGGTACAAGCCACTATGGACAGATATGTTGTGCGAAAGGAAGTCCCCGTGACTCTGAAGCTGGTCCTAGTGGCATTAAAAGAAGAAGGAAGTAACCCCAGAAAAGGAACTCGACAACCCTCAAGTTTTAATGGAAGGGGATTCCCCTTCTAAACACTAACAATCTCTCTCCCCTCCTCCCATCCCATCAATCATCACCAGATCTTCAATAAAAGTAAGTGTCATGTAAGTGTGCATGCCTTTTTCAGTTTGTGTGTATTAAAATTAACATTTCATGTGGTAAAAAAATTTTTTTTTTCATACTTTTGGGTGTCTTGCACGGATTAATTTGATTTCCATTATTTCTTATGGGGAAAATTCATTCGCATACCGATTATTTCGCATAACAATGACCCCTCTTGCACGGATTAAAATCGGTATGCGGGGATCCACTGTATATACGTTTTTTCAACATTTGAAAATACGTAAAAAAAATAGATTTCTTTTTGTTTTTCTACATTTGAAAATGCGTAAAAAAACTTTGATCTACTTTTTTTTTTGTTATATTTGAAAATATGTAAAAAAAAACTTAGATCTACTTTTGTAGCACTACACATGTGAACGTAGATCTGCTTGGCCCGTTTACGGGTTAAACTGATTTGCAGACAGGGGTCCTTTAGTGTGTTACCACAACAATGTGGGAGCGGTTGTGGCCGCCTCCACCTGTTACATAATTACATATTTTATTCATTCTAGAGTATGTATCAGGTTTCTATGTTATTTATATTGTTTATTATGTCATATTAGATGAACTGTGATAGATAAATAAGCCGTAGAGTTGATATTAGCGAAATTATTCAAGAAGTATTTTGTCCGGTCTCCAGACAAACTCTCGTCCCCCCCGCCGCTACCCATACCACTGCAAGAATGATATATTTTATTCATTCTAGGATATATATCAGGTTTCTATGTTATTTATATTGTTTATTATGTCATGTTAGATGAATTGTGATTGATAAATAAGCCATATAGATGATATTAGCAAAGTATTGAAGTACATATCTTGTCTTGCCTCCTGGGAGCTGGGAATGGATTAATTGCATTTCAATTAATTTAAATGAGGAAAATTGACTCTGTAAATGAGCAAATCTAGATGTGAGCAAGGTCACGGAATGGATTAAACTCGTGAGTGGAGGTTCCACTGTATCCGAACACATTCATTTCTTCTATACTCCCTCTTTCCAATGTAATATCCAATTTTTCTTTACCTAACTTGTTTGATACCCTCATCACGTTAGTTATGTTGATTATGTATTAGTTATTACTGATTTGTATGTGCTTATAGTTTCCTCTCTACAGTTTTTAATTCATATAATTTTTATTTTCTGCTAAAAATTGAGCAGGAGCAATTTTAATATTTGTTCTTGCTTTGTATAAGCTTTATCCTCATGGGAAGTGGAGAAGAATCCTTCCTCCATAAGCCATGTGTGTCATAAACAACTAAAATGCTAGGAGCAAGGGGTTAGTAACCCCTCTTCTCCTGTATAAATAAAAAAAAAAGAAAATGCTTCCTCTTTTTTGAGTTACCTTTTGCCTCGGTGGAAGAGGGCCACTCTTAAAAAAAAAAAATAAGAATAATCCTCTTACGGAATAATTTTTGATATACAGTCGTACCTCGGGATACAAACTTAATTCGTTTCAGAAGGCTTTTCGAGTGCCGATACCGAATGCATTTGTTCCCATAAGGAATAATGTAAATTAGATTAATTCGTTTCAGACCCCCAAAATTACACTTACAAAAGCACTTATATAAATACACTTACATAATTGTTCGAGTTTTGAGCTGTTCCTATTCCGAGGTACCACTGTACTACCATGTTACTGTAATACAGTGGAACCTCGGTTTTTGTATGCCCTAGTTTGTACGTAAAACTAGAGTTCTTCACTATAAAATGTATTTTTTTTTTTAATATTTTTGGGTGTCTGGAACAGATTATGTAATTGGATTTACATTATTTCATCTAGGAAATATTAACAAAAAATACATTTTATAGAGATAACTATAGTTTTACATTCAAACTAGGGCACACAAAAACTGAGGTTCCACTGTATTTATGTCTATTTTGATACAAAATAAATGTCATAAATATACATGCCTATAAGTACACCTTTATGAGACTGACAGATTCAAGAAGTACCAGAGCAACTTCTGTATGGAAGATGACTTAAAGAAGTGGGCTAAATTAATGTTATTTTTCTATTCACTGATGACTGGTCTAGAAATTTGCTGGACTTAAATTCAATAGAAAACATCTGGAAACTTGTTAGGTGTAAGCTTCATGGCACCGACGTGTCTCCTAACACTAAAATCTTGAGTGCCATTAAGTAGGTGTGGGAGGCTAATGACTTCTCTGTCTTCCATAAGCTTGTCATATCATTGCCTAAAAATTTTAGGAATGCATCAAGAGGAAGGATTATCTTACAAAATAATAGTTTAGGTGAGGGACTACTGCATTGGTATAGAAAGGGTTTAAAAATTTTATCACCCCTTGTAAAGAATATTAAACTCACCATTTGAAGATTGGACGCATACATATTTGTTTAATTTTGAACTTTGGAAAAAATCGAAATTTTGCTACTTCGAGCGCAATTTAAAGGTAGTTTTCTTTTTTAACCCAAATCCCAATTTCGAAATTTTGTCTTCCATTCTATAAAATGGCCCGGGAAAACTAGAATGCAACAATAAGCCATACAAAAATTTCAGGCAAGTCTCTGTTTTAATCCAAAAATACGGTCAATTTTTTTTTTTTCTCATTACGCACTGTGTGCTGCAGGTTTTTTTTTATATCGCACCCCTGACCATATGGCCCTTCTTTCATATGTGGCCCACCATTTCTCTCACTAGTTTGGGGGCGCTAAAATTTGGCGTACTAATACATAAAAAACCCCGGGGGTTCGTAAGCCGTACTAGTACTTTGGGGAAACCCTAAAAGGGGTTAATGTGGGGTGAAGGTGAGAAAAACGAGATTAAAGGAATAAACAAAGAGAGGGGAGAGAGAAGAGAGAGGAGAGGGAGGGGGGAAAGAGAGAGAGAGAAAGGAGATATAGAGAGTATAGAGGATAGAGATTGAGAGATAGAGATATAAGAATAGGATATAGAGAGATAGAGTATAGAGAGATGAGATATAGAGATAAGAGAAGAATATGAGAGAGGAAGTTTTAAGGAGAGAGAGATGAGAGAGAAGAGAGAATAGAGAGAGAGAGTAGAGAGAGTAAAAGAGAGAAGAGATAATGAGAGAGAGAAAATAGAGAGGAGGAGAGAGATAGAGAAGGATAGTTTGCGGGTCTCGCTATTTCCTCAGTGTTACCTTCATGGTAGATCTCTAAGGGTAGTTCTCAGTGGAAGGGAAATCAGAAAGACACCCTATTGGGGGCCCAAGTGTTCCACAGGAAGCGGTGGGAACCATTTTTATGGAATGTCTACTTCAACGCCCTTTTCATCTCACCCCAGAACCCAGCATTGCCCGACCGTACACTGCTTTCCAAAATCCAAGAAAAGAAATGCCACTTCTCAAAGCTACATAAATCCCCGCTGAGAGCTAATCAGTTTGGGGAAAAAATAGATTTGGGAAAGTAACTTTTGCCCTAGAAAACGAAAATGATGATCGTCTTGGGGCCCTGATGGTAATCTGGTGCAGTAGAAGAGAATGGAGAGGGTGTTGGACCTGGAAAAAGTTGATATCCTTGGGGTGAAATTTGACTAAACTAACCATAAAGGGAACCATTTTTTAAAATTTTTGAAAAAAGGCAGCCAGGAAGCTTACAGCACTTCCCGGGGTATCTCGATCTACTTGACAGTAGGGGGTTGAAAATTCTGTACGGGCACAAATACGCTCACACCTTGGTTTAACCCCACTTTTCTTGGTTTTCCCCCCCCCCTCTTTGGTGTTGGGTGGCGGCGCGTTCATTTCCCGCCCCCCTGTTGTATTTGCGGCCCCCTGGGGGTTTTTCGGGGGCCGTTTTTACAAGGCCCCCCCCCGTATTGTCAAAAAAGTACCACACCTTGGGATTCCCACTTTGAGGACGTGTGAAAACCAACTTTTTTTTTCCCAAGACGGGCAGAAAAAAGCAAATTCATGGCTGTATCTTCTCCAAAACACATCCATTGAGATTATAACCCAGGATGACTCAGATGGGCCATTTGTACGCATAATGATGTCAACGAGATATCAGTTGTCAAATGAAAAGCTGGCCCACAGATGGCTCCAATTTCATCCTGTTTTCCCACTTGTATGCTGTACAAAAAAAATGCTTTCAAATGAGCTGAGTAGGTAACACTCTTAGCTTGCCAATAAAGCTAGGAATCCCAAACCGTAAATAGCTTTTCAATAAAGCTGGGTTTCCCTTTAAACCCTTTTCAAACCCTTTAAAAAAAAAAAATTTAGATGATAGATTGGAGAGAGAGCTTGACCCGAGTGAGTGATCTGGCAAAGGTTAGTCACTTGTCAACCCCCCCGGTTACGTTGGTCATTGACCCCAAGGGTGTTTTTACGACACGTAAGATCCCAACAGAACGAGGTGAGGAGTCCACACGCACAACCTGGCTATGGGAAAGAGGTAATTGGCTAGCCCTTTGCTCTGAGCTCGCCACCACTGATTGGAATGCTCTTCTCCAAGGGGATGTTGACAACCAAGTGAAAGCCTTCACTGAACACATCCTTAATCTACAACAAGAACACATTCCTTACCGGCAATATGTGACGAAGCCTACAGATCAGCCTTGGTTTGGCTTTCATTGTAGAGAGGCTGCTACTGCTAAGTACAAAGCATGGCGAAGGTATGAGAGACATCCTACCACCTATAACAGGAACTTGCACAGGCAAGCCTGTAGACATGTGAGTGATATTCAAAAGTGGGCCATTGCTAAATGGAAGGTGGACACAAAAAAAAAGCTAGCATCAGGTAGGGTAGGCTCCAAAACCTGGTGGTCCCTGGTCAAGGACAGACAAGGTTATCTGCCTGATGAACTCATTCCACCTCTAAATTGACAGGATGGGACTACCTCTACTAGTAGTCAATAGAAGGCAGACCTCTTTGCTGAACACTTTGCTGCTAAAATGCAAGTTCCTAATCCAGCAAGGGATCCTCCTTTGCTAGCTGCAAGAACTGTGTCAGAACTGTCAGGGGTGGAACCACAGTCGATGGCCTCCACTCCAAACCAACAGATACAGATACTAATGCCGGAAAAAAAAAAAAACCCCAGTACCAACAATACCACCAGTCCAATGACATTCTTCTTTGCAAATATACAGGGTCTAAAGCGTGCAACAAACAACAAAATACCTTTCATCCGTGGACTGCTTGCAGAGGCAAAGGCAATGTTCACGGCTTTCACTGAGACACACATAAAGGATCACTTGGACAACAAAATATGGATCCCAGGTTACAACCTATACAGATGTGACAGAGTGAACAGGCAAAAGGGGGGGGTTGGCCTGTACATTGCAGAGTCACTTGTTTGCACAGAACTGCTTAATGCCTCAAATGATGTAGTGGAAGTTTTAGCAGTAAAGGTCGAGAACCAAAACCTAGTCATTGTGGTAGTCTACAAGCCTCCGGATGCAACATCCCAGCAATTCCAGGAACAGCTGTTAAAAATTGACCACTGTCTGGAAAATCTTCCAGCTCCTGCACCCAACATCTTGCTCCTGGGGGATTTCAACTTAAGGCACCTAAAATGGAGGAATATAGCAAATAATATTGTTGCAGTAATAACACCAGGAGGCAGCTCTGATGAAAACTCACATTCACACGAGCTTTTAAATCTCTGCACAAAATTCAACTTAAACCAGCAAATAATAGAGCCTACTAGACTGGAGAATACACTAGACCTCATCTTCACTAACAATAATCATCTGATAAGAAATGTCACCATATCAAAAACAATATACTCAGATCACAACATAATTGAGGTTCAGACATGTATGCGTGGAGCCCCAGACTGACATAATGAGACTAGTCACGAGGGAGCATTCACCAAATTCAACTTCAATAACAAAAACATAAAGTGGGACCAAGTAAACCAAGTCCTAACCGATATAAGCTGGGAAGATATACTAAGCAACACAGACCCTAACTTATGCCTAGAACAGATTAACTTGGTGGCACTCGATGTATGCACAAGGCTTATTCCTCTAAGAAAAAGGAGGAGTAGATGTAAAATAGAGAGAGACAGGCGCTCCCTTTACAGGCGACGGAAAAGAATAACAGAGCGGCTAAAAGAGGTCAATACAGTGGACCCCCGCATAGCGAACGCCTTGCATAGCGAACAATCCGCATAGCGAACGCTTTGTTCGCTGAAATTTTGCCCCGCATAGTAGACAAAAACCCGCTCAGCGAACTTCGTCCGAGACGCGTCCAATGTGGGCCCTCAGCCAGCCTCACATGTGCCGCCCGTCCCATTGTTTACCAGCTAGCCTCCGCGGTAACATTCAAGCATACACTCGGAATATTTCGTATTATTACAGTGTTTTCGGTGCTGTTTCTGGAAAATAAGTGACCATGGGCCCCAAGAAAGCTTCTAGTGCCAACCCTGTGGTAAAAAGGGTGAGAATTAGTATGGAAATTAAGAAAGATTTTGAAGGGTTTGGGGCTTAACCCTGAGAAGCCTATGCCAGTTGTGGAATCCATTGTGCCTACTTCAAAAATTAAGGAAATTTTGTGCACAGTGGGTTGAACTGCAAACCTTTATGGATGAAAATCACCCTGACACAGCTGTTGCAAGCCGTGCTGGTGACTATTTCAATGACAATGTTATGGCCCATTTTAGGAAAGTCTTGAAGGAACGGGAGGTACAGAGCTCTATGGACAGATTTGTTGTGCGACAGAGGTCCAGTGACTCTCAAGCTGGTCCTAGTGGCATTAAAAGAAGAAGGGAAGTAACCCCAGAAAAGGACTTGCTACCTCAAGTCCTAATGGAAGGGGATTCCCCTTCTAAACAGTAAGAAGATAATGCTCTCCCCTCCTCCCATCCCATCAATCATCACCAGATCTTCAATAAAAGTAAGTGTCATGTAATTGTGCATGCCTTTTTCAGTTTGTGTGTACTAAAATTAACATTTTTTTGTGGTAAAAAAATTTTTTTTTCATACTTTTGAGTGTCTTGCACGGATTAATTTTATTTCCATTATTTCTTATGGGGAAAATTAATTCGCATAGCGAACATTTCGCATAACGACCAGCCCTCTTGCACGGATTAAGTTCGCTATGCGGGGGTCCACTGTATATCTGAAATGCGTAGAGAGACACTGATCAGAGAAATAGCAAGCATCGAACTTAAGCTAAAGGAATCTTATAGGAGTCAGGAATCGCGGGAAGAACTAAAAGCCATAAATGAAATCGAAAGAAACCCAAAGTATTTCTTCTCCTATGCCAAATCAAAGTCGAGAACAACGTCCAGTATTGGGCCCCTACTTAACCCTTTGACTGTTTTAGGCCCCTCTCTGAAACTGTCATTCTATGTTGCTCAATTTTTGAAAAAAAAACAAAATTATTTTTTCTTATGAAATGATAGAGAATCTTTTCCCGATGGTAATGACACCAAAAGTTCGAAATTTGGTCGAAAACTCATGGAATTATGCTCCCGCGAATTTAGTGGTCTTGGCGACATATGCGTATTGGCGATTTCGCCGACTTTGAGCCTTTTTTTCAGCCAATTCCATTGTTCCAGTTGGCCAAACTCATAGCTATTTCTTTAGAACTCCATTTTATCTATCAGCTGAGTACAAGAAACCTCCCATTTACTAATTTGGACTACCCAATATGGTGGTCAGAAATTGGCAATTTGGCCAATTTCACACAAACTAAAAAAGATGCCAATTTCAAAATAGGGTCCAGAATAGACAAGGTAGACATTAGTGCCACTAAAATAACATGCTCTGTTCATTAGTCACATCTCTAGGCCCCTCTTACATTATTATTGCTTCCTATTTTGATTTTTTATTCATACAAAAAAATACAAAATTTACTGTTATGCAGACTACTGCATTATTGTAAAAATGGTATAAATAATATCAGTGCACTAGTGAAAGAATATTAGACTCCCCAGTTGATGTGTATTGGACGTGTGGTGTGATTTATTTACTCCTGAACATTGGTAAAAATTGAACATTTCCGCTACTTTGAGCTCAGTTTCAAGGTCGTTTTCATCGTCAAAGTAATGAAAATCATCTCTATTTCTGTAATATGTTTCCCATCTTATCACCTAAGACCGTGAAAACGCTAATACAACGATAAATACTATACGAAAATACACCTGAAAGTCGGCGTTTTATTCCAAAAAAACGATCAGAGTTTTTTTTCTCATTATGCAATGTGTGCTGCAGGATTTTTTTTATGTGGTGCACACTGACCACACAGACCCATTCTCTCACATGTGGGCCTACCAGCTTTCTCCCGCTTGATTTGAAGCCGCTAGAATTATTGAGTATATATACGTCAGAAACATTGGATCGTAAGACGTATTTATACGTTGAAAACAGTCAAAGGGTTAAACAAGATGGGTCCTACACAGATGACAGCAAGGAAATGAGTGAGCTACTCAAGTCCCAATATGACTCAGTTTTTAGCAAGCCGCTAACCAGACTGAGAGTCGAAGATCAAAATGAATTTTTTATGAGAGAGCCACAAAATTTGATTAACACAAGCCTATCCGATGTTATCCTGACGCCAAATGACTTCGAACAGGCGATAAATGACATGCCCATGCACTCTGCCCCAGGGCCAGACTCATAGAACTCCGTGTTCATCAAGAACTGCAAGAAGCCCCTATCACGAGCCTTTTCCATCCTATGGAGAGGGAGCATGGACACGGGGGTCGTCCCACAGTTACTAAAAACAACAGACATAGCCCCACTCCACAAAGGGGGCAGTAAAGCAACAGCAAAGAACTACAGACCAATAGCACTAACATCCCATATCATAAAAGTCTTTGAAAGGGTCCTAAGAAGCAAGATCACCACCCATCTAGAAACTCATCAGTTACACAACCCAGGGCAGCATGGGTTTAGAACAGGTCACTCCTGTCTGTCTCAACTATTGGATCACTACGACAAGGTCCTAAATGCACTAGAAGACAAAAAGAATGCAGGTGTAATATATACAGACTTTGCAAAAGCCTTCGACAAGTGTGACCATGGCGTAATAGCACACAAAATGCGTGCTAAAGGAATAACAGGAAAAGTCGGTCGATGGATCTATAATTTCCTCACTAACAGAACACAGAGTAGTCGTCAACAGAGTAAAGTCCGAGGCAGCTACGGTGAAAAGCTCTGTTCCACAAGGCACAGTACTCGCTCCCATCTTGTTCCTCATCCTCATATCTGACATAGACAAGGATGTCAGCACAGCACCGTGTCTTCCTTTGCAGATGACACCCGAATCTGCATGACAGTGTCTTCCATTGCAGACACTGCAAGGCTCCAGGCGGACATCAACGAAATCTTTCAGTGGGCTGCAGAAAACAATATGAAGTTCAACGATGAGAAATTTCAATTACTCATATATGGTAAACACGAGGAAATTAAATCTTCATCAGAGTACAAAACAAATTCTGGCCACAAAATAGAGCGAAACACCAACGTCAAAGACCTGGGAGTGATCATGTCGGAGGATCTCACCTTCAAGGACTATAACATTGTATCAATCGCATCTGCTAGAAAATGACAGGATGGATAATGAGAACCTTCAAAACTAGGGAGGCCAAGCCCATGATGGCACTCTTCAGGTCACTTGTTCTATCTAGGCTGGAATATTGCTGCACACTAACAGCACCTTTCAAGGCAGGTGAAATTGCTGACCTAGAAAATGTACAGAGAACCTTCACGGCGCGCATAACGGAGATAAAACACCTCAATTACTGGGAGCGCTTGAGGTTCCTAAACCTGTATTCCCTGGAACGCAGGCGGGAGAGATATATGATTTATTACACCTGGAAAATCCTAGAGGGACTAGTACCGAACTTGCACACGAAAATCACTCACTACGAAAGCAAAAGACTTGGCAGATGATGCAACATCCCCCCAATGAAAAGCAGGGGTGTCACTAGCACGTTAAGAGACCATACAATAAGTGTCAGGGGCCCGAGACTGTTCAACTGCCTCCCAGCATTCATAAGGGGGATTACCAACAGACCCCTGGCAGTCTTCAAGCTGGCACTGGACAAGCATCTAAAGTCGGTTCCTGACCAGCCGGGCTGTGGCTCGTACGTTGGTTTGTGTGCAGCCAGCAGCAACAGCCTGGTTGATCAGGCCCTGATCCACCAGGAGGCCTGGTCACAGACCGGGCCGCGGGGGCGTTGACCCCCGGAACTCTCTCCAGGTAAACTCCAGGTGACAATAAGGCAGGAGGAGGTGCATTTCCTTCTTAAATCGCTTGACCAAGAAAATGCCGTGGGCCCCGACAAGTTGAGCCTAAGATTGCTGAGATGTGCAGACCAGCTAGCAGCACCTCTGACTCGCATCTTTCAGCACTGACGAGTACAGTGTAAATGGCCTTCTCTGTAGAAAGAGGCAAATGTAGTCCCTGTTCACAAAAAGAAGAGCAGAGCAGAATTCAGCAACTACAGACCAGTGTCACTCCTGTCAATCACTGGTAAGATCCTTGAGACAATAATCTCAAAACAAATGACTGCCACTCACTACTTTGTGACCATCAACATGGCTTCAGGAAAGGTTACTCTGCTGCTGATCTGTTGTTAAACCATTTTTTCTTGAGTTCCTCATTTGAAAACCAATTTGTTCGGCAAATAATACGGTCGTTAACCAAGGTTCCACTGTATCAAATATTTAGTGATTTTCCAGAGGAAGGGTATTGGCTCCCTACCTCTCATTCTGTTTTATAGATTTTATTATTATTATTTTATTATTATTATTTTATTATTAGGTCTGCTTCAATTATTGGGATGGCCTAAACCTTGACTAGTCATTCTTGGTGTTTATTTTCTATAATTTTTAAATTGAAATTTGTTAAATTTTGTGTAAAATTTGCCAAAATAGCAACTTCTGGAAGCTTTATAGGGTTTTTCTGATAGTTGAATGGGCAGTTTCTTGCACTCTATCAGTGGCATGGAAAGATTACCAGCAGTAAAGCTTGTCTTGGATCTGTTTGAATACTGGAATTAGTCTAAAATAGACCTCAGATTGGGCAAAAGTTGCAGCTGCATAAAGTTCTGGATTGCAATTTTATTCCTATAGAGTTTCTGTAAATTTTTCACCATATTTTGCATTTTGGGTATCGTTACCTTCAGAAAGAGATTACCATTTTAAATGATAAATTTAAAAAAAAAAAATCAACTCTGAAAATACTTTTAATTTTAGGGGATGCAACAGTGAAAGGGTTCTTGCACCTCTTTACCCTAATGTTATTCATGACAGCAATATATTATGTCAAACACATCTTTGAAACCTGCCTATTGAGTTTTTGTCTGGTATTTATGTTTGAGTATCTTGTATCACCATTATTCTCATAAAACAAACAACTTTATTTCTTTCTGCAGTAGTTTACATGTAATAAGTTATTGTTAAGCACAAAAGAAAACCACTAGCACACAGTGCATTTTGGCCAGACTTAATTATACCATGTTACAATTGTACCATTGTACTATGTGGTACCATATGTTACATTTTGATATGGCTGTTGTAGCAATCAAGAATTTTATATAGATTGATCATTGTACTAATTTCTTGCATCGTTGTATGCTGTTGCAATTCAAAATTATTACTTTGTACTTGAATTTCTTGTCTCTATAGCTGTACTGGCCTATATGTTCTCAGCTCAGTTGTATGTGGTTGCAGGGGTCGAGTCTGCTGTAACACTTACGATAATAACTATACTACATTCTCCTAACTCCTTATAAATTCATTAAATTCTTGTAAAAATTGGTGTAATATATCTGTTCCATACACAAATAACCCGACATAAAAAAAAGAGAAGTTACGCGACTTTTCGGCCCGATTTGGCCCCATTTAAAAAGTCACGGTATTTGCCCTTTTTTTGTTTATCTGTTCCATTATTGTAGTTTATTCTTAAGTGTGCCAAAATGCATTGCATAGCTATTTGATTTTTTTGTAAACAGCTATAAAAAAAGTTCCTCGGCATGATTTTTGGCATTTTCTGGGTGAAATATGGAGGTGGTGGGGTCATGCTGCACACTACACCCTTTTGTAAAAAGCTGGCGATTTTCGTGCAGTTGGTCATTCTGTTGGGGTTAGATAGGCATTTTTTTTTTTACGTCGGTTTTTATACTTTCTTTTTAAAAGAATGGAATCTTTAAGAATTGCATGTATTGTGTGAAAAATTTCTGTGTCAAATTTGGTTAAAAATGGCTATTTAAAAATTACAAAAGTGTTTCAGCAAGCTTTTTGGCAATAAAGCTAGGGGGTTGAACGCAGTTTTTTGAAGGGTTTTTCTCAAGTTAAAAGGCTGTGATAAAGTGGTATTGGTTTAAGGTGATGGATGTTGAGTCATGATAATTTAAGAAAGGACCAACTTAGGTTTGTTGTGTAATTATACACAAAACAGGGGACAGTTAGAGTGCGAATATTTGGCATCAGTTATTACAAACTATATCGTATTTTATAAAAGTTTTTTTTATCCTCTTTTTATGAAATTATATATCTATATATGAAATATATACATACAAAACCACACAACACACACACACACACACACACACACACACACACACACAACACACACAGCACGCACGCACGCAGCACGCATGCACGCCGCGCAAACACGGGGCCAGGAGCTGAGTCTCGACCCCTAAACCCAAAATTTAGGTGAGTAACACAACCTGTATATATATTTTTTTTTTTTCAACAAGTCAGCCGTCTCCCACCGAGGCAGGGTGCCCAAAAAAAAAGAAAGAAAAACCCCCAAAAAAGAAAACTTTCATCTCAAAACACTTTCACCTCACTCACCATTTCACTTTTTTTGCAGGGGTGCCAGAATACAATGTTGAAGCATATAGTATAAGATGTTTCAAAAATATCCTCCAAACTGCCAAAATCCCCCAAAACCCCCCCTTAAAGTGCAGGGATTTTACTTCCCCTTTTCCCGGACTCAAATCACTATATGAAAATAACCGGTTTCCCCAAACCCCTTTACTAAATATTACCCTGCTCACACTCCCAAAAGATGTGGTCCCAAGTACCATTCGTCTCCATTCACTCTACTAACACGCTAAGCACGCTTGCTTGGGGAAGCCAAGCCCCCCGCACAAAAACCTTCTTTACCCCCCCTCTCCAAACCCCTTTTGAGGCGACCCTACCCCCCTTTTTTTCCTAAGGGTTTAAAAGCTTTCCCTGTCATTTTACTTTTATCCATTCTTCTAAATGACCGAAAACCCCTCAACAAAACCCCCTTCCCTCTGACTAATACTTTTATTAACTCCACACCTTTTCCTAATTTCCCCACTCCCAAAATTTTTTGCATAATTTTTTCACCACAAATTGCCTTTAGACAGGCATCTCCACTCCTCCCCCCCGTCTCCTTGTGCTGCATTTTCCCCAGTTCACATCCATTAAAAGTGTTTGGGATAATACTTTATGCATTCCCTTCTTTGCCCCCAAGATAAAGTTTTTTTTATACACATATACCTCAACGCACACTCCCTTTTTTCCCCCATCAAAATTTTAGATTAACCTCATCCTCATAAATCCCTCCGCTGACACGCAACTCCCCAAATATTGAAAACATTCACTTCTTCCTATCCCCCTCCCAATTTGATATCCAAATTTTTTTTTTTTTCTAAATCATTTGATACCCCCTTTCCCCTTTCTCTTTTTTATGTTCACTTTCAACTTTCTACCTTTTCACACATTCCCAAACTCATCCACTAACTTTGCAATTTTTCTTTAGAATCTCCCATAAGCACAGTATCATCAGCAAAAAGTAACTGTGTCACTTCCTATTTTGAATTTGATTCCCCATAATTTAATCCCACCCCTCTCCCGAACACCCTAGCATTTACTTCTTTTGCAACCCCATCTATAAATATATTAAACAACCATGGTGACATTACACATCCCTGTCTAAGACCTACTTTTACCGGGAAGTAGTCTCCCTCTCTTCTACACACACTAACCTGAGCCTCACTATTCTCATAAAAACTCTTTACAGCATTTAGTAACTTAACACCTATTCCATATACTTGCAACATCTGCCACATTGCTCCTGTATCCACTCTATCATATGCCTTTTCTAAATCCATAAAATGCAATAAAAAATTCCCTACCTTATCTTAAATACTGTTCACATATATGCTTCAATGTAAACTCTTGATCTACACATCCCCTACCCACTCTGAAACCTCCTTGCTCATCCGCAGTCCTGCATTCTGTCTTACCTCTAATTCTTTCATTTATAACCCTACTGTACACTTTTCCTGGTATACTCAGTAAACTTATTCCTCTATAATTTTTACAATCTCTTTTGTCCCCTTTCCCTTTATATAAAGGGACTATACATGCTCTCCGCCAATCCCTAGGTACCTTCCCCTCTTTCATAGATTTATTAAACAAAAGTACCAACCACTCCAACACTATATTCCCCCCTGCTTTTAACATTTCTGTCATGATCCTATCAGTTCCAGCTGCTTTACCCCCTTTCATTCTGTATATATATATATCATTTCAGATGAGCCTCCAACAAATTTAGCAGTTGCTACAGAGGATGAAGTAGCCTCACTTGAAGCCAACACTCCCATCCGCTCGTATATTGTGACTGTGATGGAACCCACAATAGTGTTACATGCTGCCCAACACACACGCAGTAACATGAAATATATCTTCAGTGCCAAACGCAGGAAGGTAAATTATGTGTGCTGAGAAAAATAAATCTCCTCCTTGTGTGTTTTGTATTATGGTCTTTGAAGCAAACTCAAGGAGCTTGTGCGGTCTCTAGCTGCAGGCTGGAGGTGGGAAGTACAGTGCCTGTGCTGGGGATATTTACAGTTTGGAGAGGCAAATGAACTATAGTATTGGTGTACCTCTGGCAAGACAGTGATTAGTGTGTGATGGTGAGTGTTTCTTGTTTTTTAATTTCCCTGCCTCGGTGGGAGATGGCTGGTGTATTAAAAAAAAAAATTATATTTCTGTGCATAACTATACTTGCACAATACCAAAAGTTCCCATGAACACATGACAGGAGAACTTCCTCTTGAACATTCTTAATTTTATATATAAATTTACTGTGTAACTTTATATTTAACCCTTTCACTGTCGGTGTTGTAGTACTACTGCTTGCAAGACAGTGTTGGTGCCGTATTACTGCACCAAAGTTCTAGCGGCTTCATATCTAGCAGGAGAAAGCTGGTAGACCTACATGTGAGAGAATGGGTCTGTTTGGTCAGTGTGCGCATTGTAAAAAAAATCCTGGAGGCTATAGTGCATTGTGGGAGTGCAAATTGAGTATGCCTCTTTCACTATGCCTAGGAGTGAGAAATACCTCACTCCCCGGCAAATTGGGACTCTTCCTTTCCCAAGTGATAGTTCTAATGCAGATTGAAGTGTCAGTGAAGATGAATCTCATGGTTCTGAGGAGTTTGTGACCAAAAGCAATGCCCAGAATACCAGAAATAGGTAGTGCTGAAAACTCAGACGATTATCAACCTTCCACCTCTGGTGCTGGGCAGTCCCATTCATGTTCAGTTGTACCACAGTGAAAGAGGAAACTCATATTTTTCCATGTCTCATAGAATAAGTAAGTTTATTCAGGTATACATAAATACAGTTACGTGCGTAGATTATCATACTTAGCAGTATATGTGTAGATTACCTAGGATAACCCAAAAAAGTCAGACAAAGTGACTTTTTTTTTTTTTTTTCAAATTCAAAGTTTATTCTCTATAAAGATTACAATGTTGAATTTACCGAATTTGGTTGTTGTGTGGTTTACTGTATTTTAAATAATGTTTAAAGAGTGTCCCACTAAAACCCCTAGAGGGGTAGGCATTTGGGGCAGGCTTTTTTAATCTTTATTTTAAAAATTTATTCAAATTATGAGGAAATTTGGTTTTTATGGGCTAAGTGATAAATACTAGTTTGTGAGTTGCAATGTGAATGCTTTTTTTGGCACATTACTATTTTTCAGTATTGCAGTATATAGGATTCATTTTTTTAAGTTTGAGAAAATATTTCTTTTTATGGTCAAATGGGTGAGTGAGTGTAAGTGGAACCCCCGGGGTATTCGTGTAGTTGTTGATGGGGTTTATCAGGGAGATAGAGTTTTTTAATGGAGTTTTGAGGTGTGAATGTATCGCGTTCTAGAGTTCTAGGTAGGGTTTTCCCAATTTTGGGGCCCTTTGACTTTAATTAAATTTTTGTAAAGGTTTGTCGGCAGGGGGAATTCGTAGAGAGTTTGTTCGGGTGTTATGCCTGTGGGTTCTGTAAAAAACTATCAAAAAACGTTTTGGTAAGGTTGAATTGGTTTTTAAAGGGTCTGTGATGTAGATTGCACAGTGTAAGTGGGATGTACTAAAAAAGGGAGTAAGTTTAGTTTATGAAGGTGGGGGGGGGTGTGTGTTGCCAGGGATGGGATTTAGTGATTTTCTTACTTCAGGTTTTTTTGGGGGTTATTTTTGGTTTAGGTGTGTTGCTGCAGTTGCCCCCCAAGCACAAATGCTAGGTGAGGTAGGGAAAAATATGAGTGGTTAGGTGGAAGGGCATTTGTGGCACGTGTATCGTATCTTGGAGAGGACCCCCAAATGTTTTGGTACTTTTTTGGTTAGGTTGGGTATGGGGGCTGAAATTCAGGTTGTTGTCAAGGGATAGGCAGGAATTTTCCCTCATTTGTTGGTAATTGAGTGTTGTCAAACTTAATGTTAAATTTTTTTTGGGTCTCCTCTCTGCTACCAACATAATATAGTGGTTTTTTCAGTGTTAAGGTAAGTTTTTGGCTGTCATCCAAATCGATTGTTGATCACTTATTTCGATGTGGGTGTGGGGAAGAAACATGGTTAGTGGAAAGCAGTGTTGGTTTATGTAAAATGTTTTGTCAAGAAAATAATGATAACAATGTTTGTGTGGGTTTTTGTGTTGCTAAAGTGGTTTTAAAATACATTATACATTTTTTTGGTCTACATGCCCCAAAAATTTCTTGAAAAATAAAAAAACAGTGGACCTCCCAGTTTCGTGATTAATTGTTCCAGAGAGTCGCGAAAGTCGGAATTCCGAATGTCGAAACCCTTTTCCCCTAAGAAAAAAATATAAATCCAATTAATCCTTCCCGACACAAAAGTTTAACAAAAATTTTTTTTTTTTTAGATTAAAAAATAGGTTTACTACGAAAAGAAAGAGAAAAAAAGTATAAAAAATAATATCACACCTTTATTGAAAACTTTGTTGGTTATGGAAGACAGGAGGAGGGGAGAGGATGGGAAGTTACCTTTGTTTGGAAGGAGAATTTCGAAAAACCTTTCGGGCTTTCGGGGTATGTAGGGTTACGCACTAGGGTTATTGAGTATAGTACGCCTAAATTCTAGGGCCCTTTAAAACTAGCGAGAGAAAGCTGGAGGGCCTACATATAAAAAATGGGTCTATGTGGTCGTGTGTGCAGTATAAAAAATCCTGCAGATCACGGTGGTAATGAAAAAAAAAAAAAAATTTTTGGGAATAAAATGTTTGCACGGATTTTGTATGGTATTTATTTTTGTTTCTGTTTTTTGGGTTTTTTTATAGAACGGAAGACATGTTACAGTAATTTAGATGATTTTTATGGTTTCACAATGAAAAGTACCCTTTAAATTGAGCCAAAGTAGCGAAATGTTCGATTTTTTACCAAAATTTCCAAGTAGAAAATCATGCCCAAACTTCAAAACACATCAAATGGTGAGTCTAATATTCTTTCACAAGTGCGCTGATATTATTTATATCTTTTTAACTAATGTAGTAGTTGCTAAACAGAAAATCTTTTTTTTTTTAAAAGATTAAAAATACAAAGGGGGGAAAGCAAAAAATAAAAGAGGGGCCGGGGGACGGGGACAAAAACAGAAAATTGTTTTTTAGTGCCGGGAAATGTCTTTTTGTTTATTCTGGCCCCTTTTTGGAAAAAAGCATCTTCTGAAATCTGTGTAAAATTTGGAAAAATTGCAATTTTTAGCCCTTTATTGGATAATTAAAAATTGTAAAATGGGTGGTTTTGTACTCATTCGATAAAAAAAATGGAGTTCTAGAAAAATAAATATGATTTTTGTCGATGTACACGGGAAATTTGGCCAAAAATAGGGCTCAAAGGGGGCAAACCCGATGGTAAACATCGCGAGACCGCTAATTCAGGGAAGCAAAATTTCCCAAATTTTTTTATCAAATTTCATATTTTTGGTGTCATTATGATGGGAAAAAGATTCTCTATCTTTCATAAGAAAAAAATTTTTTTTCTGAAAAATTTTCAACCTAAAAAACAATTTAGGGAGGCTCTCGCCCCTAAAGGGTTAAGTACCGGTTTACCCGGGGTTACTTCCCTTCTTTGTTTTTGCCCGTTTGGGGCACTGGACCCCTGTCATAAAAAAATTGTTCCGGGAAGTTTTTTTTTGTGTTTTTTTAAAAATTTTTCCCTAAATGGGACAAGACAGTATTTTACATGTTGCCCGCATGGGTTGAACAGCTTTGTCAGGGGGTGTTCCTCCATAAAAAGTTTGCACCCACTCCATTTCAAAAAGTCCCCCTTTAAACTTTGTAAAAGGCACCTTTTTTCCCCTCTTCTCTTCCTCCTCCTCGAAGCAATTTTCCCCGCTGTAGTCTGTTGCGTTGCAGATGAAGGGCTTGCAGCCCTTCAGTGGTTAGCCTTGACTGTGGGCTCCACCCAATTTTTCCCCATCCTGGTCACTCCATGGGAAATTTCCCCAAAGTTCAATGATTTTCCCCAATGGCATAGGGTTTTCAGGGTCGCCTCAAACCTTTAAAAACTTTGTCTGGATATATTGGCCAAATTTTCTCCAGCGGTTCCAAGTTTTGGGGGTCATCCCGCAAGGTTTTTATCTATAAGGGCCCATGCAGTGGAGGTATTAAAGTGATCTTCAGTACTCTTGGGTCAATTGAGGTCTGAGGTCAACTCGAGCAACTTGAAAAAATTGCTTTTTGGGGTAGAGTTTTTTTAAAATTTTAAATGTCTGCTGGTCCATAGGTGGATGGAGGAGTGGGATTAGGGGCAGAATTCCTTCCCCTTTGGCCATCCCAAATTGGGGGGGTTTAGCAGGACATTTTCCCAAAACAGGAGGACTTGAGTGGCAATTTATTACAGGAGGTTTTCTTTACCCAGGCCAAAACACTTCATTGAACCAATCAAGGAAATTTCCCATTGACCCCTGCCCTTTGTTAGCCTTCCTATCAACACAATTTACTCATGGCGCACTTTTTCTTGAACACACTGGGATTTCGAGTGATAACCGTTAAGGTTTTACTTTTTAAATTCCCCCTAGCATTACCATAGAACAAAAGGTTACCCGTCTTCATTAGCTTGGTCCCAGAATGCCATTTCCTCCCGCATGATGTAGGGCCCCTTTTTCATTTTTTTCCAAAGAGGCCTGTTTTTTTGTCAAAATTTAACACTCGTTGAGGGACGAATCCTTCAGCCTCTACATAGTCCATGAATTCCAGCATGAATTTTTCAGCCACACATTTGTCAGAACTTGCAGCCTCGCCATGCCTTACCACACTGTGTATGCCACTACGCTTCTTAAATCTCTCAAACCAGCCTTTGCTGGCCTTAAATTCACTAACATCAGCACTCGTTCCAGGCATTTTCTTTATGAGATCGGCATGCAACTGCCTTGCCTTTTCACAAATTATCGCCTGCATAACACTATCTCCTGCTAATTGTTTTTAATTGATCCACACTAACAAAAAATTCTCAACATCTCTGAGTATTTGCAATCTCTTTTTGGTGAGTATATCTACCTCTTTCGCAACAACAGCTTCATTGATTTCCTTTTTCTTCTCCACGATGGAAGCGATCGTTGAATGGGGCTTCCTGTATATCCTGCTGAGTTTGGCCACACGCACTCCACTTCCATATTTTGCAATGATTTCTTTCTTTCTTTCTTTATTTATTTATTTTATGTCTTTGCAAACAGTACATTGAGATTTTGTATTTACAATAGTGGGTTGCAATGCAAAGAGAGCCTCTATTATGCCTAGGCATTCTTCCTTTAATTTTATCATGTTTCTCACCTTCTTTACCAAAGGGCTGGCACTTGAAGCTGTCATTGGGCTCACGGTGGCTTATTTAGCAGTTTCAAGCACAATAAAACTATGGTTTATTACAAAATGTATTGTATAAACGTGTGGTAATTGTCACTCACCCACAAACAGTGCCACACTTACTCCTGAATGTTGTGTGGGAGCCTTTGTGTACACCCAGCCACTCCCAGCCGTACAATGGATGAAATACGAGGCAAATCGCGAACCACAAGGCTTTATTTTGACGAAAAAAGTTGCTGAAAGTCGAAATTCACAAAGCGTGAAGCTCACGAAACTTGGGGTCCACTGTATTAGAAAGGAAGAAATAGAATGAAAGTAAAAATAGTATTACCGAGTGAGCGGCAGTCGCTGACGATGTGTAAGCGGTTCACTTTCTGTCAACTTCACATCTCTGTATCTCCATAACTGCTGATTGCAAAAATTTTTTTCTTTTAAAACAAGCAGTAAAATATTTTTAAGATTTTTGTTAAGATTTTTTTTTTTTTTTTTTTTAACAATTTTTGACACTGAGAGCAAGTTCGTGATCAAGGGTCTCAAAAGTGAAAGGGTTAAATATTGATAACACAGACTTCCATTCTAAAGTGTGATTCTATAATACGTAATACATAACAGGTTCTTCAGATACTTGCTGAATTCCTTCCCAGTACTGCAATAGATAATTGCATGCAGGATGGCACTTGCATGTTGTAGTACAAAGGTAAAAACTAGGATAGCAGGTGTGTTACCTTCAGCCTTTTGAATTTCTATAAGGTTTCTATACATATATTGTAACAGATAATTTTGTTTTATTGTGACTGCTTGAACTGAAGCTATTACTTTTTGTTTCTCTCTTCTCCAGAAAAATGAAAAAGCTGGTGCAGAGCTGTGTATGGCTCGAGTACTTGCAGTTCCTGGTGTTCGGGTGAAGCTTTCCCGTTTAGATATAGAATGGACGAAACCGATGTACCCTAAGAGATTAGTATCAGCGGCCTGCATGTTGCGCCCACCTTCTCCGGCTATGCTACATAACTGCCATTCTCACTTAACATTCACTGTGAGTATTAGTGTACAAAATATTTGAGTTTCCCTACATTATTGTTTTAATTATTATTTGTGGCTCTAAATCCTTTTAAGTTATTTAGCACAAGGAGTAGTGGGGTCTCGATCCTCTATCTGCTAGTAGCAAGGCAGAAATACTACTCTTGCAGCCAAGTATTATCTTAGAAATATGTACAGTGAACTCTGTCAGTGGACTAATGGGGAGGAGAGGAGTGTATTTTATTGATGATTGTCCTAAACTTCCAAATTATGAACCTAATTTTTCATGATGGATCAGTTATCTTCTGAAGCAGTGAACTTGGTTCACTGATACAAAAGACAACCAGGCACTAAGATTACTGATGATGTAACCTTCAGTACTTCAGTACAGTATTGTACTGTATGTATAGTAATTTTAGAGCACTATAAATAGTAATTTACAGTAAGTTTACTTACCTTTTTGTG
>NC_069405.1:89792338-89809365 GCF_026875155.1 Cherax quadricarinatus | reverse complement strand
TGCCCTTATGGAACTATTGACAAATAATGGAAGGGAGACAGCTTGGTGAATTACATTTTCTTAGACTGGAAGAAGGCATTTGAAAACAGCACTCCACATAAGACTCGGGCAAAAACTTGTGGTGTAGGCAGGAATAATAGGGACATACCTCAGTAAATTTAAAAGAGTACCTCAGAGAAAGGAGGCAAAGAGTGACTGTCCAGGAAGAATGGGGAAATATAAAAAGCAGGTTGATTAAAGGATCAGTATTAAGGCCAGAACTGTTTCTGTTTTTTGTGAAATGATATTCCAGATACAACAGAGTCAGATGCATCCCTGTTTGTTGATGATGTAAAACTGGCATGGACGGGAAAAAGGGACTACAGATGGTTTGGGGACAAACTGCAAGATTGGTTAATGCAAGGTCATTAAGACTGTGGAAAGGGACATAAGACCTAACACTGTGTTTTGTCTCAGGGGACAGAGGTTTCAGATCTCCCTCAAGAGAAAGTTCTAGGGGTGCGAATAATGAGGATAGACTAAGGGCCCTGAATCTGCACTCTCTAGAAAGACGTAGAATTAGGGGGGATTATGATGAGGGTGTATAAATGGAAGACAGGAATAAATAAAGGGGATGTAAATAGTGTGCTGAAATATCTAGCCTAGACAGGACTCGCAGCAATGGTTTTAAGTTGGAAAAATTCAGATTCAGGAAGGATATAGGAAAGTACGGGTTTTGGGTTTAATAGAGTTGGGGGATGAGTGGAACAAACTCCCGAGTACAGTTATAGAGGCCAGAACGTTGTTTTAGCTTTAAAAATAGGTTGGATAAATACATCGAGTGGATGTGGGTGGGTGTGAGTTGGACCTGATAGCTTGTGCTACCAGGTCGGTTGCCGTGTTCCTCCCTTAAGTCAATGTGACCTGCCCTGGCTAGGTTGGGTGCATTGGCTTAAGCGGTAGGAGACTTGGACCTGCTCGCATGGGCCAGTAGGGCCTTCTGCAGTTTTCCCTTCGTTCTTATGTTCTTATGTTCTTATTTCACCAGTGGCACAGGTAAATTGAATAACCTCTGCAACCAATGGTTACCTGGCAAATCTAAGGGTAGTCTTCAGAAATCTCAACAAAGAATGCTTTCAGGCACTTAATACAATATTTAAATGAGGCCCATCTTTGAGTACTCAGCACCAGTATGGAACCCACACCTGAGGAAGCATTTTAAGAAACTGGAGAAAGTGCAAAATTAAGGGGCATCAGCTATGAGAGGATAAAGGAAATGAATCTAATAATATTGGAAAAACAGAAGAATTCATTCGAGATAGGGTGACAACATACAAAATACTCAAGGGAATTGTTGGGGTAAACAGAGACGGGCTTCTGAAAAGTAAAAAACAGAACTTGAGGAACAGTGGAATAAAAAAAACGTTGAGAAAAGGGAAGTCGGGAGTATTCTTTGTTCGGGGTGAAGAAGGGGTGTAAGCAAAATCCAAAACATTGCTTAACCCCTTAACTCCCCAAACGTTGATCTACAGTCTAAACTGCTAGCGCTCCAAATGTAGATCAACGTTTTTTTTTTCCTGCCTCCAAATTTTGGGCCATTGGCCTGAATGCCTGGTCGTACAGAATGGTTTTTAAATCAGTGTGTGTGCGTTTTTTAAAAAATCTGGGACCACTTAATACCTTGTGGAAGCACCATTCAATCGGTGCCAGTAGAGCAAAAATGGGGAAAAAAACACCAGGGATTCACTGATGCCTGTTGTTTTAACTTTTCCCTTTTTTTAAGAGGAAATGATTTTTTTCCCCGAGATGAATGTGGCCACAAGGGTGGGGAAAAAATCAAAAACTCGTAATAACCCATCCCTTTTGATATTCCTCTAAAGGGAGTGAGAGTTTCACAACCTCGGATCCTGGCCATGGGCCAGGCTTGTCGGGTGTTTGCCTGGTCAACCGGGCTGTTGTGCTGGAGACCCATGCCCCACATATCCATCACAGCGGTTGACTGGCACCGGGGTGAAGATATTTGTAGTTTCCTTTAAAGGTTTCACACTTGTTCCAGCCATGATTGATTTTTTGGGTGGGTTTTGAATAGCTGAAAGCCCAGTGTTGATACAATGTTCCCTTATTGCCCCCTGCCCCCTGTCCTTTTGGGTTTTTATTGTACACTTCCCCCCATATTCTCCCCCCGTATTTTATGGCAGTGTGCTTATTTTCCCCGGTAACTTTAAATCATGTATTCTCTCTCCTCCGCCCAGTGAGTACTGTTCAAGATTTGAAGGCATTTCCATAATTTAGGTGCTTTATTGGCTCAATGTGGCTGTAAACGTCTCTGCTTTGTTCCGCTCTATTTTTTCCCCGCTTTGAAGGGTCCCAGCGTAATGAGAAATATTCAAAAATGAGGAGTTAGTGATTTGAAGAATGCCATCGCATTATTTCCCTTTGTTTTAAAAGTTTTTAAATTCACCTCATCATCTTTTTGGGTTATCGTAAACTTTTTTGTTGTGGTCTTTAAAAAAAAAAAAAAGGTTATTTTTTTTTATTATCACACCGGGGGCCCGTTTCCCCCCAGGCAGGGTGGCCCCGAAAAAAAAAAAACTTTCACCATCTTTCACTCCATCACTGTCTTGCCAAAAGGGTGCTTTACACTACATTTTTTTAAACTGAAAACTTAACCCCCCTCCTTCAAGTGCAGGCACTGACTTCCCATCTCCAAACTCAGTCCGGCCTGCCGTTTCCCTAACCCTTCTAAATGTTACTTTGCTCACACTCCAACAGCACTAAGTTTTAAAAAAACCCATTTGTCCCCTTTCACCCCTATCAAACACGCTCACGCTGCCTGCTGGAAGTCCAACCCCCTCCACAAAAACCCCTCCTTTACCCCCTCCCCCCCAAACCCCTTTCCCTAGGCCGACCCCACCCCCCCCCCCCGTTCCTTCCACTACAACTGATACCCTTTTAAAAAAAAGTCATTCTGTTTCGCTCCATTTCTCTACATGTCCGAACCACCTCAAAAACCTTCTCAGCCCTCGGCAACTTTTGGTAACCCCGCCCCTCCTCTAATTTCCAAACTATAATTTCTGCATTATTTCACACCAACATTCCCCTCAGACTGACTCTCCACTGCCTCCACCTTCTCCTCGCTGAAACATTATCCCCACGCTCACACCCATATAAGAGCGTTGGTAAAAACTATACTTCTACTTCCCCTCTTTGCCTCCAAGGAAAAGTTCTTTGTCTCCACAGTCCTAAGTGCACCACTCACTCTTTTTCCCTCATAATTCTATTTTTCACTCATCTTTCATAGACCACCGCTGACACTCCACCCCAAATATCTGAATACGTTCCCCCTCCATATCTCTCCCCCCAATCTGATATTCAATCTTTATACCAAAATTTTTTTGTTATCCTCATCCCTTACTCTTTCCTGTATTCCCCTTTAATTTTCTTTTTTTTTGCACACCCTACCAAAATTCATCCACCAATCTCTGCAACTTCTTTTCAGAATCCCCCAAGAGCACAGTGTCATCAGAAAAGAGCACTGTGAAAACTCCCCACTTTGGGGGATTCTTTATTTTAAAATCCACCCCTCTTCCCAAAGACCTGCTTTTACTTCTCTTAAAAAACCCCCATCTATAAATATATTAAAAACCCGGTGACACACACATCCTTGTCAAAGGGCCCTATTTTTACGGGGAAAAAATTTCCCTTTTTTCCCCCTACATACCTAACTTGACCTCACTATCCTGTAAAAACTTTTCACTGTTTTTCAGAAACCCTACCCCCTACACTTACACTTGCAACATCGCCACTTTGCCCCCTATCCCCCCGCCGCTTTCAAACCCATAAATCCCAAAAAGACCTCTTTAGCCTTATCAAATATGTTCACTTATATGTTTCATGTAAAACCGTCCAACCCCCCTCCTTTCCTAAACCCCCTTGTTCATCTCTTCCTTTTCTCCGTCTTACTTTTTAATTCTTTCAATTATAACTCCCCAACACTTTACCGGTACATAAACAGCTTACCCCCTTAATTTTTGCACTCTCTTTTTCCCCCTTTCCCTTTTTATAAAAAGGAAAGCATGCTCTCTGCCAACCCCTAGGTACCTTACCCCTTTTCCCTACATTTATTAAATAATTGCACCCCCCCACCCCCAAAACTATACCCCCACCTGTTTTTAACTTTTCTATCCCATAAACCCCGGCTGCCTTCCCCTTTCTTTTTTCCTCTGCCTCACAAACTTCCCCCAACTCACAACTGGCTTTTCCCCACTCTAAAAGAGTTTTTCCTCCTTCCCCTATACACGAAATCACAGCTTCCCTATTTTCATAAACATTTAAAAATTTCCTCAAAATATTCCTTCCTCTTCCCAAATACCTCTAACTCTCCATTTAAAAACTCTCCTCAGTGACATATTACCCCCAGGTTTTTTACATTCTTTTGTTTTATTTGGTGACCCTCTTGAGTTCTGATAAGTGTTCCTTTTGAGTTCTTCATTTTTTCCCATACCAAAACAGCGGGAACTTATCACCACTGAACTCATGTTGTTCTTCAGTGCCCAGGGGAAAACCCTGTTATGTTTTCCCTGTAATTTTTCAGGTCCTTCCCCCAGTGATTTCATGCTTTTTTTTGTGTCTCTGCAAATGAGATCAAAATTTGGAGGGGTGTTATTATCTATGTTGCTATGAGGTGAGAAACGCAGGGGTGCCAGGAAAATGCCTTGGGGCATTAGTTTTTTTACCTCGCTGTGCTAAATCTTGCCTTTTAACTATCTTTTGTGTGTTGTAGGAGCCCAAAACTAATCTGCTCCTTCCCAGTAAATTCCATGCCCCCCCCTTTTTTTGCACTATTTTCCTTGACTGCATTTGCAAACACCTATGCAAAAACTGTTTAAATCACTCTGCATTTTGGTCGTCTTTTAATGCCTCGTAATTTTTGTCAAAATTGGTTTCGCATTTGGCAGGGATGATCGTCCCTTTAAAATGAATGGTTCAGGTTATGCTGGTTGTGCAACATTTTGCCACATCCCTTTTAATTTTGTACCATGACGTGTCATCCTGCCAAAAGTCCCGTAACCTCTGCCCTAAGTAGAAGAACTGTTCTGGAACATGTGAATACGTGTTCGGAGGCAGGCTGGCTGGTGGTGGCTGGGTGGGTATTGACTTTGGCTGTCTCTATTCTGTTATATTATTTGTCTTGCCCATCCCGTTCTGCCCTCCCGTCTCTGCCCCCTCTGTCTGTCTTCCTCTGTCCATCCCTGTCTCTGTCTCTGTCCATCCCCGTCTCATCCATCCTGTCTTGTCCATCCCCGTCTCTGTTATCCCTTCTTGCCATCCCCGTCTCTGTCAATCCCTGTCTCTGTCTCTGTCTCACGGTAACCCAAGTACAGTTATATATTTAAATGGGAAAATTTCCTAGGATAAACCCAAAAAAACCACAGGGTTTTTACTGGCAAGTAATAGCATTTTGTTTGTTCTGAACAGACGTGCCACTCGTAGGTGTTTCCCATGGGTTTTGAGGTCTGGAGACAGAAAAAAACAAGCATACAGAGGGAACTGGGGAAAACAGGCAGACAGAAAGACAGTTAAGAAAAGAGATTACTCAGATGACAGAGAGATAGAGAAACAGACAGACATGTTTTTGTGTAACGTTTTAAAAAAAAATAAAAACCAGGGTTCCCCGGACAGTGCACAATATCATATTAGAGTGCTGCACTGTCACAGTGGGGTGACCTCGTCTTAACACGTCTTTAAAGGAATTTCATATATACTCCGCATGTCTAAAAATTGTGGGCCTATGAATACTTTTATACACGTGGAACCCCGGTTTTTTACTGCCCCAGCTTTCATTTTAAAAAACAGCTATTCCCTAAAAGTAATTCTTTGTTAATTGTTTGGGGGTCTGGAAAAAAGATTAATTGGATTTCATTATTTCTTTAGTAAATATTAACAAAAAATCAATCATAGAGAATAACTGTGGTTTTACATGCAAATGGGGCTCGAAAAAAGGGTTCCCCTGTATTTTTAGCAACAGAGGGTACCATGGGGAGGTGAAAAATGCTCCCTGCAGTGTGTTTAGGGCTATTTAAATCTTTTTTCAGTATTTAATATTTTTCAGACCAAAGATTTTGGCTATAAAAAACACAAGAACATTATAAACTGAATTTTCAGAACATAAAAATTATATAAAAAAAAAAGAATAGAATAAAAAGTATCCCGCAACACTTAGGTAAAAGCAGGATTTTTGTTTTCCATCAGTAAGTACTGTCCTAATTTTTTTT
Organism: Cherax quadricarinatus; assembly: GCF_026875155.1. Taxonomy (NCBI): domain Eukaryota; kingdom Metazoa; phylum Arthropoda; class Malacostraca; order Decapoda; family Parastacidae; genus Cherax; species Cherax quadricarinatus. Next base: position 89,803,111 of record NC_069405.1, on the reverse strand, counting down.
TTGTCTTTTTTACAAAAATTGCTCTCTTTATTTAAAAAAAAAGTTAAAATTAATTTTTTTTTTTAAAAATTCAAACGCTAGCATGACAACTTAGATCTACATTTGGACTGACAGGAGGCTATGAGGAAGTGAATCTGGCAAACGGCAACTTGAGAAGCAGGGCCAGGAAATGGGACATGACCCCTGCAGCCACACAGGGGTGGCTGCAGTAAAAACAACTGATAATTACTTAGAAGCTAATAAACTACATAAATAGTGTGTTGTAATGGGATGCTTATGTGGTGTATGTAGCAAACCCAAGAAAATAAATGTTGCAGTATTAAGAACATGCACATGGAAAAAGCAAAATAAATACAGTAGACCCCCCCTCCCCGGGGTTTGTTTCTGCGTTTTAGTTATCTAAGGGTTACCAATGCCCAAAAAAAAAGCCTTAATTTTGTTAAAAATGGGAACAAAGAATGAAAGATGCGACGGAGTTTTCAAAAGCCTAAGAGAAGTCGTGAAGTGCTTCCCATCAGTGAAAAAGTGTTTAAATTTTTGACTTACTGTTAATAATTTATCAAATTAAACTTATTTTAGGTAACAGAAAGACGTTATATTCACAGGTTTATTTTCCAAATTTTTGGTTTTTCACTATTGAAAAAAATGTGGATATTTTTATACAACACTTGTAAAATTAACTTAACACAGTTCTGTTTTTAGATGGAGAAAAAATTTTTAGCGTCGCCCCCAGGATAAGAAATATTTCCCCAGCTCTCAGGTGCCTGGCTCGAGTCAACTGCTGTCTCTACAGGGGGGGCCTATCTTTCCCCCCCTGCCACCACCTCTCTCCAGTTAAGTCAACGCACTCGTACAAATCCTTTAGGAGTGCTGGTTTTATTGGTTTTATTTTTAAAATTTTATATTTTTTCCAAAAAATACCCGTTGCTAAAAGAAATTTAAATGGCAAGAAAAAGTTTGCATTTAAACTTGGAGAAGGCTACTTTCAACAAAAGGGGAGGCTATATAAAACAAACTAGATCCCAATTTAAATTTCTAAATTGGGGGCAAATATCCAGGCTTGTGTAATGAATAACCCCGATGTCATCTCATGAAAAGAATGAGACGTAGATCACAACTACCTGAATAAGCTGACTGACTTGCTGACTAGACTGACTTGACTTACTGTCATGACTGACTTATTGACTGATTTACTGACTTACTGGACTGAGACTTTCTGACTGACTGGACTAAGACTTACTGACTTGACTAACTTACTGACTTTTTTTAAATGACTTACTGACTTGATAGAATTGACTTGACTGAAATGACTTAACTGAATTAACTTAATAAGTCGACTGAATTGACTGACTGACTGGACTGATCTGACTGACTCATTAGAGTTACTGACTTACTAACTTGTCTGACTTACTGACTTGACTTACTAACTGAACTCACTTAAAGTTAGACTTTTTTCACTGAAGAGGACCCTGACAAATCTAGAAGCAGTGCTCTGAAACAGGGTCTAAGCTGATGATACCTTACCATCAGCTGTATAATGTACTTCAGGGTAAAAGAACCCAGAGATCCATTACAGAATTTATGCACACTCCAGTACAACCATTGACTTCAGTACCAGAACCTCAACCGTCCACCTCAGCCCAGTAGAGCCACAACATAACTTTCTTCACAATCATCAACAAACAACAGTACCCACAATTTAAGGTAAGAAATACTATTATTTCTGTTGCAATAGAGAAAACATAATACATCGCAATAGTGAGCAACAATTATATAATCATTTTTATTTTTGTAAAATTTGGAGATCTAAAAAAAAGTTTGACTTTCTTTGGGGATCCCAGTTTATCTACCACGGACTTATCTAACACAGCATTTTCAGGAAATAACTACAGTGTAATACAATGGTTTACTGTATGTGTAAATGAAAAACAACATATACAGTGGACCCCCGCCTTATGATCAGCTCCCAACTCGACCAATTATGTAAGTGTATTTTTGTAAGTGCTTTTGTACGTGTATTTTTGGGGGTCTGAAACGGACTAATCTAATTCACAATATTCCTTATGGGAACAAATTCGGTCGGTAACGGCACTGGAACAGACTTCTGGAATGAAATAATATCGTAAGGTGGGGGTCCACTGTATAGGGTTCACTACTATCCTATGTTCTGGGTATCCACGGTAGGTCTTGGACCATATCACCAGCAGATACAGGGGGACTACAGTATAACAAACATTTCAAAAAGGAAAGCAAAGTAGGTATAGTAATAACGGCAGAATTGCGAAAATGTTAGGTAAATGAATGAACACAGATGTAACTAATGTGACATTTTACTGTAACAATGTTTTGTTCTCTAGGAGCTTTGTCAAGCTGTATGAACTTGACAAAGTAAAGCCCCTGGACAGCAAAAATGTTACTGCAATAAAATGTCACACTGTTGGCAGCTGTGTCCATTTATATAACAAAAAAAATACAGAAAATAAGCAAAAGTTGAGTGAAAGTACAAGATTTGTGTATAGGAAAGAAGTGATCATTTTAACTCATCAGAAATTTCCCCAACCACATAAAGTGACCCAAAATTAAAAAAGAAGGAAAGCATTCACTGCATTACTTCACTTGCTGCCTTGCCAGAAGAGCACTTCATCACAGCTTATATGGTATTTATAGATAAAGCAAAATTTATGGACATGTCATGATTACGGTGTGAAAAAGCACTTGCATGGCTCCTGCATGACACAGCTAATATGACTTATTATAACAGAATCCGCTAAAAATAAACAATACAAGAAAAACAGTATGTGACTACAATGATTACCTTCATTAAGCCCCAAGTCTCCATTTTTTTCCAGCAGGTGTCCTGGCGGGGTGTTCAGTTGTCAGGTGAAAACATCTCCATAGTAGAGGGGCAAGTGTTAACTGAAGCAGTCTCAAAAACATGGGCAACTGCATATCAGAAAGACTGAAGTGTAGTAGAGGGCAGAAAACATCATAGCGAGTGCACGTGGCTGAACAGAGTTGACAGATTCAAAATGGCGGACAACTCTGCATGACGTGAGCATTCGGTACTCAATGGCTCCTGCAAAGTATATGTTAGTAAGCTTCATAAGATAAAAAATATGTGTTGAAGGACTACATTTTAGCCTGCAGATTTTAAACACTAGCCATATACAATACTAATAATTCAAAAGACTATATGAAAAGACCACCCTTAACTAATAAATACAGAAAAACTGCAAAAGCAAGACTACATATAAAACAATACAAATATCAGGTAGAAAACAAGATGTAAGAAGAAAAAAGACAAGAAAACAAGGACTGAGGAAATATTAAAAATAGATGTTTCCCAAAAATATAACCTAAAGTATCTGAATATGCAGCAAGGAGCAGCAATAGGTTTTCAGTTACAGTGACTATAGCCACAAATGTAATCAATAAAAACTTATACCTCTTCATCAGAGGTTTTATGGCGCACCCTGTGTTCACTTCATTTACATATCAACAGAAAAATGATAGGAAAATTTTGTTAATAATGAAATAAGAAAGACTATATTATATTATTGTTAACACATCATCTGTCTATCACCAAGGCAGGGTGACCCAAAAAAGAACATACAAAGCTTTTCTTCTTTCTACATTTAGTAATTTATATAGGAGGAGAGGTTACTAGCCCTTACTCCAAGCTATATATGTTCATCAATGAAAACCATTACTGATATAGTATACCTTAGACATGAAGCTATTATGTAATGCAGGGTAAGTAGCGTCTGAGAGGTAGCAGATATGCTTTCATACAGCAACTAAGTGTAATTTTTTTTTTTAACACACTGGCTGTCTTCCACCGAGGTAAAGTGACCCAAAAATGAACACTTCCACCATCATTCATACTAGCGCTGTCTCGCCAGAGGCGCTCAGATACAACAGTTCAGATCCCCCTTCAAACAGTAAATATCTCTAACCCCTCTTGCAGAGTGCAGGCATTGTATGTCCACTTCCAGGACTCATGTCTGGCTAACCGGTTTCCAAATCCTTCACAAAACTGTTACTCCAACAGTCGTCAGGTCCCAAAAACTATTATCCTCCATACTGTTAAAAAATATCAAATGATGACTGTAATTGTGACAGATGATATGTAACAGAAAAAAGAGCAAGACTGAAAGTAAAACATGAGGATAATGTGTACACGTGATCAGCTACTAAAATGGAGAAGTACAGTTAAAGACAGATGAGGGGAGTTATTAGATGAGGAGTTGCAGGTATTGGAAGATGGCAAGAATATTATGAAGATTTGTTAAATGTAGTTGAAGAAAGGGGGGCAGTGATTTCAACCATTGGCCAAGGAGGTATAACACCCTTCAGGTGTGTGAATGAAAGGGGGTAAAGCGGCTGGAATTAATGGGTTTCAAGACGGATATGTTAAATCAGGTGGGAATATAGATTTGGAATTGGTTGGTATTTTGTTAAATTTAAATGCATGAATGAGAGAAAGGTACATAAGGATGGCAAAGAGCACGCACAGTTCTTTTGTATAATAGAAGGGGGAATAAGGAGAGAATAAAAATTACAGGGGAATAAGCCTGTTGATTTAAACCAGGTAAGTGTATGGCAAAATTATTACGGGAAAGAATTAAGGGCAAGATGGAGAGCAGGAATGCAGATGAACAGGGAGGCTCTAGGTAGGATAGGAGATGTGTACACTGTTTACATTGAAGCATATAAGAAAAACAATATATAGATAGAGGTAGGGAAATTTTTATTGCAATCACAGATTTAGAAGAGCCATATGGTAGGGTGGATAGGGAACCAATGTGGCAGATGTAAGTGTATGAAAATAGGCGACTCATAAAATCATAATGACACAACTGCACAAAAACTCACTAGCCATGAGTTCAATCCCAAATGTACAGTGTTTATGAAATAGGTGGTTGGCACTGAAAAAAATTTAAAGGGTATGTACAAAAGAGATATTTTTTTCCCAGTAAAAGTAGGCCTTAGACAGGGATGCATGATGTCACCATGGTTGTTTAACCCTTTGAGGGTCCGTGTGTAGATCTACGGCTTTACGTTGAGGGTCCAAACCGTAGATCTACATCATTTAGCTCAGCTCATTCTGATAAGCTGTGAGCGGTAAATTTTGGCCTAGATATTTACAGAATACATCTATGTGGTTTTGTGTGCACCATATAAAACAAATCCTGCAGTACACAGTGCTTTAAAGAGAGAAAAAAAATGAGACCGTAATTTTCGATTAAAACAGCAATTTTGCAGTGTTTTTTTATTTTGTTTTTTAAAGTTGTATTTGCAATTTCTTGGTCTCATTTGATAGAATGGAAGATATATTACAGAAATAGAGATGATTTTGATTGGTTTAGTATTGGAAATGGCTTGAAATGGCTCAAAGTAGCAAAATGTTAAATTTTTGCGATGTCAAGAGAAAAAATTACTCACGTCTAAACCGGGCCCGCTGGTGGGTCTAACAATGTTCAAATATGTGTGATATTATCTATACATTATTACAATATTGCATTTAAAAGTAAATCTTTATTTATGGTTTGAATAAAAATTCATTATGTTAATTAAAAATCAAAATGAATTCATTAGTTTAAACCTCAAAACATAATTAATGAACCCGAAGAAATGTTTGTTTAGTGGCAGGAATGCTAACATTGTTTATTCTGGACCTATTTGAAAATGCAGTTTTTTTTGAACTTTGCATTAAATTGGTCCCAAAATTACCAATTTCTGATCACTTTATTTTGTAGTTGAAACAGTTCACTTGGCAATTTCTTGTGCTCAATCAATAGAATAGAAGTAATACTAGTGAAATAGCTAAAAATTTTGGTCGACTGGAAAATTTTAATTGGCCTAAAATGGGAGTCAAAGTCGGAAAAAATCGTGATGCGTAAATATCGCTGACACTTTCAAAATTCGCGAGGGGCACAATTTCATCAATTTTTCCCATAAAATTTCGTACTTTTTTGTTTTATTCCCTTCAGAAAAAGATTCTCTACCATTTCAAAAGAAAAAATAACAAAATTATTTTTAAAAATTCTTGGACACTGGTGCACCTTTGAAATTTGGCCCTCTGGACCCTGAAAGGGTTAACATTTGATGGAATGGGTTGTAAAGAAGCGAATGTTAGGGGAGTTGGGGAGGGGTGTGTGATTAAAATATGCAGATCTAATACAAATGGTAGCTGTCAGTTGGTTTTTGCTTTGGGAGATTTTGAAGAGTAGCTGTAAATGTTGGGGGATGAATTTGGGGGGGAGTGTAAAAGAAGGAAATTAAAAGAAAAACATAGAAAAGAGTAAGTTGATGAGGGTATCAAATGATTTAGGTAATGAAAGATTGGATATCAGATTGGAAGAAGGGAGTATGAGAAAAGTGGAGTGCACTATACTTATCACTGTACTTGTGAAACATATTGCTGTTCTAAACTGGTAAAGGATAATATAAGTCTAAACTTTTTCTGCTGTGTTTATTTTGCTCCCATTACACCCGGGATAACAGGCCATTTGGATTCCTGGGTTGTAATATGGGTAGCCTGTCCGAGAGCTGGAGCTGGACTTAGAGAAACGGTTGAGCTTAGGGTAAAGCTCGTAGCGGGAAAACATTGTGCAGTTTGCTGTCTGGCATTGCTTTACAATTTTGCATGTCAGTTGCTTTGTTATGGTCAGCCTTGCTATTGTGTGATCGTTCAACAGTTTCGCTACTAGCTTGTTCGGTGTGCTCGCTTCGCTCGGTCAATCTTATAGAAAGTGTAGCTGTCTGGTTGGGCTTTACAAATTTTGCGTGTCAGTTGTTACTAGCCTGTTCGGTGTGGAGAATTTTGCAGTCGGCTTTGCTTGTATGCGTATTCTGCAATCGTATGTGCATAGCTAAGCGTGTTCTCCCAAATTAACATGTTACGTTGGGGTATTCTGCAATCGTACTGTGCATAGCGAATAACTTATGCCACCTAGACGAGTCAGACGTCTGGTGTCGGCTTTATACTTTGCATAACCTTTACCTAAATTGTCCCTACAGCGTTGTTGGCAAATTGCTCGTTCCATTGGCATTAAATACAAACGCACTCTCACAGCTGCGCAAATGCGTTCACTGATTGCTGAAAAACTTATAGAAGAAGAGATGGCACATCAGACTCCTCCCTCTACGGGAGCTGGGGCCCAAAAACTACTATGTTCTCGCGGGAGGAAGATGATACACCTACGGAGCAAAATGGTCAGTATAGTGCAGTTGGTTGTCTCGGGTGAATCAGCGTCGTTGGCACTTGAGCTGGCAAAAATCAATCTTGAGCAAACTAGGGAACAGGAGCATTCGCAAGGGATGAATTTGATAGGGAAAGAGAAAGGAGGCAGTTTTCGCATTCTGTAAATGATTTTAGTTTACAAAAAGCAAAAACAGCTTGTTCCCCGCTTCAATGAGGCCGAACCAGAGCAATTTTTCGAAAGCTTCGAAAATCAGGCTCGACCCTTGAGGTGGCCGGAAACAGCATTGGGCATCTTTGGGGTTCATACAGCTTATTGGGGTAAGGCACAGGAATTTACGTCAGTATTAAATGACGCTGAATTTTCTGATTATAAAGTAGTGAAGCCCACAGTGTTGGGAGCATATACATGTATCCCACCCAAATACAAAAAAATTTTTAAACTAAGCAGGCGGCAGCTTGGGTTTCAACCCTCGTGGATTTTGTAAGACAGCAAACCAAAGCTTTTACCAGCTGGGTATAAAGCAAGTGGTGTCTTTTACCTTTGAGGAGCTGGTACAGCTTATTCTGTTTGATAACCTGCTGAAGTCTGTGGGACCAGAGGTTCGAGTCTTTCTGCAGGATCGTGACTTAACCACTGCATGGAGGAGCCCAGGTTGGCTGATCCCTTCGAAATTAACCGCTCCTTGTCGAGCGGTCCCATTCTTTTTCAACAGCCGGGCATGAGCAGAGCGTCGACCTTGGAGAATGAAGTGCCAGCCGGAGGGAGAACGTCTAGTCAGCCAACTAAGTCACCTGGTGAGCCACGCTTCTCAACATATGGTCCACCTGCGGAGAGGCAAACTACTCATGGTGCATCTCGACAACAGTATCCAGAGAGACCCAGCCAGAACGAAACCATTTTGCAACGTCAGCAGGAGTAAAGGGCAACCCTGTCGTCTGCTTCCTCTGCAACAAAGTAGGTCACATCCGTCCCAACTGCCCCATAAACCCAACCCATTGGGAAAATCTCTAATATCCCTAGTAACATGTCCCCCAGAGAAGTAGAAAAAGGTTTTGGCCCCTTATTATTGCAAGAGCCTTATTTCCCTTCAGGAAAAAATCAGAAAAAAACTAAAGTAAAGACCTTTAGAGATACTGGAGCATATTGCTCACTTGTAAGAGAAGGAAAATTACCCCTTTCAGAGAATTACTTCTTTGAATTCCTCTGTTTTATTGGAAGCATTTGGAGGAGCTATATATTCTGTTCCTTTGCATAAAATTTATGTACAGTGCAAATATTACACTGGGTACTTGACTGTAGGTGTCTCAAAAGGATTCCCCATGAAAGATGCCATGTATTACTGGGTAATAACATTACTACTGTTAGTTCGTGTCTGAACATATTTAAAGATTAATTCTTCTCCGGTGTTTGGGCCCTAACTCGGGCAACATCCCAAGGGTTGTCTGGAGGGAATGCTGACCCATCCCTTTGGGCGACTCCGATCTCGGAATAGCCACGTTGTTTTATGAGGCACCGGCCGGAAACCCCATAAATCAAGTGAACAGACCCCCATCAAGCCTTCCTATTCCCCGGTTGCAGGATTGCCAGATGTCTCTGTTTCCATGCCCGGGGGACTGTCCTTCCGGGGGGAACAACGAAAGGACCCTTCTTTAAAATTCGCTTTTTTAGGCAGCCCTGGGTAAATCCTCTTTGGGCCATTGGTCAAGTATGAAGTTAAAACAATTATTTGGGTCTGCACTGAGACTGGTAAGGAGATAGGGGCCGGCAATTGTATGACAGGTTTAGTGGTTCCAACCAAGTTTAGACCTCAAAAATTAAATATAGTCATAATACTTCATTAGGAGGTCACTTAGGAATTACAAAAACCTTGTATAGAATCACATAAGAATTTTATTGGCCAAAATTAAAGAAAGATGTGAAGAATCATATTAGGGGTTGCCGAGATGTCAGCAAGTAGGTAAACCTGGACATTCCACTAAACCTGCACCTCTCCACCTATACCTGCTGATGGAGAAACCCTTTTTCAGATTTAATTATGATTGTGTAGGTCCATACCTAGGTCAAAGTCTGGAAATCAATATTTTTTACGATTATGGATAAAATAACCAGAATCCTGAAGCAATTCTCATGCGTAGTATTAACACTAAAGCTTTCTCAAAACTTAAACCAATTTCATTTCTTGTTTTGGCATTCCTTTAAAACTATTCAAAATGATCAAGGTACTAACTTCACTGCCAAAGCATTAGGGGAAACATTAAACTAGGGTAGGGATAATCCACAACTTATCCTGCCTATCATCCTCAGTCCCAAGGCGCCTTGGAAGATTCCCATCAGACATTAAAAACAATGATGAGAACTTTTTGCATGCACTTTCCCACAGACTGGGATGAATCATACCTTTGTTGCTGTTCTCAGTACGAAAGACGGTGCAAGAGTCTACAGGGGATGTCTGTTTGAGCTGATCTTTGGGCACAATGTGCGAGAGGGCCGGGTTCGGCTCCCGGACAGGCCCCCATATTACAACCCAGGAATCCAAATGGCCTGTTATCCCGGTGTAATGGGAGCCAAAAAAAAACAGCAGAAAAAGTTTAGACTTATATTATCCTTCACCAATTTAGAACAGCAATATTGTACACTATGTACAGTGATAAGTTATAGTGCACTCCACGGTAAGCAAGGCAGAAAAAAGAAGCACAAGATAGCAGACCGTGCTTCAAACCAGCTCTAGAATGGGAATGACAAGGGCAGAAAAGGAGAGCGGTCCCACATAAACCCCTGCGATTGCCAAAACCATCTTCTTATTGGCTAGAACCTGGTCACTAGTTGAACGCGGGGCCCCATCATCAACTCTTAGCAACCTGGGTTCGCTGGTTGGGGGAGATACCTGTAAATGAGGGTGTGTACATGCGGGCCGAATAAAGGTTACGTACTCTTTGCATGCCCATCAGATATTTGGGAGTGGACTTGTCGCCAGACAGATCTACGAAAGACGAGGTAAACCATAAAATTGATGCAGGAGAAACCCGCCCATGGTATGGTTTGTGTGCAATCATGTCATTCGATTTCATGAGTCATTGATGCAGGAGAAAAGGTGGTGGTGCAATGAGGCATCTGTGGAGATGAAAGTTATCCATAGAGGCAAAAGGGAATGAATGAAAAATTTTAATTGTACCAACACTCCTCTATGGGTATGAAGCATGGGTTGTGAATATTGCAGCAAGGAGGCTGAAGCAGTGGAGGTGTGTATGAGGACAATGTGTGGTGTGAATATTGTGCAGAGAATTCATAGCTTGGACATTAGGAGATGTGGGGTTACTAAAATTATTATACAGAGGCTTAGGAGGGGTGGTTTGGGCATTTAGAAAGGATTTAAGCAAAATGGATGGCTTGGAGAGTGTAAAAAATCGTGTGGAGCAAAGGCAGGGTAGAGGTCACTCTAGGGAAAGTTGGAGGGAGGAGAGTTAAGGAGGTTTCATGTGTAAAGGGGGTTAGACATCCAAAAAGTATGTGTGGCATGTTAGATAGGGGGGGGAATGGTTTTTGGGACTTTAAAACCCTTGGGTAT
>NC_069405.1:89664511-89791838 GCF_026875155.1 Cherax quadricarinatus | reverse complement strand
TCTCCTTATGCCGCCGTGAAAGTTCTCTGACATTTTCAGGTCGGAAATTTCACCGCCTTGAAAGGTGCGTTGTGTCACAATATTCCACCTAGATAAAAATGACCTGAAGAGTTTTCATCATGGGCTTGGCCTCCCTAGTTTAAAGGGTTCTCATTATCCATCTGTCATTTTTCTAGCAGATGCGATTGATACAATGTTATGGCCCTTTGAAGGTGAGATCCTCCGACATGATCACTCCCAGGTCTTTGACGTTGGTGTTTCGCTCTATTTTGTGGCCAGAATTTGTTTTGTACTCTGATGAAGTTTTAAATTTTCCTCATGTTTACCATATCGGGAGTAATTGAAATTTCTCATCGTGAACTTCATATTGTTTTCTGCAGCCCACTAAAAAGATTTGTTGATGCCGCCTGGAGCTTTGCAGTGTCTGCAATGGAAGACACTGTAAATGCAGATTCGGGTGTTACTGCAAAGGAAGACACGGTTGCTGTGGCTGACATCCTGTCTATGTCGGATATGAGGATGAGGAACAAGATGGGAGCGAGTACTGTGCCTTGTGGAACAGAGCTTTTTCACCGTAGCTGAATCGGCTATACTCTGTTGACGACTACTCTCTGTGTTCTGTTAGTGAGGAAATTAAGATCCATCGACCGACTTTTCCTGTTATTCCTTAGCATGCATTTTGTGCGCTATTATGCCATGGTCACACTTGTCGAAGGCTTTTGCAAAGTCTGTAAAATATTACATCTGCATTCTTTTTGTCTTCTAGTGCATTTAGGACCTTGTCGTAGTGATCCAATAGTTGAGACAGACAGGAGCGACCTGTTCTAAACCCATGTTGCCCGGGTTGTGTAACTGATGGGTTTCTAGATGAGTGGTGATCTTGCTTCTTAGGACCCTTTCAAAGATTTTTATGATATGGGATGTTAGTGCTATTGGTCTGTAGTTCTTTGCTGTTGCTTTAAAATGCCCCCTTTGTGGAGTGGGGCTATGTCTGTTGTTTTTAGTAACTGTGGGACGACCCCCGTGTCCATGCTCCCTCTCCATAGGATGGAAAAGGCTCGTGATAGGGGCTTCTTGCAGTTCTTGATGAACACAGAGTTTCCCTGAGTCTGGCCCTGGGCAGAGTGCATGGGCATGTCATTTATTTGCCTGTTCGAAGTAATTTGGCGTCAGGATAACATCGGATAGGCTTGTGTTAATCAAATTTTGGCTTTTCTCATAAAAAATTCTTTTTGATCTTCGACTCTCAGTCTGGTTAGCGGCTTGCTAAAAACTGAGTCATATTGGGACTTGAGTAGCTCACTCATTTCCTTGCTGTCATCTGTGTAGGACCCATCTTGTTTAAGTAGGGGCCCAATACTGGACTTGTTCTCGATTTTGATTTGGCATAGGAGAAGAAATATTTTGGGGTTTCTTTCGATTTCATTTATGGCTTTTAGTTTCTTCCCTGCGATTCCTGACTCCTAAAGGATTCTTTTAGCTTAAGTTCGATGCTTGCTAATTTTCTGACCATGCCCTCCCTACGCATTTCAGATATATTGACCTCTTTTGGGCCGCTCTGTTTTTCTTTTTTTCCGTCGCCTGTAAAGGGAGCGCCTGTCTCTTTCTTGTTTTACATCTACTCCTCCCTTTTTCTTAGAGGAATAAGCCTTGGGGCATACATCAAGTGCCACCGAGTTAATCTGTTCTAGGCATAACTAGGGGTCTGTGTTGCTTAGTATATCTTCCAGCTTATATCGGTTAGGACTTGGTTTACTTGGCCCCACTTTATGTTTTTGTTATTTTAAGTTGAATTTGGGGAATGCTCCCTCGTGACTAATCTCATTTTGTCGTCTGGGGCTCCGCGCAAACATGACTGAACCTCAATTATTTGTGATCGGATATATTGTTTTTGATATGGTGACATTTCTTATCAGATCATCATTGTTAGTGAAGATGAGGTCTAGTGTATTTTCCAAACTAGTAGGCTCTATTATTTGCTGGTTTAAATTGAATTTTGTGCAGAGATTTAAAAGCTCGCGTGAGTGTGAGTTTTCATCAGAGCTGCTCCTGGTGTTATTACTGCAACAATATTATTTGCTATATTCCTCCATTTTTGGTGCCTTAAGTTGAAATCCCCCAGGAGCAAGATGTTGGGTGCAGGAGCTGGAAGATTTTCCAGACAGTGGTCAATTTTTAACAGCTGTTCCTGGAATTGCTGAGATGTTGCATCTGGAGGCTTGTGGACTACCACAATGACTAGGTTTTGGTTCTCGACCTTTACTGCTAAAACTTCCACTACATCATTTGAGGCATTTAGCAGTTCTGTGCAAACAAGTGACTCTGCAATGTACAGGCCAAGCCCCCCCTTTTGCCTGTTCACTCTGTCACATCTGTATAGGTTGTCACACCTGTATAGGTTGTACCTCTGTATGTGTGCACAAATTGGAATAAATAAAAAAATAAATAAATAAAAACCTGGGATCCATATTTCATTGTCCAAGTGATCCTTTATGTGGGTCTCAGTGAAAGCCGCGAACATTGCCTTTGCCTCTGCAAGCAGTCCACGGATGAAAGGTATTTTGTTGTTGTTTTGTTGCTGGCTTTAGACCCTGTATATTTGCAAAGAAGAATGTTATCGGACTGGTGGTATTGTTGGTACTGGGGGGGGATTTTTTTTTCCGGCATTAGTATCTGTATCTGTTGGTTTGGAGTGGAGGCCATCGACTGGGGGTTCCACTCCAGGAATGACGGGATTTGGTGTACGTTTTCTGCCATTTCCTGCCATTTTTTTTTTTTCCTGGCACTAAAAAAACCCTCCCTCTTGAGTGGCCTGTGGCTACCCAGGTTTTCCCAGGGCCCCTGGATGTTTTGTATCTTTTTTTTCCCCCTTTAGATGGTATGCCTGGCAATTTAAGTTATAGCACAGTCTTTCCTTACTGAAGAGGTACACAGTTCAGGGTAAAAAAAGCTTACAGGAAGGGAGTTTGCATTTTCCTGTTGTCATATGGGCATGGCATTTTCTAGGGTGGTCATAGTTGCACGTCCCATCTGTTTTTTCCAGATTTCCCATGCCAGCAGATACCAAGTGCATAGTATGTGCACAGGCTTGGTTTCCGTTTGCCTTGGGTTTCTGTGACTGTATCCCTGTTGGTGCATGTTTCCCTGTCTTTTTTTCTATCCTCCCTAGCACCAACAATGGAGCCCCCACCATTTTGTTTTTGGAAATATACCCCTAAAAAAATTGCTAGGGGAGTCCTTTTGGTTTGCTTTTTTCCCTGCGGAAATTTCTATTTTGGGCAATTTTGGGTTTTAAATCTTATCTTTGACTAACCTTTTTTTCCCCCTACCAATTTTGGGGCCTCCTGTCCCCTATGGGGTTCTTTTTATATGTTTTTCCCGTTCCGCGTAAAATTTCCCGCTCCCTTTAAAGAAAATCTCCAGTTTCACCATTACTGCCCTCCCGGGCCCGGCACCTCCAGTTTCCCCTTTTACTGTCTCCCAGGAAAACCCTCTCCACTTAAACCATTACTGTCTCCCAGGCCAGCCCCTTTCCAGTTTTCACCATTACTGTCCCCCCAAGGCAGCACCTCCAGCTTCACCCATTACTGCCCTCCCCAGGACAGAAACTATCAGCCCCCATTTACGACTACCAGGGACATCATCCCAGCCTTACATTTTTCTGCCCAAAAATGGCCAGTACAAGGGCATTCCCAAATTCAGCCAAAACTTTTTATTTTTCCCACTGTTGAGAAAGCTTCCATTTTTGTCAATGAAAGAAAGCTTTAAATGTTACCTCTTTTTAATACCCTTGTATTTTTAGTCCACAGATTTTATCCTTTTGGGGCATACCCAAAAACATTTTCCCTGTTTTTTTTTTACTGCTTGTAGCTATTTTCTTGGATATCTGAAACAAAGGGGGGGTGACACCCTTTTTCCCCACAAAAATGAAAATTTTTAATGCATGGGGAAGCCCTTTTGGTTTACTGCCCACAGACTACACACAGCCCCAAAATGACTTAAATTTTGGTTGATTTACTGCAATTCTACTAGCAACCTCTTTAATATTCTATTAATAACCCCGCTAGGTAGTGGGACAATGAAACCTTTGAAAAACCCTTTCCCGGTTCGGGCCATCAAAGGGGTTTGGACCAGTCTAACTGATCTATCATGGTCCCCTTATTTAAACCAAAATGGTTCCCGGGGGATTTGAGCTAACCCCAAGAAGGATCTACTGGAAAAATTTTCTACCCGAGTAAAAAAGTTATTTGATTGAACAAAAAATATAACTTTTCGTGTTTTAAAGCCGGGGACTGCTGGCAACTCCTACAGTGACAAAAGTCACCTCAAAAAACCCTTTTTAAACAACGCTGTATCTAGGGTTTTTTTTAAATTTTTTTTTCCGTCCCACCACAATAAAACAAAAAATTTCACTATAGTTACTGGTGCAAATTTTTGGGGGAAGGACGCTTTTTTCCCGGGGTAATAATTGCTTCTTTTGGGTTTGTATTTGCGACTGCTGGGAACTACAGGGTTAAAATGAAAAATTTACAGATATGTCTGGTAAATTTACGAAAAAGAAATAAAAGAAAGTCACCCCTCCAAATAAGTACCATTTAAACTGGTTATTTTTTACTACAACACTGTTTTTTCTCTTCAAGGGAAACTAGTTATACGAGAAAACTAGCGGGGGAAGGGAAAATTTTTAAAAAAGGGTGACCTTGGGAAAAATTTTGGGGACTTTTTGGGACCTGCCTTAAAGGGTTTTTCACTTTCCCTTTACAAATTACCTGTTTTCAAAAGACACTTTTTGCCCTTTTTCATAAAAATACTAGGAGCCACGAATAAAAACACTTTTACCTATGATACTCAATGTTTTTCCCGGGAACTTTCTTTCCTCCCGACACGAAAAGTTTAATTATTTTTTATTTTTTCACACGGGACACAGGCCTATGAATTTCCCCCCTTTGGGATAAACTCTGCTGGTATTTCACACTAATTCCCCCTTTTTTTACTCCCGTTAAAAATGTTTTTCCCCCCCAAGATTGGTTTTCCCGGCGCTAAAAGGATGTATCGAAAAGGATTGGCACAAATTTAAAATTCTAGCACGTAAAAAGCCACCGTGAAAACACCAAAAACCCGAGCACAAAGAGGGACCGACACTGTCACTGTAAGGTACTTCTTAAAGCAGGCAACGTGGGAAAAAGTTTGTTTTTTAAAATGACCCCCCTCGTGAACAAGGGGCTACTAAAAAGACATTTCCCCCAATACACCCACTGAGTCCCCCGATTTTTTCAAAACGGGCACACCTATTCTCTCACATGTAGGGCCCATCAGCTTTCTCCCACTTTATTTTAAGCCATTAAAAATTTTCGGTATTAATAAACCCAAACACTTTGGGTCCAAGATGTATAATACAACCGAAACAGTCAAAGGTTTAAAATAGTTTGTGATAGAACCAACTAGAGGAAACAACCTGCTTGACTTGGTTCTTGCCAACAAAGAAGCACCAGTTAATAATCTTGAGGTTAATGATGAGCTTGGGGAAAGAGATCACAAATCACTTAGTTTCAGTATAACACAAGGAATTATCCAGATAACTGCAATCAAGTCTCTGTCCCAGACTTCCATTTGGCCAACTTCATGGGACTGAGAAATTACCTGGGTGGGCTAAATTCGGATGACCTGACTATGGGTCAGGTAGATGTTGGTTGCCAATACGTCGTGCTTCAGAGCATAGTGCTAGCTGCTCAGACAACGTTTATTCTGAGTAGGGAAATCAGATCTAACAAAAATGATCTCAAATGGATAAACAGATTAAAATATCTCATTGATCAGAAGAGAGGCACATATAGGCATATCAAAAGAGGGGATAGGCAGTTAAGAAATCAATATACGTATTCAATTAAAGAGATAAATAAAAAAAAGGAATAAGAAAAGCAAGATGGGATTATGAGGCTAAAGTTGCAAGGGATTTGAAGACCAACCCAAAAGGGTTCTTTCAGGTAAACAGAAGATTAGGGACAAGATAGGCCCACTTAAGAGTAACTCAGGTCAGATCACTGACAGTGAAAAGGAAATGTGTAAACTTTTCAACACTTACTTCCTCTCAGTTTTTACTCAGGAAGATACTAGCAAACTTCCAGAAACAATAAATTATGTAGAACATGACGATAATAAATTATGCACGATAAGAGTAACTAGTGATATGGTCCTCAGACAAATAGAGAAAGTAAAACCTAACAAAGCCCCAGGCCCTATTTAACTGTTTGCAAGGGTTTTAGAGGAATGTAAAGAGGAACTTACCATACCTTTAGCTAATCTTTTCAATATATCACTACAACCTGGCTTAGTGCCAGACAAGTGGAAAATGGTAAATGTAATACCTATTTACAAGGCAGTTGACAGGTCCTTAGCTTCAAACTATAGACCAATAAGCCTTACCTCCATAGTGGGAAAATTTATGGAATCAAACATTGCTGAGACAATTCATAGCCATCTGGGTGCCCCGGTGGCCTGGTGGATAAAGCTCTCGCTTCACACACGGAGGGCCTGGGTTTGATTCCTGGTGGGGTGGAAACATTTGGACGTTTCCTTATACCTGTTGTCCGTTCACCTAGCAGCAAATAAGTACCTGGGTGTTAGTCGACTGGTGTGGGTCGCATCCTGGAAACAAGATTGAGGACCCCAATGGAAATAAGTTAGTCTTTCATGACGCACTGACTTTCTTGGGTTATTCTGGGTGGCTAATCCTCCGGGGTTAAAAATCCGAAGAAAATCTTATCTTAAAGCATAAATTGATAAATGAATCTCAGCACAGTTTTACAAAGGGCATTCCAATCTTACAAATTTACTGACCTTTTTCACAAAGGTATTTGAGGAGGTAGATCATGGTTTTGAATATGAGATGGTTTTGAAAACCGACAAGTTGAAGAATTAAGACATTTATGCAACATAAGAGAATCTTTATTGATGAAACATTTTGCAACATAGTGGCTTCATCAGTCTTATACAAAGCAGGAAGGTATAAGGATAGGAGGAGTTTGAGGTAATCAGTCCCTCAGCCTAGAGTCAATGTGTTCAGTCCATCAATCTTGTAGAATTACAGCATAGGGCCGTAGCAGTGGCTTACATATTGTAGTCAGGTGAGATGAAGTAGGAGGAGGCGGGGTCATAGTGGAACCATCCACTAGTCTAAGTAGGTCTTCGTCCAAAGATTGAACAAGTTCTGAAGAATTCTTTGTATCAAGATCCCATGATGATGCAGTATCTGACAGATGTGAAGAATGGTTTTGAAAACTGACAAGTTGAAGAATTAAGACATTTATGCAACATATGAGAATCGTTATTGAAGAAACTTATCGCCACACAGTGGCTTCATCAGTCTTATTGTGTATATGGACTTCGGTAAGGCTTTCGATAGAGTTCCACATCAGAGGCTATTGAGGAAACTTAAGGCACATGGAACAGAAATTTTTTCCTGGGTAGAGGCATGGTTGACAAATAGGCAGCAGAGAGTTTACATAAATTGTTGTTCAGAATTTACATAAATGACAAAGACGAGGAAATAAACAGCAACATAAGCAAATTTGCTGATGACACCAAAATAGGCCATCCAATTCATTCTAATGAAGACATTAGAGCACTCCAAGATGATTTGAATAGACTGATGCAGTGGTCAGAGAAGTGGCAGATGCAGTTTAATATAGGCAAATACAAAGTTCTAAATGTTGGACAGGAAAATAGCCATGCCACATATAAACTAAATAATGTAGATCTTTATATTACTGACTGCTAAAAGGATTTAAGAGTTTTGGTTAGTAGTAATCTGAAACCAAGACAACAGTGCATTAGTGTTCACAATAAAGCTAACAGAATCCATGGCTTCATATCAACAAGTATAAATAATAGAAGTCCTCAAATTGTTCTTCAACTCTATATATCCTTGGTTAGGTCTCATTTAGATTATGCTGCACAGTTCTGGTCACCGTATTATAGAATGGATATCAATGCACTGGAAAACGTACAAAGGAGGTTGACAAAGTTGATCCTATGTATCAGAAATTTTCCCTATGAGGACAGACTGAGGGCCCTGAATCTGCATTCTCTAGAAAGGCATAGAATTAGGGGGGATATGATTGAGGTGTATAATGAAAATCAGGAATTAATACAGGGGATGTAAATAGCATGCTAAAAATATCTAGCCTAGATAGGACTCTCAGCAATAGCACTGGTTTGGTAATAGAGTTGTGGATGAGTGGAACGAACTCCCAAGTACCGTCATAGAAGCTAAGACGTGATAGTTTTAAAAATAGGTTAGATAAATATATGAGTGGGTGTGGGTGGGTGTGAGTTGGACCTGACTAGCATGTGTTACTAGGTCAGCTGCTGAGTTCCTTCCTTAAGTGAATGTGACCTGACCTGACTAGGTTAAGGTATTGGCTTTAAGCGGGTGGGAGAATTGGACCTGCCTCGCATGGGCCACTAGGCCTATTGCAGTGTTCCTTCTTGTGTCGGAGATCTTGAACATGGAAGTATCTGAGAGTTATGATGAGAATGTCGTCAAAATAATGAGCCAGGTGACAGAAGAGGGAATAATAGAGGAAAATCGTACGGTTTCCAGGTGTTCCACGTATAGTTTCGCCAGTATGGCACTAAGTGGCAAACCAATGGGTTGTCTAAATGTGTGTTAAAAGAGATGATTTTGAAAAAAAAAAAAAAAAAAAAAATGTAAAGCCAACACATAGTTCAATAAGGACAATGAAATCTCTGGCTCGAATAAGAAGGTAAAGTGAATCGCCAGTTTTCCTGCGCAAGAGTTCGATGGCAAGTCCTATGAAGAAATGCTCAATCTACTTAACGACCCAGATACCTACAAATTTCTCAAAGCAAACCAAGTGGACAACCTTACCAAAACATTTCTTCACAGGACTTGCTGCATTCTGAGGGACTCAGTACAAGGAAAGAAACTTCTGCACACCATCCCCAGCAACCCCAAACCTGCCAGAATGTATGGCTTGCCAAAAACTCACAAGCCAGGTATCCCACTGAGGCCCATATCCTCGGGAATAGGCAGTGCTCCCTACCAACTCTTAGGGATTCTTGCTAAACAAGTCTCTAAACTCTTGGGCACAATCAGTCCAGTATATCTCAAACACTCGGGTGATCTTTGCAATCACATTCGCAACATCAACATCAGGAACATGAAACTCTCAAGGCTGGACGTAACTTCCCTATTCGCCAAAGTACCTACTATACAAACCATCGATCTCTTGTGCAGGAAAACTGACGATTCACTTTACCTTCCTATTTCAGCCAGAGATTTCATCGTCCTTATTGAACTACGTGTTGGCTTAACATGTTTCTTGGTTTTTTGAAAATCACCTCTTTTAACATATATTTAGACAACCCATTGGTTTGCCACTTAGTGCCATACTGGCGAAACTATACGTGGAATACCTGGAAGCTGTACAATTTTCCTCTATTATTCCCTCTTCTGTCACCTGGCTCCATTATTTTGATGACATTCTCATCATAACTCCCAGATGCTTCCATGTTCAAGATCTCCAACACAAGCTCAACCAGGCTGAACCCTCAATCCAGTTTACACTAGAAGAAGAAGTCGACAACACTCTTCCTTTCCTTGATGTTCTTCTCTGCAAAGCTGACCATGAACTTCGTTTTAAAGTCTATCGAAAACCTACCAACCAACACAATCTTCTCCACTTCTACTCTCACCACGACACCAAAACTAAATGTGGTGTAATTATAGGCTTTTTCCTGCGTGCACTCTGAATCTGCAGCAATGAGTTCCTTGAGGAAGAATGCCCACTAATTGAACAAGTATTTTCTAAACTTCACTATAATCGGCACTTCATTAGACTGCAGACGTCGTGCATATGACATCTTTAACACACCCAGAGAAGATACTGCCGAGAGAAAATACATAGTCCTCCCCTCCACTGCCAAACACGTTTCCAATACAGTACCTCATTCCAAGTATCTACCTCCACTTCCACCACCATCAAGGGCATTACCAGTAATAGACAGGACAGGCTTCAATCCTCTGCAGGGGTATACATAATCCCTTGTAATGACTGCAGCAAATTATACATGGGTGAAACATCCAGAGACCTCCAAACATGCATTTCAGAACACCAGTACGCAGGCAGATTGGACAATTAAGGAATGCCTGTGTTCAACACTGAAATTCACACAACCATTTAATCAACTACAGGAATGCAAGACTTATCACCAGAGAAGAAAACACTCAATACCGCAGAATCCTGGAATCATCACTTATCTGTATATTCAACAACTTCAACCAAAACAACGGCTTCTATAACATAGCTGAACCCCTTGCCAAGAAACTTCATCGTTATCCCACATAAGAATGGAGGAACACTGCAGAAGGTCTACTCATATACTTTTCTAATCTCTTTTTAAAGCTACCCAAGGTCTTAGCCTCTATCACCTTACTCAAAGATAGTCACATGCAGGTTCAGATCCAACCTACCCAGCATTCTCCCCCTGACTCCATCCTATACTCACATACTTTTCACCCAGGTAGATCTGTTTGTGACTTGATAAAGCCCACTGTGTGGGTGAAATGTTGTCAATGAAGGATCATATTATACGGCTTATATGTTTATTTTTCCATTGTGTCGGTATTTTATACCATTTACTTCCACTGTTTCGGTAATATATGGAAAAGGCATATAGATCAATTCATGCCAAGGTTTAGGAGTGATGTAGAGTAAACACTGATTCCAACAGTACCAGGAACTGTAAGGAGTGGGTTGGTAATTCCTGGTCAGCATATTAACAGGGCACCTTTATGGTCAGAGGAACTGCCCACAACAGATACTTGTGGTAATAAACTTAAGGATCAGGTTAGTATGCAGGAAGACACTCCTGGAAGGTTAGATGATCAAAACAACAGTGAGAGGTAAGGTTGTACCTCAGGACAATGCCAACCCTTCATATCTCATTTGTTCCAGATAGGTTGGATTTATAAGTAAGTTTGGATGATGAGCTAATCTTTGTATTGTAACAATACCACCTGTGGTGATGATATAATGTAATTTAGAAAAGGAGAAATGTAAAGTGTTGGGAGAAGTGAGAGAATTAAATACATACTATATGTTCAATCGTCTATTGTTGTAGTGTCTATAGTAGTGTGTTGTTGATGGTGACCAAGAGTACACATGTTACTGTTACTCTGGCTTTCATTATACCTTACAACCATAACAAAAATCATCTCTGTTTCTGTAATGTATCTTCCAGTCTATCAAATGAAACCAAGAAACTGAGAATACAACCATAAAATTCATACAAAAATACACTGCAAGGTGCAAACTTATCACAGACCCATCCACTCCTATCTAGGCCCAAATTTACCTCTCACAACTTATCTGAGTGAGAAGAGTTCATGCGTCATACTACAGGGCTCACACTGGCTTCAAAGCCATGATACAACAGGACCAACACTGAAAGGATTAATTGTTGTGGTCACTTAGGTGAGGCTGGTTAGTCCTGAAACGATGGGCAATCCAAAATCATCGCACTGTAGAGGGAGAAGCCAGAAACATGGTCAAAGACGTGTGTAGGTCAGATGTATCAAAAGGGTTAATTAAGCGTAACCTTGGTTCCTGAGACAGGCAATGAAATGTTATCTGAAAAAGGTACTGGGCTGTTAGAGATTCGAATTATAACAATGGGGGAGCGCTAAACCCATAGGGATTATACAGTGCCTGTTGGGGATGGGATGAAAGGTATTCAGGCTCATTTCAGGGAACTGAAGCACAGATCCAATTCCCTAGATCAAGAGCCCCTCACCAACATCAAGGAACCTCCTATGAAGGGTAGAGGTGTCTGAGGAATGGTCTAATAATGAGACAGGGTCATGAGGGGGCGCCACAGGAGAAAGGGGTCCGGGATGAAGAATTTCATGGACATGGGTCTCCATTGTAGTTCCCTTTTTCTCTTTTTTTAAAAAAAAGTGATATGTGGAGGGGTAGCTCCTAGGAGGAATGAAGGGATCTTATATCCCCCTCTGTGCCCAAGAGGGCCTTTAGTGTGGCAGATAGTGCAGATGCAGTGTGGAACCTGTGCCCTAAAATACCCTTCACACCAGTAAACCGGCAATCCAAGATAGCAACCTCACATCAACCGAGCCACCTTGGCAAATGTCTGCCACATGGCATACCTCCTCCAGCCACCACCTCCTGGAACCAACAGGTAGCCCCCAGAGATACCCCAGTCACCCAAAGGACATCCTAAATTTACCATTCCCCTGGGTTTTTGGAGGAGGATCAGGACATCCCCAGATGATCCAGATTCCATGGCAAACATCACCACCACCATGGACCTCAACAGAATGGGATGGACAATGACACCCTTTCCCCAACCTAGGAGCTAGAATTTTGGAAGGGAAGACCCTCAAGTCAAAAACAGGAAAGGAAGGAGAAAGGGAGGGATGGGGAAAGGGGGTGGAATGGGAAAGGAGGGATGGGGAAGGGAAAAGGGAAGCAGGAGGTTGTGGCAAGCTAAGAGTATGTTACATTTTATTTGGCATATGTCACACTCCCACAAAGGCTGCCTACCAACCAGCAAACCTGGTGCCAAGGGTTTAATGATCAATAGGGTAACTGTTGTTAAATCAGTACCTTGGTTCATTGGCTAATCACAGGCAAGCCTGCCAAAGCTGAAGCAATGCCGTACACTTGTGGTAAGCACTGACAGACTTGCCTGAGCTGCTGGTTGAAACGGTGCACTCTCTCTGGATTCTACTTTCGCAGTCTTTTGTCACTGTGTGGTACACTTACTATTCAACCTCTGTACACTGTACGTACTTGTATATATCTGACAAATTATATCTGAAGGAAATACAAGTTATATACTACTGCTGAATTTGTCTGCTCCACTTTGAAACCCACTACGACCAGGTCGCAGGCCATACTATACCTGTGTTCGTAACAGTGGTAGTTAGGTTTTGTTGGAGGAGAAGACTGAAAGGTCAAATTCCTCAGACCAAAAACCACTTTACCACAGCAAGGAGCCTCCCCCCCCCCTTTCACCATTTGAAGAGGAATGTATTCTATTGAGTGTATTCTACTTTGAGTCACTATAAAGATAGACTTTGTTCAAGATTAAATGAGGGGTCAAGGAGTTGAAAGAAAGAAACTCACAAGTGATATATGAAGAATAATTTACAAGATTCCATCATGTATTACAAACTCAATAATTTCCTTCAGACGTAATGAACAAAAGCAGATAAAAACTTAATTACATTGCAGAAATATAACAGATAAATATCATTCCAATATCAATTTAAAATATAAAAAAAAATGCTCAACAGCAGACATCAAATAAAAAGAATGTGGTAAGAAATTACATGTATAATCTGAAGAATAAAAGTGACAATACCATAGTGAAACAACCCACAAGTTGGAGGTCAATGGCTTATAAGAGAAAGCCAGGTCCAAGACCAAGCCACGGTTGTCATAACCCATGTAACTCAGTACTAATAAACTACAGCTTGCAGGGTGAGAAACAAATGAAAGAGAAATGTGAAACATTCAACAGAGAGATGTATACATTTAGGCATCTGTCAGGGTTCCTCTTCAGATCTGCTAAAGACAATCTCTGACTGAGGCCTTAATACACACAGCTCTTAACTGCATTTTACATTTCTAAGTGGCTTCTTACTTTGAAGATTATCTTTGAATCACATCTTGGTCTGTCCTTGACCAAAATGGTGAAACTTGTCATCACTCAACAGTGGTCGAGAGAAGACCAGTTATGTTTTAAAGATTTATCTCCTATATGTGGGATAGCTGAGACATGTTGAATGTCTCCATTGCAAGACTGGGCCATTTTTACACATTTCCCTCTCATGATAGCCCTTAGTGTCTTCAAAGACTTCTTCAGTGCAGTTGACTGTGTTTGAGAGAGTCAACTAATTGTACGTTTATAACCTCAATAATAATATCCCTATAAACCTATGAAACCTCAAAGTAGGAGTTGGTCCTCATCAACATCTTCTAGTTCTAACATGTCTCCCTCCAGTAGCAGAGCTTCCTCTTCATCTATCAGAGAGTCCATTCTGCTCACAGGTAGAGCATTACAACTAGCATTGGTCTTTGTAACTGTTGAGGTAATTTTGCTAGAAGAGCCCGACAACACTGCCGGAGACCTGGGAACTTCATTACTGGCTTTAGCTGATGAAGCTGCATTTGTTGGAGACTTGGAAACATTGCTACTGGAACTAGTTGATGGAGTAGCTTTTACTAGAGAACTGGAGCCATCACTACTAGAAATAGTTGATGGAGGAGCTTCTGCTGGAGAACTGGAGACATTGCTACTAGCATTACCTGATGGAATAGCTTCTGCTAGAGAAATGAAGCTATTGCTATCAGCATTTTCAGATAAAATAGTTTTACTAGATGACCTCAATATTGTTGGTGCAGGCCTGCAAATACTGCTACTCAGCTTTTTACTTTTTCTTAAAGATTTGACTTGTACTGGTTCACTGTGAGACACAGATGTGTTCACTATAGATGTCTTTGCTTGTACTCTTGAAGCTGCCAGTTCAGCAGCTGTGCTTGGTGCTACTTCCTTCTCAGATGTTTGACTGATACATTTACCCACTTTGACTGGCGACCGGTTTATGGCAATCTTTCTTGTACTAAAGGTTATTTTTCTTTCTGCAGAGTTGTTTATCAAAGAACTATCGCTGGTGGCATTTGTACTTTGTTGGGAAATAATTCCTTTAGAGGATTCAGACTTTAACTTCTTTGATGAATTTTGGGTAAATGTTATCGGAGATAATGCTCTCTTTTGTTGAGCAGCAGAGCCTGAGGTGACCGATGCCTGCCGTTTTGAAGCTCGTATCTCTGCCAGGGTCAAGACCCGCACTTCTCCCTCATCTTTGACTGATGACACTTCTTTTCCTTCATTAGTATGCACATTTGTCCCATTTTTAACTCCAAATGTTTGTACTTTTTTCGAGGGGCTCGTTTTCCGCTTTTCAGCTCTAATGTCAGCTAAACTTTTAATAGTGAAATCTAGTTGTACAGTATCTGTCTTCTCTAAGTTACCTCTAGATATACGTTTCTTGACACTTGTGTCAGGGGAACTTATGCGGTGGGTTATAGAGTCTTTAGTAGCATCTGACTGCTGGCCTCTCTTTATTCCAAGTCGACCAGACGAGGGCTTATCAACTGGACTTGCTATATCCTCTGGAGTGTTGCCTCTTGGTGACTCTTGTCCCAGTCTACCACTAAGTCGGCTAACAACACTCTTATTGTCTCCAAGCTTCAGTGCATCAACTCTTTCTACAGTGTCTCCTCTGTTGTTGCTTCTGGGTGCCTCGTGTCCCAACCTGCCTCCTAGCCGACTCACAACGTTCTTATTGTCCCCAAGTCTCAGCGCAACTGATTTTATGTCAACATTTTCTGTGCTATCTCCTCTTTTGCTCAGCCTTTTGATTTGCAGCTTTCGTGGTGAAGCTGTGATGCCCAGAGTCTCAGCGAGAGTCCTGCCCACCAGCCCTCCTAGTCTTGCAGATATAGGAGGCTTATGTCTGGCCTGTGCTTCCCTGTGTTTTGGGCTGCTTCGGTGTTTGAGAATGCTGTGTCTGAGATCATCTTCACTAGCAGGTTTCGGAAAAGTCCTGGCTGGCAGGCGGGAACGCAGATCACTGGCATGGGGGAAGAGACGTCGTTGAGTGGCATCATTGTCATCAATTTCCACCACCTCCTCAACAACATACTGTAACAACAAAAACATATACACTATCAATACAAATATGAAGTATTTTCAAAGCAAATAGTGTAAGTTAGACTAATATGTATCTTTATTATGTACCCCATACATATCAAGTGAGCAGCAGTCAGAGGATTACATAGGGTCCAGGGACTAGGTAATGATGTTTTGATAACTAACTGTGTTACAGTGAAAATGAACTGTTTACATGTACATGATCTGATAACAATTGTACAGTGGACCCCCGAGTTTCGTGAGCCTTGCGCTTTGTGAATTTCAACTCTCTGCAACTTTTTTTTTGTCAAAATATAGCCTTGATTTTCATGATTTGCCTCGTCATTCGTCGGTCGTACAGAACATGTCTGAGCGGCCTCCCAGCGTCTGCATGCACACAAAGGCACTCCACACACCATTCTGAGTCAGCATGCCATTGTTTCTGGGCGAGTGACCATCACTCCACATGCTCATAAGATACATTTCATAATACATTCCATTCTTTTTTGTGTTTGCAACTGTTAACCCTTTGACTGTCGCAGCCGTATATATACGTTTACGAGGTACCGTGTTTGACGTATATATACTCATAAATTCTAGCGGCTTCAAATCAGGCAGGAGAAAGCTGGTAGGCCCACATGTGAGAGAATGGGTCTGTGTGGTCAGTGTGCACCATATAAAAAAAATCCTGGAGCATGCAGTGCATAAGAAAAAAAACTCTGACCGTTTTTTTTAATTAAAATGCCGACTTTGTGGTCTATTTTCGTATAGTATTTATGGTTGTATTCTCGTTTTCTTGGTCTCATTTGATAGAATGGAAAACATATTATAGAAATAGAGGTGATTTTGATTAATTTTACTATAAAAAGAACCTGGAAATGGAGCACAAAGTACGGGAAATTACTAGCCATTCTAATATGCAGTCATGAATGGGTTGATGTAATTTTTACAATTATTACAATATTGCAGTAGTCTGCATAACAGTAAATCTTCTATTTTTTGTTTGAATAAAATTTCAAAATAAAAAGCAAGAGTAATATAAGAGGGACTTGGAGACATGACTGATGAACAAAGAAAATGTTATTTTAGAGCCAGGAATGTCTGCATTGTTCATTCTGGTCTTTATTTTGAAATTGTCATATTTTTTAATTTTCGTGAAATTGGCCAAATTGCAAATTTCTGACCATGTTATTGGGTAGTTGAAATCAGTAAATGGGCAGTTTCTTGTACTCAATCGATGGAAAAAATGGAGTTCTGAAGAAATAGCTATGAGTTTGGTTGACTGGATTAGCCGAAAATAGGGCTCAAAGTGGGCGAAATCGCCGATTTGTAAATATCGCCGAGGTTGCTAACTTCGCGAGAGTGTAATTCCGTCAGTTTTCCATCAAATTTCGTTTTTTTGGTGTCTTTACAATCGGGAAAAGATTCTCTATCATTTCAAAAGAAAAATAATTTTTTTTTTTTAAATTTTGCGACACCAGGAGACACCTCAGGATTGGGGGTTGCGACAGTCAAAGGGTTAAATAAGCCACCATGGGTCCAAAGAAAGATCCTAGTGCCAGGCCTTTGGTAAAGGTGAGAAACACAATAGAATTAAAGAAATTAAAGAAAGAAATCATTGCAAAATATGAAGGTGGAGTGCATGTGGCCGACCTCAGCAGGATGTACTGGAAGTCCCATTCAATGATCATTTCCATCGTGGAGAAGAAAAAGGACATCAAAGAAGCTGTTGTTGCGAAAGGGGAGGATATGCTGACAAAAAAAAAGATAGCGAATAATCGAAGATGTTGAGAATTTGTTCTTGGTGTAGATCAACCAAAAACAGTTAGCAGGAGATAGTGTTATGCAGTCGATAATTTGTGAAAAGGCAAAGTGCATGTCGATCTTGTAATGAAAATGCCTAGAACGAGTTTACCTGGAGAGGGTTCCGGGGGTCAACGCCCCCGCGGCCTGGTCTGTGACCAGGCCTCCTGGTGGATCAGAGCCTGATCAACCAGGCTGTTACTGCTGGCTGCAAGCAATCCAACGTACGAGCCACAGCCTGGCTGGTCAGGTACCAACTTTAGGTGCTTGTCCAGTGCCAGCTTGAAGACTGCCAGGGGTCTGTTGGTAATCCCCCTTATGTATGCTGGGAGGCAGTTGAACAGTCTCGGGCCCCTGACACTTATTGTATTGTCTCTTAATGTGCTAGTGACACCCCTGCTTTTCATTGGGGGGATGTTGCATCATCTGCCAAGTCTTTTGCTTTTGTTGTGAGTGATTTTCGTGTGCAAGTTCGGT
This sequence comes from Cherax quadricarinatus, assembly GCF_026875155.1. Taxonomy (NCBI): domain Eukaryota; kingdom Metazoa; phylum Arthropoda; class Malacostraca; order Decapoda; family Parastacidae; genus Cherax; species Cherax quadricarinatus. The sequence goes on along the minus strand of NC_069405.1, from coordinate 89,773,817 downwards.
ACTAGTCCCTCTAGGATTTTCCAGGTGTATATAATCATGTATCTCTCCCGCCTGCATTCCAGGGAATACAGGTTTAGGAACCTCAAGCGCTCCCAGTAATTGAGGTGTTTTATCTCCGTTATGCGCGCCGTGAAGGTTCTCTGTACATTTTCTAGGTCAGCAATTTCACCTGCCTTGAAAGGTGCTGTTAGTGTGCAGCAATATTCCAGCCTAGATAGAACAAGCAACCTAAAGAGTGTCATCATGGGCTTGGCATCCCTAGTTTTGAAGGTTCTTATTATCCATCCTGTCATTTTTCTAGCAGCTGCAATTGATATAATGTTATGGTCCTTGAAGGTGAGATCCTCCGACACGATCACTCCCAGGTCTTTGACATTTGTGAATGTTTTCAGATACTTGGGGGTTGACGTGTCGGTGGATGGATTTATGAAGGATGAGGTTAATCATAGAATTGATGAAGGAAAAAAGGTGAGTGGTGCATTGAGGTATATGTGGAGTCAAAAAACATTATCTATGGAGGCAAAGAAGGGAATGTATGAAAGTATAGTAGTACCAACACCCTTATATGGGTGTGAAGCTTGGGTTGTGAATGCAGCAGCGAGGAGGTGGTTGGAGGCAGTGGAGATGTCCTGTCTAAGGGCAATGTGTGGTGTAAATATTATGCAGAAAATTCGGAGTGTGGAAATTAGGAGAAGGTGTGGAGTTAATAAAAGTATTAATCAGAGGGCTGAAGAGGGGCTGTTGAGGTGGTTTGGTCATTTAGAGAGAATGGATCAAAGTAGAATGACATGGAGAGCATTTAAATCTGTAGGAGAAGGAAGGTGGGGTAGGGGTCGTCCTCGAAAAGGTTGGAAGGAAGGGGTAAGGGAGGATTTGTGGGCGAGGGACTTGGACTTCCAGCAGGCATGCATGAGCGTGTTCGATAGGAGTGAATAGAGACGAATGGTATTTGGGACCTGACGATCTGTTGGAGTGTGAGCAGGGTAATATTTAGTGAAGGGATTCAGGGAAACCGGTTATTTTTATATAGCCGGACTTGAGTCCTGGAAATGGGAAGTACAATGCCTGCACTCTAAAGGAGGGGTTTTGGGATATTAGAAGTTTGGAGGGATATGTTGTGTATCTTTATACGTATATGCTTCTAAACTGTTGTGTTCTGAGCACATCTGCAAAAACAGTGATTATGTGTGAGTGAGGTGAAAGTGTTGAATGATGATGAAAGCATTTTCTTTTTGGGGATTTTCTTTCTTTTTGGGTCACCCTGCCTCGGTGGGAGACAGCCGACTTGTTGAGAAAAAAAAAAAAAATAATAATCACTGAGCCTCATTAAATGTCGTATATTATGTTAATATACACATTTTCTTTAACCCTTAAACAGTCAAAACGTATATATACGTTCACTCGTACAGCGCCGCGAATATTTTTTTGGGAAAAAAAAAAAATATATATAGAAAAAAAGAGCACTTTTTTAAGTGTTTTAGAATAATAAAAAAAATTAGGGTCTGTACTTACCGAGATATGAGGCCGCGAAGTTGGCACTTGGCAATCACCTGACGGCAACATGGAGCACTGCCGCTTGCAGAAATTCTACATATTTGCCGTTTTCTTCCATTTTTTTTTTTAATTTTCTTGGTTTTCATGATATGATAATTATGTTTTATGGCAAATCTTTTGATTTCAATGCCAATTGTTGTTTATACACCAAGAGTGATGGACTGAACACATCGTTTCCAGGCTGAGGGACTGATTACCTCGAACTTCTCCTCTCCTTACCCATTTCTTCTTTGTATTGGACTGATGAAGCCACTGTGTGGCGAAACGTTTCTTCAATAAAGATTCCCATGTGTTGCATAAGTGTCTCAATTCTTCAACTTGTCGGTTTTCAAAACCATTCATCACACATACACCAATATAATATACAAAATTATTATATTGTCATAAACACACATGTACATACTGACAGGTGATTTTGCACACCTGAATCACATTCTATTATCTACAACTATATACAAGTATTTCCATGTCCTATTTATGTTTCTAGAACTCCACGATTGTTTGATACTTCATGAAGCATGGATTCATACAGAGTGCCACCCCACACTGGTGACAAATGAATTGTGTGTCCTTCCGCTGTTGGGGTCTTTTTTTGGTGGTAGCACACACAACACACTTTTTCTGGGCATTCTTCTTCTTTTGGGTAGGTGGTATTGGTACCAGACAGTGACAGTTAGGAGTGATTCGGTCTGGCACTTCCCCCACTGGCTGTGGTTGGGGGACAGGTTGTGGTGTGACAGGTCGCGGTTGAGGGGCAGGTACAGGTGTGGTACCATACTTTCTTGCTATCTGTTTGACAACATTCAGAGAGAATTCTGCAAAACGTTGTCATTTTCCATTCTTTATTTCATACATATTGAATGCATTGAGCACTGCAATGTCTACAAGGTGAAAAAACAGTTTTATATACCACTTGCGACTCCTACGCACACAGTCAACAAACCCTATCATCATGTCACACTTGCCAACTAGTCGCATATTGTTCATATAGTCCACGACAGCAGCTGGCTTTACAATAGGTTCTTTGTTGAACTTGCTCAGTCTGTCTGTACCATCTCGTTTCTGTGGATTGTTGACAGCAATGTCACGTCCCATTTGTCATGCCACGTCAGTGCCATGATGTCATTAGCATGAAACACTTGCACTGCACCTTCAACACTGCCTCCACTGAACCTTGGCATATGTTTTCTATTTCTTCTCACTGTTCCATATATATCAGTATCGTTCACACGTAGGAAATCAGCAAGCATAGGGCTTGTATACCAGTTGTCTGTGTGTAATGTATGGCCCTTGCCAAGGTATGGATCCATCATCCTGCGAACATCACCGGGAATGCCCAACATCCGTCTGCCATCAGTGAGTGTGTTTCTCCCGGTGCATACAATAACATCCAACACAAGACCACTCTCACAGTCACGCATAACAAAAAGTTTTATACTAAAGCGATTACGTTTGTTCAGTACACAGTGGACCCCCGGTTAACGATATTTTTTCACTCCAGAAGTACGTTCAGGTGCCAGTACTGACCGAATTTGTTCCCATAAGGAATATTGTGAAGTAGATTAGTCCATTTCAGACCCCAAACATACACGTACAAATGCACTTACATAAATACACTTACATAATTGGTCGCATTCGGAGGTGATCGTTATGCGGGGGTCCACTGTATATTGCTTGAATGACAAGCATCCCTTGAACAGAATCAAGGACTCATCAAAAACAATGTTCTTGAAGGGATAAAAGTAAGCACTGAATTTCTGCTTCAAATACATGAACACTTCCAGGATTTTGTATAGAAGGCCATTTCTGTTTGCCATATTTCTGTCTGAGAAGTGCAACATTCGTAGCAACAGAGTGAACCTGTTGCAGGGAAGGAGGTCACAGAAAACTGGAGTACTGATGAAGTGGTCTGTGGACCAGTAATTACGTACAGTGGACCCCCGCATAACGATCACCTCCCAATGCGACCAATTATGTAAGTGTATTTATGTAAGTGCGTTTGTACGTGTATGTTTGGGGGTCTGAAATGGACTAATCTACTTCACAATATTCCTTATGGGAACAAATTCGGTCAGTACTGGCACCTGAACATACTTCTGGAATGAAAAAATATCGTTAACCGGGGGTCCACTGTATATTGTTCTTATAGATATGTGGCATAAGCATGACAGTGGCAAAGAATAAATACATTTCAGCCACCGTTGTGTCCTTCCACCTGGGCAGCCATGACGATTCTCCAACCTCTGTCATGTTGTCCACGACATATCGGTAATAATTGTTTGTCTGGGTCACTATCAAGTTCATTATAGGCTCGTCAAAGTACAACTGGAAATAGTCTAACTCTGTAGACTCATTCGTTATGGGACATTCTGGCTGGATACCACTTCCACTCGCATCAAAATCACAAGGCTGTGGCACGAATATAATTTGTGTCCAGTTCCACTCACGATCACATGGTGCAGGGTGGACCTATGGCATAGGGCAAGGGGGAGCAGGAGGAGGGACAGGAGTGGAGGCAGCACATGGTTGAGGGGATGCCGGGCGGTCCTTTGTCTGTCCACCCACTGCACCATGTGATCCAGGCACCGTGCCACCCACCACTACTTCCTCCATCCCCGCATACTCGCCTTCATGATCACTTTCACTATCAGTGGTCAGGGTTTTGGATCGTGACCTGCCATGACCCTTGGGGATTGCATATGGCACACTGCCTGAACATAGATAATGATGCCTAAAAGTATGCTTCACTGGTGAATAATGAACTTCACTAGACGAATCCTCGAATGGCATAAAATCAATCTCATCAACACTTACATCACTTTCACTATCACTAAAACACTGGGAAAATGATAGTTTCCTCTTGCGAAGTTGCCTATGGGTAACACTTGCCACTCCAGAGGTGCTTGGCCCAGGGCTTTGTGTGGCCACACTGGCCACCCCAGAGGTGCTTGGCCCAGGGTCAGGTGTGGCTACCCCATAAGTGATGGGCTGAGGGTCATCTAGGTTATCATCAACATTTTCACTAATTCCTTGAATATTACTGGCCCCATTGGTGTCAAATCCACTAAACTCACAATCTATATCACTTTCCTCGAATAGTAGAGTGTTAATACGACGAGGCGTGAGTGAATCACAAGGATGTGCCATGATGTTGACCCATAATGGAGCTGAATGTAACTGGTCCTACAATGTGGTACCCATGCATCCCAGATTTTTTTGTATACTGTGCATACTGAGTGTGCACACCCATTTTCTCATGTCTAGGCGACGCAGGCCTATCACGCCAGTTTTGAATGAATGAAAAATAAAACGTATATAGTATACAGGTCTCTCTCAACATTCACGTTTTCAACTTTCACGGGCTTCACACATTCGCGAATTCCCAACCGCCAAATTCACAGCCACCAAATTCCCAGCCGCCAAATCATATTTAAGTTTCCCGCCACCTGCGAGTCCCTACTACCTTCCCTCCGACCCCCGCAACTGGCAGCCAGCCTCCCACCACTCAGTGTGTTGAGTGTTTTGTTTATTCATTATTTGCTATTAAACTACAGTATAAATAATGTAAACCCATTCATGACTGCATATTGGAATGGCTATTCGGACAGGTATTAGACGGTGACATCATGTGTTTACTCTTGAACACTGCAAAGAATTAAACATTTCTGCTACAGCTAATAATAACAATAGTAATAATAATAATAATAATAATAATAATAATAATAATAATAATAATAATAATAAATATGATATAATCAAAGAAGGAAATTGTACAGAAATACGAGGGAGTGGTTGACACATCGTCAGTGTGACATTGTTTATGCTGGAGTGAACATTAGTCTCCCTGCTCTTCCAAACATTTCACAATAATTCAGCGGTTGAGGCAGTGGTATTTAATAACATATATGTTATAAATAATAATAGTACATGTTATTATTAATAACATGTATCATTATTAACATGTATGTTATTAAATACCATTGCCTCAATCACTGCCTCTATCACTCCAGTCACACTCAATCTACAAGCACCAAACACAATGAATTATTGTGAAATGTTTGGAAGATTATTATTATTATAATCAAGGGGGAAGCGCTAAACCCGGAGGATTATACAGCGCCTGGGGGAGGATGTGGAAGGCATTCAGGCTTAATTCGGGGAACTGGAGCACAGATCCAATTCCCTAAATCAAGAGCCCCTCACCAACATCAAGGAACCTTCCTTGAGGGGAATGTTTGGAAGAGCAGGGAGACTAATGTTCACTCCAGCATAAACAAAGTCACACTGACGATGTGTCAACCACTCCCTCGTATTTTTGTACAATTTCCATCTTCAATTATATTGTATTTATTATTATTATTATTATTATTATTATTATTATTATTATTATTATTACTATTGTTATTATTAGCAATAGCAGAAATGTTCGATTCTTTGCTGTGTTCAAGAGAAAACACATGATGTCACCATCTAATACCTGTCCTAATACCCATTCCAATATGCAGTCACGAATGGGTTTACATTATTTATTCTGTAGTTTAATAGCAAATAATGAACAAACAAAACACTCACCACACTGAGTGGTGGGAGGACTGGCTGCCAGTTGTGAGGGTTGGAGGGAGGGTAGTAGGGACTCGCAGTGGTGGAGTCTGTGGTATTTAATAACATACATGTTATTAACATACATGTTATTAAAGCATAACATGTATATATTTAGTACAATTTACGACGTTTTCATGTATTTTATGATAATTCATGGTTCAACAAGTTAAGGAAGCAGTATTGTAATATATTTCCCTACAATATATTGGGGCACCAAACATTCACGGTTTTTTCAACATCGCGAGGCTCTTGATCCCTAACCCTCGCGAATGTTGAGGGAGACCTGTATACGTTTGGGGCGCTACGCGAGAGAACGTATATATACGTTTGGACCGTTTTAACCCTTTCAGGGTTTCGGCCGTACTAGTATGGCTTACGCCCCAGGGTTTTTGACGTACTATTACGCCTAAATTATAGCACCCTCAAATCTAGTGAGAGAAAGCTGGTAGGCCTAGATATGAAAGAATGGGTCTGTGTGGTCAGTGTGCGCAGTATAAAAAATCCTGCAGCACACAGTGATAATGAGAAAAAAAAACTTTGACCATGTTTTTGGATTAACCCTTTGACTGTCGCAGGCCCCTTTCTGAAACTGTCATTCTATGTCGATAATTTTTTGAAAAAAAAAAAAAAAAAAAAAAAAAAAAAAAAAAATCTTATGAAATGATAGAGAATCTTTTCCCGATGGTAATGACACCAAAAGTTCAAAATTTGGTCGAAATCTCACGGAATTACGTTCCCGCAAAGTTGGCCGTCTCAGCGACATATGCTTATCGGCAATTTCGCCGATTTTGAGCCCTGTTTTTAGCCAATTCCGTTGCTCCAGTTGATCAAACTCATAGCTATTTCTTTATAACTCCATTTTATCTATCAACTGAGTACAAGAAACTGCCCATTTACCAGTTTGAACTACCCAATATAGTGGTCAGAAATTGGCAATTTGGCCAATTTCATGCAAAATAAAAAGGATGCCAATTTCAAAATAGGGTCCAGAATAAACAAGGTAGACATTCTTGGCACTAAAATAACATATCCTCTGTTCATTAGTCACATCTCTAGGCCCCTCTTATATTATTATTGCTTTCTATTTTGATTTTTTATTCATATAAAAAAATACAAAATTTACTGGTATGCAGACTACTGCATTATTGTAAAAATGGTATAAATAATATCAGTGCACTAGTGAAAGAATATTAGACTCCCCAGTTGACGTGTATTGGACGTGTGGTGTGATTTGCTTACTCCTGAACATTGGTAAAAATCGAACATTTCCGTTACTTTGAGCTCAGTTTCAAGGTCTTTTTCATCATCAAAGTAATGAAAATCATCTCTATTTCTGTAATATGTTTTCCATTTTATCACCTAAGACCATGAAAACGCGAATACAGCAATAAATACTATATGAAAATACACCTCAAAGTCGGCGCTTTAATCCAAAAAAACGATCAGTTTTTTTTTTCTCATTACGGACTGTGTGCTGCAGGATTTTTTTTATGTGGTGCACAGTGACCACACAGACCCATTCTCTCACATGTGGGCCTACCAGCTTTCTCCTGCTTGATTTGAAGCTGCTAGAATTATTGAGTATATATACGTCAGAAACAGTGGCGCATAAGATGTATTTATACGGCGTAAACAGTCAAAGGGTTAAAACAGCGACTTTGCACTGTATTTTCGTATGGTATTTATTGTTGTATTCTAGCTTTCCTGGTCTCATTTTATAGAATGGAAGACATATTACAGAAATTGAAATGATTTTGACTGGTTTTACAATGAAAAGTACCTTGAAATTGAGCTCAAAGTAGCAGAAATGTTCGATTTTTACCCAAGTTCAAAATTAAACAAATCATGCCAAGCATCCAATACGCATCAACTGGTTAGTCTAATATTCTTTCACAAGTGCACTGATATTATTTATACCGTTTCTACACTAATGCAGTGGCTTGCATAACAGTAAATCTTCTATTTTTTTGTAATAATAAATATTCAAAGTGGAAAGCCAAAGAAATATAAGAGGGGCCTGGGGATGTGACTAACGAACAGAGAACTTGTTATTTTAGTGCCAGGAATGTCTTTCTTGTTTATTCTGGACCCTATACGGAAATTGGCATCTTTTGAAATTTGTGTGAAATTGGCAAAATTGCTAAATTCTGACCACTTTATTGGATAGTTGAAATCAGTAATTGGGTGGTTTCTTGTACTCATTCGATAGAAAAAATGGAGTTCTAGTGAAATAGTTATGATTTCTGTCGACTAGTACACTGGAACTGGCCGAAAATAGGGTTCAAAGTGGGCAAAATCGCCGATGCGTAAACATCGTCGAGACCGCAAACTTCGCAAGAGCATAATTCCCTAAGTCTTCCATCAAATTTCATACTTTTGGTGTCATTATGATCAGGAAAAGATTCTCTATCTTTTCATTAGATTTTTTTTTTTTTAAATTTGGGGACCCTGAGAACAAGTCTCGGAGAGGGCCTGGGGACCCTGAAAGGGTTAAGGGTTAATCCACCTATGATATTTTTTCAAAATTATATAATAAACACGATACATAACATATAAAGATGATAAATACACTCCACAGTAAAATAAATAAACATAAATATGAGATGTGGTAGCCAGGCAACTTATACTAGTGATGGCAAGAATAACATTTTCTCTAGTCCAACATAAGAGAAAATGTGTTACTGGGGGTAACTGTAGAAAATTATTCCTTTCGTATGTAAGTTTATTCAGGTATACACAAATACAGTTACATAGATTATCATACGTAGCAGCACATGTGTAAAGTACCTAGGATAACCCAAAAAAGTCAGACAGAGTGACTTACAGTGGACCCCGACTTGCGATGTCCTCAACCTATGCTAAAACCGACTTACGATGCTTGTCACTGGAAAAAATTTGACCCCGACATACGTTGAAAAATTCGACTTACATCATTCGTCCCTTAGCGTCCACGCGTCTGTCTGGCCTGAGCACCTCAGCTGAGCTATTCTGACATTGTTTACAAGCTGGGGCGGACATGGTTGCACGCATACATTCGATAAATTTTGTATTATTCCAGCGTTTTTAGGGCTTGTAACTGCTAAATAAGCCACTGGGGGCCCAAAGAACGCTTCTATTGATAACCCTGTGGTAAAAAGGGGGAGAAATACTATTGAAATACTATCGTACCACGGTCAGCTGCTGCTGCACCATGGTCAGCTGTACTACTTGAAGATGTGGAGAGACTGTTATTGGTGTGGCTTATCAAGAATACCGAGAAACAATTAACCCCAGAGGGTTAGCCACCCAGGATAACCCAAGAAAGTCAGTGTGTCATCGAGGACTGTCTAACTTATTTCCATTGGGGTCCTTAATCTTGTCCTCCAGGATGCGACTCATACCAGTTCACTAACACCCAGGTGAACAGGAAAAAATGCCTGGAACTAGTGCTCATATTTGTGAATTTAAGGTCAGCAAAGGTTGGTTTGAGAGATTTAGTAGCATACACAGTGTGATAAGGCCTGTTCTGGAAGAAAATGCCAAACAGGACCTACATTACTCAGGAGGAAAAGGCACTCCCACGACAGTGTCTCATCACTCATCACTACATCTTCAATAAAGGTAAGTGTTATTTATTCTTCATTTAGTACACTAGTACATGCACAATATATATTGTGCATGTATCCTTCTTTTTGTATGTAGAAAAATGTATATTTCATGTGGTAAACATTTTTTTTTCATACTTTTGGGTGTCTTGCATGGATTAATTTGATTTCCATTATTTCTCATGGGGAAAATTAATTTGACTTACGATAATGTCGTCTTACGATGTGCTCTCAGGAATGGATTAATATTGTAAGTCGGGGGTCCACTGTATTTCCATTGCCTTCACTCAGAGCGTCATTTCTACTAAAAATGGTGTTAAACGAGAATGGGAGTGTTCCTCTTTATTTATTCCACTGTATCAATGTAGTGACAACTTGTACACAATGTAACTTGTACACAAACCAGACGTATACACCTGGTTTGTTTACAAAACTTGCGTTCACCTGGTTTGTTTACATAACTCTGCGCCTGTCCACCCTCATGTACCCATTCTCTCTCTATCTTATTTATTCGTTTTATCTCGTTTACTTACCTGGAGTTTACCTGGAGAGAGTTCCGGGGGTCAACGCCCCCGCGGCCCGGTCTGTGGCCAGGCCTCCTGGTGGATCAGAGCCTGATCAACCAGGCTGTTGCTGCTGGCTGCACGCAAACCAACGTATGAGCCACAGCCCGGCTGATCAGGAACTGACTTTAGGTGCTTGTCCAGTGCCAGCTTGAAGACTGCCAGGGGTCTGTTGGTAATCCCCCTTATGTGTGCTGGGAGGCAGTTGAACAGTCTGCCTCCCAGCACACATACATTAAGACTACAAATATTTTAAGGTAAGTAATGAGTGAACTGTATATGAATTTTATTGCTCTGGGATGCTTAAATGTCATAGAATAGTATGTTTGAGTGGAATGGCCTGGTATGGTAGCCCGGCTGGCTACCATACATACCACACTTGATTTCTTACAATAAATACTTCTCATCTCACCCTAGATTAAGACTACAAATATTTTAAGGTAAGTAACGAGTGAACTGTATATGCATTTTATCGTTCTGGGACGCTTAAATGTCATAGAATATTATGTGTAGGTGGGGTGGCTGGTAGCCTGGCTGGCTACTATACATATCACACCTGATTTCTTAAAATAAATACTACTCGTCTCACCCTAGATTAAGACTACAAATATTTTAGGGTAAGTAATGAGTGTACTATATGTGTATTTTACTTTTTTTATTGTTTTTTTTAATGCCTAGTTATATTGCTAACTTAATATAAGTTAGTGTAAACTTGTTATCTAGTATTTGAATGCAATTATAAGTGGGAAAAAAAAGGGTGTTCCACTTTATGGCGATTTCTGCTTTACGGCGGTAGCCTGGAACCTAACCTGCTGTATGAGTGGGGTCCTACTGTAATTATTTTGTATTCAAACAAAAACTGACCTCATCGTCTTGCTGGGTCTTGTGGTCCACAACTGCCTTTGCTTCCTCCTGGTCACCCTGGTCACACTGGTCACCCTGGTCGCACTGGTCAGCCTCGTCTTCCTCGATCATATAACCAATAAGGTTGGCCTCATGCTCCTGGATCTGGCGTAGTCTTCGTAGCTCCCACTCCATCTGGGCACTTAGTCTTGGGCATGGCTCCACTCCCTTCTGTGGTGTTCCTGATACACTCTCCGAGTCTGACTCACCTGTTGAACAATGCTCACAGTTAATGTTCACCGACTGACATGTTGAGTTATTGTTAGCTAATGTTGAGTGACTGAAATGTTCACTGACTGACATGGTGAGTGACTGTTAGCTAACGTTGTTGACTGACAGCTAAGTCTTTGATTTTTTAATACAAAATAATAGAAAACATAAAGACAACTATTAGGTCAACTGAAACAGAACCAAATATTTTTTCTAGAAGACACCAGTCGTCTCCACTGAGGCCACCAGGCTCAACTGAATAAGAAGAAATACAAGTTTTTCTCTTTACATTTAATAATTTATACAGGACGAGGAGGAGTTACTAGCCTCTTGCTGCCAATATTTTAGTTGCCTATTACGACACACAAGACTTATGGTAGAAGGTTCTTCTCCATGTTTTACAATTTTTTTTTTTTCAACAAGTCAGCCGTCTCCCACCGAGGCAGGGTGACCCAAAAAAGAAAGAAAATCCCCAAAAAGAAAATACTTTCATCATTCAACACTTTCACCACACTCACACATTATCACTGCTTTTGCAGAGGTACTCAGAATACAACAGCTTAGAAGCATATACATATAAAGATACACAACATATCCCTCCAAACTGCCAATATCCCAAACCCCTCCTTTAAACTGCAGGCATTGTACTTCCCATTTCCAGGACTCAAGTCCGACTATATGAACATAACCGGTTTCCCTGAATCCCTTCACTAAATATTACCCTGCTCACACTCCAACAGATCGTCAGGTCCCAAGTATCATTCGCCTCCATTCACTCCTATCTAACACGCTCATGCACGCTTGCTGGAAATCCAAGCCCCTAGCCCACAAAACCTCCTTTACCCCCTCTTTCCAACCCTTTCGAGGACGACCCCTACCCCTCCTTCCTTCCCCTATAGATTTATATGCTTTCCATGTCATTCTACTTTGATCCATTCTCTCTAAATGACCAAACCACCTCAACAACCCCTCTTCTGCCCTCTGACTAATGCTTTTATTAACTCCACACCTTCTCCTAATTTCCACACTCCGAATTTTCTGCATAATATTTACACCACACATTGCCCTTAGACAGGACATCTCCACTGCCTCCAGACCGTCTCCTCGCTGCTGCATTTACCACCCAAGCTTCACATCCATATAAGAGTGTTGGTACTACTATACTTTCATACATTCCCTTCTTTGCCTCCATAGATAATGTTTTTTGACTCCACATATACCTCAACGCACCACTCACCTTTTTTCCCTCATCAATTCTATGATTAACCTCATCCTTCATAAATCCATCCGCCGACACGTCAACTCCCAAGTATATTACTATATTATTTTTGAGCACCCCAGCCATTTCCCACTGAGGCTGGGTGACCTGACAAATAAAAAAACACTTTCACCGTCACTCAACCACTCACTGTCTTGCCAGCAAGGCACCAACATCACAATTTGGATGATCATGTATCACTCACACAATTCAATTTCAAAATTTTATTTATTTTTATGCTGTACAAAAATAATATAGTTGACATGTACAGTGAAACCTCAGTTTTTGTCATTAATTCGTTCCAGAAAGTCTGACAAAAACTGAATTCGACGAAAACTGAAGCAATATTTCCCATAAGAAATAATGTAAATCTAATTAATCCGTTCCAGACACCCAAAAGTATTAAAAAAAATATACATTTTATACAGAAAAACTATAGTTTTACATACAGAAAACAATGAGATATAAATATAAAGGACCAATGCAAAGGATAAATGAACATTTAACCCCTTCAGGGTCCAAGGCCAAAATCTGAAGTGGTGCTCCAGTGTCCAAGAAATTTTGAAAAAAAAAAAAAAAAAAAAAAAAAAAAAAAAAAAAAATCTTACAGAATTAAAGAGCATATTTTTGTGAAGGTAGTAAGACAAAAAAAAATTTTCTGATCAGTACTTACCGAGATACAGTGCCAAGAAGTTTGTCCAAAATGATGTTGTGGCGGCAACATCGACGAATTCCACGTACGCACATTACTTTATTTAGCGGTTTTTGTAGTTTTTTCTTTTCTTTTCCAATTTTTTTCTTTTCCTACTAACATTTGGGGCCTGAGAGACCAATACTGTATACAGTGGACCCCCGCATAACGATATTAATCCGTTCATGAGAGCTCATTGTTATGCGAAATTGTCGTTATGCGAATGAATTTTCCCCATAAGAAATAATGGAAATCAAATTAATCCGTGCAAGACACCCAAAAGTATGAAAAAAAAAAATTTTACCACATGAAATATACATTTTCCTACGCACAAAGAGAAGGATACATGCACAATAGTAGAGTAGTACATGCACAGTATATATTGTGCATGTACTACTCTACTAAATGAAGAATAAATGACACTTACCTTTATTGAAGATGCAGCAATGACTGATGAGACAGTGTGTCCTGGGAGTGCCTTTTCCTCCTGAGTACTGTAGGTCCTGTTTGGCATTTTCTGCCAGAACAGGCCTTATCACACTGTGTATGCCACTACGATTCTTAAATCTCTCAAACCAACCTTTGCTGGCTTTAAATTCACCAATATGAGCACTAGTTCCAGGCGTTTTTCCATGTTCACCTGGGTATTAGTCGACTGGTGTGGGTTGCATCCTGGGAGACAAGATTAAGGACCCCAATGGAAATAAGCTAGAGAGTCCTTGATGATGTACTGACTTTCTTGGGTTATCCTGGGTGGCTAACCCTCCGGGGTTAATCGTTTCTCGGTAATTGTTTCACGTTAAGCCACACCAACAACACTCTCTCCACATCTTCGAGTAATACAGCTGATGGTGGTGCAGCAGCAGCTGTGGTGCAGCAACAGCTGACCATGGTGCAGCTGTGGTGCAGCAGCAGCTGTGGTGCAGCAACAGCTGACTGGTCCAATTTATCAGCTGACCGTGGTGCAGCAGCAGCTGACTGTGGTACGATAGTATTTATCACCCTTTTTACCACAGGGTTGGCACTAGAAGCTTTCTTTGGGCCCATGGTGGCTTATTTAGCAGTTACAAGCACTATAAATAATGGAATAATACAAAATGTATCGAATGTATGCATGCAACCGGCCACCCTGGCTTGTAAACAATGACGGCAAGGCAGGCGCTCGGGCTGGACTGACAGGTTCGGGACGAGTCATGTTCAGAAACAGCTGATGGCGCAACAGCAGCTGACCGTGGTGCAGCAGCAGCTGAATGATCCAGCAACAGCTGACTGGTCCATGCAACAGCTGACTGATCCAGCAACAGCTGACTGATCCAGCAAACAGCTGACTGATCCAGCAACAGCTGACTGATCCAGCAACAGCTGAAATGGTCCAGCAACAGCTGACTGATCCAGCAACAGCTGACTGGGTCCAGCAACAGCTGACTGAATCCAGCAACAGCTGACTGATCCAGCAACAGCTGACTGATCCAGCAACAGCTGACTGATCCAGCAACAGCTGACTGATCCAGCAACAGCTGACTGATTCAGCAACAGCTGACTGGTCCAGCAAAAGTTGACTGATCCAGCAACAGCTGACTGGTCCAGCAACAGCTGACTGATCCAGCAACAGCTGACTGATCCAGCAACAGCTGATCGTGGTGCAGCAGCAGCTAACTGATCCAGCAACAGCTGACTGGTCCAGCAACAGCTGATCGTGGTGCAGCAGCAGCTGACTGATCCAGCAACAGCTGATCGTGGTGCAGCAGCAGCTGACTGATCCAGCAACAGCTGACTGGTCCAGCAACAGCTGATCGAGGTGCAACAGCAGCTGACTGATCCAGCAACAGCTGACTGGTCAAGCAACAGCTGACCGTGGTGCAGCAGCAGCTGACTGTGGTATGACAGTATTTCTCACCCTTTTTACCACTGGGTTAGCACTAGAGGCTTTCTTGGGGCCCATGGTCACTTATTTTGCAGATGAAATCACCAAAAACGCTGTAATAATATGAAATGTTCCGATTGTATGCTTGGATGTTACCGCGGAGGCTGGCTTGTAAACAATGCCACCGGTGGAACATGTGAAGCTGGCTCAGGCCGCACATTAGAAGCGTCTCGGACGAATAGCGTTGAGCGAGTTTTTTAGCGGTATGCAAGGCAAAATTTTAGTGATAAAATGTATCGGTATGCGCATTTAACGTTATGTGATGCCAAAGGTATGCGAGTGTCCACTGTATAATGTATATATATAAACTCACTGTATTGAACACAATAACCGCACTAAAGTTATATCATATTATTGTTTACCACTATTGTTTATTACAATAAACATGCACAAATCTTGTATAATACTAATGTTCTATCATATATTTACACATTTACAATCACTGGACATGGTTTTAGAACTGCTGGAGCTTGTGGAACTCCTTGAAGCAAGGCACCATACACAGAGGCACCTTACATTCCTCACACATAAACCGAGTGTCTTTGCGTCTTTGTTGCCGTCGTTTTGTTTGTGCACAGACAACACATCTCTTCTGAGCAAATTTCTTCTGAGTTGAAGGAAGCTGTATTATGAAATGATCACCTTCCCTCCTCAAATGCTTGGGTATATCCCGTGGAATTCGAGGACCTTGTTGTATAGCAGGTGTTCTTGCCTGGTACTTCATTATGAGTTGTCTGACAACAGACAAACAAAATTCACCATACGGTGGTCTGTTGCCAGTCTTTATTTGGTACATATTATATGCATTGAGCATTGAAATGTCCATGAGATAGAAGAAAAGTTTCATGTACCACTTGTAACTCTTACAAACACAATCAACAAAACCAATCTGCATGTTACATTTGTCAACCAAGTGCATGTTTTGTGTATAATCAATCACTGTCACTGGTTTTCGAATACGTTCATTAGCCACTCGATCAACTTTGCCACTGTCTTGCATTTCATTACAGTGAATGGTTGTCAACAATGTGACATCTCGTTTGTCATGCCACCGTAATGTCATGATGTCATTGGCAGTAAACACCTGCATGTCATCACGAGCACCTGCGTTGAGCCTGGGCATACGTTTATGATTAGAACGCACTGTGCCACACACATCTGTCTTGTTCACTCGCATGAAATCACTGAGTAACGGGCTTGTGTACCAGTTATCTGGTATATAATGTATGTTACAAAAAACGTGATTCTAAAAGCTTAGAGATCTCCAGTGAATACTAGAAAGGACTGCCCTTCTAGCATCCAGCCTGGGTTTTCGTAACAAGTAGTCAGTATCCTTGTCCAATTATCCATTAGAATTCAGTATGATTCAATAGCGCTTCAGGATTACAACTGGTAGGCTACTAACTAGAGAAATTAAAATTTAATAAATTTATTAATAAAGTTGTCTAGGCGTATATCAAATTAAATTAAATTAATCACAGTAATCAAAATAATATTAATCACTTCTCTCGAGTACAGTAGTAGTGTGCTGAAAGCACATATCACATTTATAATTCTTAAGTACCGTCTGATACATTAACATTTAATAAGATATTACAAATATATACAAGAAGTTTGTGTGTATGTTGTAATGCTAATATTTCGCTATGTCTCAGACTGACGGGATTTAAAACAATGATGACAAAGTCCTCAATAAACAATTTCTGACCAATGCGCAGAACAGTTTTCTTAAAAAAAAAAAAAGAATCTAAGCCCAATAGCAAAAAAACAAGCAACTGCGACAGAATCGGGAAAAAGGGAGATAATATAACACACAAAGTGGGACCATCTGCAATCCTCCACGAAAGTCGAAAAACCCCCCATACTACTGAATCTAAGTTCAGCATAAAAAAAATCCCCGCTGTGATAATACCAGATACCGTACAAGTTGGGTCAAAAAGCTCAGCTCAGGACCTGAGTTGTTTAGAGTGCTACGACCACAACCTGACAACGTCAAAATCACAAAAGCTATAAAATTTCGTGAACAATTCTACAAAACAAAAAGATTGAGACAACAATCTGTCCAACCCCCAGAGAGTCTAGACCAGCTGAATACTTCAGGTGGGTGAGAACACCCCCCCCCCCGATCACGTGATGCCCGGGGACCTGCAGCTCAAAACAAAAGCCAGCAGTCTAACGAGCCAAAAAGGGGGATAATTACAGTGTTAGACAATCAAAATTAAAACTGACACATAATATGTTAATCCTACCAAACCAAAGGAAGCTAAGTCAAATAACAATAAAAAGCAATACATTTATATTTAGCTATTATCGCAAATACAAGCAAAATAAAATTATATAAAAGGTAAAATTATATATATATATACATACATATTAATCTTTGAAACCCCATTCAGGGGTTGAACCCCCCCCCCCCCAACACGCAAACGGTCGCACTAGGATTTTGCATTAATGTCTTTCACTTTTACTTATTACTCATGATACTTATAACAATATAATATAAACATTAATCGAGTCACTCTTTGCAAGCACTCTAAAATTTTCACAGTGTCTATAACTAAGATACCCCCTAGTACTGGGCAGTAACAGTTTATCTCCGCAACTCGGTTATGAAAATCATGTAGAGACAGGATAGCGCAACAAGCAAAAAGTTGTGCATAGCCGGGAACAGCTTTCCCACTCTTAAGTAGTGGTTGGGAATGCATGCAGTATGGACATCTGAGTATTAAACGTTTAAGGTGGTAGTGAGGGGGGGGTCTGCGGCAGGACAGTGTTCCCCAAACGTAACACACCCACATGACCCTACCCCTCATCACTAGCTTATGGCTCCTCCTCAAACAACACTACTGTGACAAAATAATTATTAAGGGCGTGACAGAGCTCAGCAATTACTTACAATCCCCTTACTGTTTTATTTCTAATAGAATAAGGTTTGGGTTTGAGGGCCCACCCCATGATCCCAGCATTTTTACTTTTCATAGGTTATAAAATGAGTGATTGTGGGCGAAAAAACTTAAATTTTAAAAGGGGGAAATGCCCAAATCATGTCAAAAGTTCCAAGGGCACCACAAGACAGAGCCTCTTTCTCAATAGTGGCATAATTTTTTGGGGTCTTTTAAACTTAGATGAAAAGTAACATATAGGATGGAGAAAGCAGTGGATGTTGACTGTTGGAGCAGCACAGCGCCCACTGCATAACCATCGCATCATAGTAAAAAAAAAGGAAATTGAAATTAGGACTCTTTAACACAGGAGCAAGGAGAGCAAACTTTTTAATCTTTTAAAAAGTCAACAGGGAAGTGACTTTGCTACTATAAGCTCAGTGAGAGGAGCTGCAATCTGAAAAAGTTTGGACAGAACCTGCGATAAATCCCGCCATACCCAGGGGAATCTCTGTACTCCCTTCCTATCCTGTGCACTGGAAATTCAGAAAATTTCACGAACCCTTTGCCTCAAAAGGAAAAACCCACCCTTTGGGCCCATACAAAAGCCTAGATAGGTAATCTTGGCTTACCAAAACTTTCATTTTGCTAATTAACAGGAAGTTTTAGTGCGCCAGTCTCTCGAACAATGCTCTGAGATGCGTCAAGTCTGTTCCCATCGTCACTGTACACCACTAAGTCTCAAGGTAGGCTTTTACTCCTTTTAAGTTGTGGGGCAAATCGTTCATTACACGTTTGGGAAAGAAGAAAACCCCGTTACATAGGGCCCAAGGGGGTGACGAGGTAGTTTAAAGAATCCATCTTGAACAGTAAAAACAGAATTTTTTCTTTAGCAGGTTCAGTAAGGGACTTGATAATAGCCTCGAAAGATCTAAACGGGGGACAAATGGGCTCCTGACACCGGTAATAAGGGTTTTCAATGCGAGGGGAGGAAAAACCATCAGGGAAGGGACAGAGTTCACTTTCCTGTAATCATCACATCCTGAAAAATACCGCAGTTTAGGCAACAAAATACAGGGAGAGCCCATGGGCTTTTTCTGCCTCAAAAAGTCCGTGAGACAATAAAAATCAACCTCTTTTCTCAAAGCTTTTGGTTTGTTGGACTATCCTATATGGTGATTGCTTAATGGGTGAGCTCCCGACATCAACTCATGTACCCTAAGTACAAGTTTAGGAACATCACTGAACAAATTTAGGGAAAAATCAAAATCAGTTTTAAATCACTAGTTTTTTCAATCCCCAGGGTTTTAAAAAAATCGCGTGATTGAGAGTCACTAATTTCTAAACGAACCTCTATACCTCTAGAGGATGTCATGTAGACTGACATTTCATTCCTCTTCTAGAAGAATAGAAGTAGTAGGTGGAGGACAGCGTAGTATGTACTTAAGAGCTGTTAACATGTGCATACAAGGATAGATTCTTTTTTCCAGCGTACGTCCAAATAATTTAACTTGCTTAAGCTTTTTGTACTACTTCCAGGAGGCCATCATACCTGGCTTGTAAGCATGACTGGTACAAATTCCCGAGCCATCACCTATCTCCTGCTTTAAAAGAGCGAGAGACGCACGCTTGTCATAATGTTGCTTCATTCATGCTTGGGCTGAAACAGTTTTTCGAAGGCTACTCTCTAGCGGCTGTCAAATGTTGCTGCTTGAAATGAAGTGAAGTACTCAATGATGGATTTGATTTTCCTGCCCACTACGTCTTTCAACCTGTGAGAGGACCAGCACTTGGTGTCCGAATATTAGTTCAAAAGGACTAAACCCGAGACTTCTTGCTTCACTTTTCTCTCATAGGAACAGAAGAAAATGTATACCCCTCATCCACAGTCTCTAGAAAAATGTTTCACAATTAAGCTCTCATCAATGGACTTTCAGTGTCTGTTGAAATCTCTCTAGGGCACCTTGTGACTGTGGGAAGATAACTGTTTGAAAGTACAGACTTTATTCTAGGTGGGATAATGATTCTCTCGAAAAGATCTTAGAAGTGAAGTTAGATCCCTGGATCTGGTTGTATCTCTCGTGGCAATCCAACCTTGAGAAAAAATTCATCAGCTCTCTCACAATAGCACGAGCCCATTAATTTTTCTCTTAAGATTAAGCTTCGGGATAGCGTGTTGCAGCGTCACCATAATAGTAAATAAGTAATTGGTTCCCTATTTTGGTTCTAGGCAAAAGGACCAACACTAGTCAATAAGACGACTTGAGAATGGTTCACCATCCACGGTGATAGGAATGAGAGGTGCAGGTGGAGGGGTGTGCGCTGGCTTGCCTGTCACCTTGACACACGTGGCAATGTCGCACATGAGCATCTACTGTTTCCTTCATCTTTGGCCAAGTAAAATGTTTTGCCAATTACAGTGTGTCTTCTGACACCCAAATGTCCTCCATATGGGACTATGTGAGCAAAATCATGGCTTGTTTCACGAAATGTAACTGTAACACTAAACGAGATGCTTGACTGTGGGGAAACACTATCACTGACAACTTACATGTATTTTTCTCCACAGTACAGCCGTTACTGGTAATAGTAACAATTATCAGCTCCATTTGCTTCACTCTCAGTATACGGCCTAATCTCTCAGTCTTTTCCATTGACTGATCAACAAACTGATCCTTGATTAAATCATCAGAGTTAGAAATTTAACGTTAGTTGTGTCCTGACTGGTTGATGACTGGGGAAGTTAATGTTAATGACCCATGGCGCAGAGCATCACTGACAACATATTCAACCCAAATCATGGTCATCCACTACTCAACAAACAAGGATGGATGTTGAATCTTTGACGATATCTCTAGTAAATGCCTGAGAGGAAATAAAATAGGTATCTCTCTAAAAAGCTTCAATGGCATAATTATCATCATAGTTATTATCAATCACAAGTGGTTCTTACATATACCAGCATGAAGATAATCATTCCCCTATCCACAAGTCCACTGACCTGATGGAAATACACCACTGGATATTCCCACTGAAATTTAATCCAGTATAATAATTGTTTTCAAATGATACTTGTGCAGAGGCACTTTTATAACAGCCCCTCCATGAGCTTCTAACAATCATCTATCTTGGTAATAGGTATCGTCAGTTTAAGGTCAGTACAATCTGTTTCTCAATAAGGTGAGAAAACCTGCCAGTGTCTCTGAAATAAGTATCTCAGTCCAATGTTATTTGTCAAATCCAACTTTACCTCTCGAAAAGTAAGGACTCATCGGCTGAACGAAACTTTTCGTCAATCACTCGTTCTGACCTAGTCAGCTGTTTTCTGAGTAATATTATCTAAAACAGTAGGATCAGAGGTATTACTAGGATTTCTGGTGCCATTGTTGCTCGTGAAGAGGATACGACTTGATGGGGGCACCAGCCGTACGACTGTTTCTCGTATCTCTTTCCACTTATAGCAATACTCTCTAGCATTCCTTAGGTCTATTACAAAAGTACATTTAACTTTCTTCTTCCTCGATATCAGATTTCAGTCTAGCCACAGAGACATATTTCAATGCTTGTGAGTTTTCCTGGTAAAGGTACAAGAAGTTACAGTAGCAGAACATCAGGCAGGCAATGACCAGCTGAATTTAGGTTGCCAACTTCTAAGACAATCTTTAGTTTACCTTGTTTCTTGTTTTTTAGTACGTACACGTTGTGAGAAATCTCGTAAATTGTCTGCTAATTGCTGTAGTTTTCCAGAACATATCCTAGGTAGTAATGATCGATCAATATTCTTGTATTCAGCAGACATACAGTGTGTTAAACTCTTCATGTAGTAACAACTGAACAAGGCTGTTGTAGTTTGTTTACAGTTGCGACCCTACACCACCTCCGTCAAATGCATCTTTTTTCTCACGAGCAAACTCTACACAAGTTTGATCTTGTCGTCGTTGTAACGTACGAAATGCACATTGATAACTACAGTAACAATTACTACGACTCTAGAATGGTTTGTCTTTTTGACCGCATCATACTAATGTACTTGGCAAATGGTAAGAGCAGTACAATATGAGCTCTTCTGTCAAAGCGTGTGCAACAAGGTAAGCCCAGTGCTTACTGGCCAGTTCATAGCACGTGCCTGATTCTCAAACACTATCAAACTAGGGTCTAAGTCACTTTTTCCCAAAAAACTTAGGAACCATGGACTGCAGCTTTCCTGCACATTAAATGTTTCCTGTGATCTAATCCAGTCTGTTGTCTTCCAAGACGAACACAATTTCACTCTGAAATCTACTTCGTTACAATTTCCTCTGTGCCTCTATTTGTGCAGTCTGCAACATAATGAGACATTCTAACCTCTCAAACTGTTCCTGAGAGATAGGATCCGTAGGTAATGAGAATAGGGAAAAACATTCTTTCTGGACTGTCCTTAGGTCGGGCACATCGTTCAGGCATCTCAAGAGTCTAGTATCTGTCTATGATAAGTAGATACACGTGTAGCATACACTTATACTAGTATGAGGCTGCTCAAGCTAACAGTTAGGAGGAAGGCGTGAGCGAGAAATGACTACACTTAGCTCAGACACTAGCTCACATTCAGCTTAGTTGCTCTTTCTTCTAACTTCCATCAAGTAGAGTCATACTCACAATTGTGACACAGGTTTTCTGAATCTGGGAATCTTAACAGACATCCTCTGTATGAGGCAGGGAAACAAATACATCTTAATTAACGCTCTGACAGTTTCTGCGGGTGAAAAAAAAAATTCCGTGTCTTATACGTCACACCGAGATATGGCTACTTGCCAAAACGTCTGAAGATTTTAATGTACTAACTCAGACCCAAGTCAGAGTATGCATTAAGCTGTTTCACTTTGGCATACATCTCGAAAATAAAATGTCTATGAGAGAGTGATTATGGGAAACAATAATCCTAATAGTAAAAAAGGAATTTTTTAGTGTTGGTTTGTCTTAGAGCTAGAGCTTCATAAAAACATATTTCCATCCTCCTTGGATCAAGAACTCATCAAGTACATACATCCACCTAGTTATGTTGTACAAGACATAACTCAAAGAAGCCTTCTGATTTAGGAAAGTACTCAAAGTATGTCAAACTGGAAAATTTCTCCAACACCTTGGATCAAGAGCATCCTGGGCAGGCCCCCCCATTTGTTACAAAAAAATGCAATTCTAAAAGTTTAGAGATCTCCAGTGAATACTAGAAGGACTGCCCTTCAGCATTCCATCCTGTTTAACTTGGGTTTCCGTAAACCAAGAAGTCCGTATCCTTGTCCAATTAATCCATAAGAGATTCAGTATGATTCAATAGTGCTTCAGGATTACAACTGGTAGGCTACTACAAGAAATTAAAATTTAATAAATTTATTACTAAAGGTTATTTTTTTATTTATTATTTGTCCTAGGCATATATCAAATTTAAATGAAATAAATTAAGTTATCCTAGGTAAATTTACACTATATAAGATAGTTGTACTTGTGTGTACCTGTGGCTTAATAAACTTAATTGAACTGTATATATCATTGCTTAGTTAATCTAAGTTTAATTTTAAGCTTGCCCATAATGCTCTGCATACAAGGGACGTTTGGCATGTGCACCCAAGTCCACTAGTATTTCTTTGTACACTAATGTATCATGTCCCAAATAAAAAGCATAAATAAATAAAATAAATACAGTATTAAAATAATATTAATCACTTCTCACGAGTACAGTAGTAGTGTGCTGAAAGCACAATCACATATATAAATTATTAAGTCCCGCTGAAACATTAACATTTATAAGATATTACAATATATACAAGTAAAGTTTGTATTGTTGTAACTGCCAAAGTAGTTCGCTATGCTCACGACTCGACTAGACTTAAACAATGACGACAAAGTCCACCAAGAAACTAACTTCTTGACCCACTGCAGTACAAAACAGTCCTGCTCGAAAACAATAAAAGATGCTAAGCCCAATAGCCATATAACAAGCAACTGCAACACAGACACAGGAACAAGCCTGAGATAAGGTATAACGACACTAAAGTAGCGGAACATCTGCAGATCCTCCACAAAAGTCACACAACTCCCATAATACTAACAGAATCTAAGTTCAGCATAAGAAAAATCCCTGCTGTGATAATAAACAGATACCAGTACAAGTTAGGTCTGAAGCTACAGCTCAGGAACCTGATGGTTTATAGAGTTCTATGCGACACACCAACCTCAGTACAACGTCGAAAATACTAAGTCTATAACAATGTTCTGTGAAAACAGAGTTCTACAAAACTAACAAGAATAATGGACAGACCAATCTGTCCAACCACCAGAGAGTCTAAGACCAGACTGAATACTTCAGGTGAGGTGAAACACCCCCTCCCCTCGATCCACGATGCTAGCTTCCGTGGGACAGCTGCAGCACAGAAACAGAGCCGGCAGTCTAACGTAGCCACAAAGCGAAATTACAGTAGTTAGACAATCAAGACTTGAACTGAGCACGATAATATGTTTGACAATCCTACCTAACCAAGAGGAAGCTAAGTCAAATTAACAACTTATAAAGCAAACATTACGATTTACTTATAATCCGCAAAGTACCAAGCAACATAAAATTTATATGAAAAGGTAAAATTATATATATATTATATCATATTAATCATTGCAACCCATTCAGGGGTTGCAACAATGTATGCCCCTTACCAAGATAAGGTGCCATCATGTTTCTCACTGCGTCACCTGAGATACCACAAAAACATCTTGGCATATTTTCAATGTTTTACCTTCCCGGTATACAAGCAATAACCAAGCAACCAGGCCACTGTCACAGTCCCAGAGTACAAACAGTTTTTATACCAAAGCGTTTCCTCTGCCGGTATCACTGCTTTAAAGACAGTCTACCTTTGAACAAAATCAAAGACTCGTCAATTACAAGATTCTTGAATGGATAAAAGTATATGCTGAACTTTTGTTTGAGATACATAAAAACATTTCTAATCTTGAAGATTGAGACACTTATGCAGCATATGGGAATCTTTATTCATTAGACTGATGAAGCCACTGTGTGGCGAAACGTTTCCTGAATAAAGATTCCCATATGCTGCATAAGTGTCTCAATCTTCAACTTGTCGGTTTTTCAAACCATTCATCACAATTTCTAATCTTGTATAACCTGTCACTTCTGTCAGGCCTGGTTTTGTCACAGAAGTGCAACATACGTAACAGTAAGATAAACCTGTTCACTGGGATGATTTCACTGAAGACCGGGGTAGAAATTAGCCGATCTGTGGACCAGTATGCTTTTATATTATGCTTATAGACATGAGGCATAAGCATTATTGTTGCAAAAAGCAAATACATTTCTGCAACAGTCGTCTCTTTCCACCTGTGTAGTCTTGACTGTGGTGATATGATCGTATTTGCCATGGTGTACTCAAAATACTTATTACTTTCCTTGACAATAGTTTCCATCAATGGCTGGTGAAAGAATAATTCAAAGAATTCCAGTTCATTGGCCGTGGTTCCAAGGGGACAAGTAGGTAGAATTCCACTTTGAGAGCCATCAAAGTGGTGGGGCTTGGGAACAAAATTGGGATTTTGCTGCCAATCCCAGATATGGTTTGATGGTGGATACTGGACATCATAGGCTGGTTGTGCAGGTGGTGGGCTGGTGGCTGATGCTCCGCTTTGTCCTTGAACTGAGGAGTCAGCAGCGTGGGCCCCAGCCTGGGCTGGTGAGTCACGCATGGCGGTGCCACTACCATCACCACTACCACCATCTACTGATGCCTGTGGTCTATCCATGCCAAGTGTAGCCACATCATCCTCACTATCACTATCTAAACCTGGTGTAGGGCCAAGAGATGTACTCCGGGATGTACTCCGTCCCCTGGGCACAACATAGGGTACATTACCCAAGCGCATGCGGCGGCATACATACTGACGCTTCACTGGTGAATATGATTCCTCACTATCACTACTCGAATGATCGTCAAGCACAATAAAATCACAATCCACGTCACTATCATCATCATTACTGAAGTCAGAGGCCTGGCCACGCGAAAATATTAGTTTTCTCTTGCATTGAGGTACAACCGACCGTGAGTCACGAGTGCCCACACCAGAGGTAGAAGGTTGAGGATCGTCAGGGTTTTCTGCACAATTATCGATATCCTGGTCATTCCTTTCGGTCACTAACTGATCAAAGCCATAGAATTCGTCTTCATTTCCACTTCCATCAGTGTCAGAACTATCAGATAGGAAGAGAAGAGTCCCAATTTTCTGGGGAGTGAGAGCTGACTTGCGACAAGGCATGGTGAACAAGGGTAACTGAGCCGGCGTTCCCACAATGCTATGCGGGCGCCTAGATTTTTTGTTTATGGCGCACACCCACCACGCAGACCCGTTTTCTCACATGTAGGCCTATGAGCGCTTTCGTGCTAAATTTGACGGCGCTAGAATTTTGCCATAGATCTACGGTTTGGACACTCAACGTGAAGCCGTAGACCTACGGGACGGACTCTGAAAGGGTTAATATCACTTTTACCATTATTGAAGACTCTTGTTGGCGTATGGAATATGCGAGGAGGGGAGAGGGAGGAGAAATTATTGGTTGGAACAGGAATCCCCCTCCATAAGGACTTCAGGTATCAAGTCCCTATCCGGAGCTGCTTTCCTTCTTTGTCTTTTACTGGCACTGGACCCCTGTCCAGAGAGGTTTGTGTCTGGCGTCTCTTCAAGATTTTCCATCAAATTTTACTTTTTGTTTTATTACCTTCAGAAAAAGATTCTCTAGCATTTTATAAGAAAAAATAACAAAATTATTTTTTGAAAATTCTTGGACCCTGGTGCGCACTTTGAAATTTGGCCTCTGGACCCTGAAAGGGTTAATATGTCATATTAGTTGAATTGTGACAGATAAATAAGCAGTAGAGTTGATATTAGTGTCATATTCTCCAAGTAGTAGGTTGGTAGACAGCAACCACCCAGGGAAGTACTACCGTCCTGCCAGATAACTGTGAAACAGAAACCTGTAACTGTTTTGCATGATGGTAGGATTGCTGGTTTCTTTTTCTGTCTCCTAAACACGCTAGATAACAGGGATATCTTGCTACTCCTACTTACACTCTGGTCACACTTCACAAACACTTACATGCATATATATATATATACATACATCTAGGTTTCTCTCCTTTTTCTAAATAGCTCTTGTTCTTCTTTATTTCTTCTATTGTCCATGGGGAAGTGGAAAAGAATCTTTCCTCCATAAGCCATGCGTGTCGTATGAGGCGACTAAAATGCCGGGAGCAATGGGCTAGTAACCCCTTCTCCTGTAGACATTTACTAAAAAAGAGAAGAAGAAAAACTTTATAAAACTGGGATGCTTGAATGTGCGTGGATGTAGTGCGGATGCCAAGAAACAGATGATTACTGATGTTATGAATGAAAAGAAGTTGGATGTCCTGGCCCTAAGCGAAACAAAGCTGAAGGGGGTAGGGGAGTTTTGGTGGGGGGAAATAAATGGGATTAAATCTGGAGTATCTGAGAGAGTTAGAGCAAAAGAAGGGGTAGCAGCAATGTTGAAGGATCAGTTATGGAAGGAGAAAAGAGAATATGAATGTGTAAATTCAAGAATTATGTGGATTAAAGTAAAGGTTGGATGCGAAAAGTGGGTCATAATAAGCGTGTATGCACCTGGAGAAGAGAGGAATGTAGAGGAGAGAGAGAGAGATTTTGGGAGATGTTAAGTGAATGTATAGGAGCCTTTGAACCAAGTGAGAGAGTAATTGTGGTAGGGGACCTGAATGCTAAAGTAGGAGAAACTTTTAGAGAGGGTGTGGTAGGTAAGTTTGGGGTGCGAGGCATAAATGATAATGGGAGCCTTTGATTGAACTTTGTATAGAAAGAGGTTTAGTTATAGGTAATACATATTTTAAGAAAAAGAGGATAAGTAAGTATACAAGATATGATGTAGGGCAAAATGACAGTAGTTTGTTGGATTATGTATTGGTAGATAAAAGACTGTTGAGTAGACTTCAGGATGTACATGTTTATAGAGGGGCCACAGATATATCAGATCACTTTCTAGTTGTAGCTACACTGAGAGTAAAAGGTAGATGGGATACAAGGAGAATAGAAGCATCAGGGAAGAGAGAGGTGAAGGTTTATAAACTAAAAGAGGAGGTAATTAGGGTAAGATATAAACAGCTATTGGAGGATAGATGGGCTAATGAGAGCATAGGCAATGGGGTCGAAGAGGTATGGGGTAGGTTTAAAAATGTAGTGTTGGAGTGTTCAGCAGAAGTTTGTGGTTACAGGAAGGTGGGTGCAAGAGGGAAGAGGAGCGATTGGTGGAATGATGATGTAAAGAGAGTAGTAAGGGAGAAAAAGTTAGCATATGAGAAGTTTTTACAAAGTAGAAGTGATGCAAGGAGGGAAGAGTATATGGAGAAAGAGAGAGAGGTTAAGAGAGTGGTGGAAGCAATGTAAAAAGAGAGTAAATGAGAGAGTAGGTGAGATGTTATCAACAAAAATTTTTTTGAAAATAAGAAAAAAATTTGGAGTGAGATTAACAAGTTAAGGAAGCCTAGAGAACAAATGGATTTGTCAGTTAAAAATAGGAGAGGAGAGTTATTAAATGGAGAGTTAGAGGTATTGGGAAGATGGAGGGAATATTTTGAGGAATTGTTAAATGTTGATTTAAGATAGGAAGCTGTGATTTCGTGTATAGGGCAAGGAGGAATAACATCTTGTAGGAGTGAGGAAGAGCCAGTTGTGAGTGTGGGGGAAGTTCGTGAGGCAGTAGGTAAAATGAAAGGGGGTAAGGCAGCCGGGATTGATGAGATAAAGATAGAAATGTTAAAAGCAGGTGGGGATATAGTTTTGGAGTGGTTGGTGCAATTATTTAATAAATGTATGGAAGAGGGTAAGGTACCTAGGGATTGGCAGAGAGCATGCATAGTTCCTTTGTATAAAGGCAAAGGGGACAAAAGAGAGTATACCTGGTAAAGTGTATGGTAGAGTTATTATTGAAAGAATTAAGAGTAAGACGGAGAATAGGATAGCAGATGAACAAGGAGGCTTTCAGAAAGGTAGGGGGTGTGTGGACCAGGTGTTTACAGTGAAACACATAAGTGAACAGTATTTAGATAAGGCTAAAGAGGTCTTTGTGGCATTTATGGATTTGGAAAAGGCGTATGACAGGGTGGATAGGGGCGCAATGTGGCAGGTGTTGCAGGTGTATGGTGTAGGAGGTAGGTTACTGAAAGCAGTGAAGAGTTTTTACGAGGATAGTGAGGCTCAAGTTAGAGTATGTAGTAAAGAGGGAAATTATTTCCCAGTAAAAGTAGGCCTTAGACAAGGATGTGTGATGTCACCGTGGTTGTTTAATATATTTATAGATGGGGTTGTAAGAGAAGTAAATGCTAGGGTCTTGGCAAGAGGCGTGAGATTAAAAGATAAAGAATCACACATAAAGTGGGAGTTGTCACAGTTGCTCTTTGCTGATGACACTGTGCTCTTGGGAGATTCTGAAGAGAAGTTGCAGAGATTGGTGGATGAATTTGGTAGTGTATGCAAAAGAAGAAAATTAAAAGTGAATACAGAAAAGAGTAAGGTTATGAGGATAACAAAAAGATTAGGTGATGAAAGATTGGATATCAGATTTGAGGGAGAGAGTATGGAGGAGGTGAATGTATTCAGATATCTGGGAGTGGACGTGTCAGCGGATGGGTCTAAAGAAAGATGAGGTGAATCATAGAATTGATGAGGGGAAAAGGGTGAGTGGTGCACTTAGGAGTCTGTGGAGATAAAGAACTTTGTCCTTGGAGGCAAAGAGGGGAATGTATGAGAGTATAGTTTAACCAATGCTCTTATATGGGTGTGAAGCATTGGTGATGAATGTTGCAGCGAGAAGAAGGCTGGAGGCAGTGGAGATGTCATGTCTGAGGGCAATGTGTGGTGTGAATATAATGCAAGAATTCGTAGTTTGGAAGTTAGGAGGAGGTGCGGGATTACCAAAACTGTTGTCCAGAGGGCTGAGGAAGGGTTGTTTGAGGTGGTTCGGACATGTAGAGAGAATGGAGCGAAACAGAATGACTTCAAGAGTGTATCAGCCTGTAGTGGAAGGAAGGCGGGGTAGGGGTCGGCCTAGGAAAGGTTGGAGGGAGAGGGTAAAGGAGGTTTCGTGTGCGAGGGGCTTGGACTTCCAGCAGGCATGCGTGAGCGTGTTTGATAGGAGTGAATGGAGACAAATGGTTTTTAATACTTGACGTGCTGTTGGAGTGTGAGCAAAGTAACATTTATGAAGGGATTCAGGGAAACCGGCAGGCCGGACTTGAGTCCTGGAGATGGGAAGTACAGTGCCTGCACTCTGAAGGAGGGGTGTTAATGTTGCAGTTTAAAAACTGTAGTGTAAAGCACCCTTCTGGCAAGACAGTGATGGAGTGAATGATGGTGAAAGTTTTTCTTTTTCGGGCCACCCTGCCTTGGTGGGAATCGGCCAGTGTGATAATAAAAAAAAAAAAAAAATTCTCCAACAATAAACTCGCCTCCCCTCCCTCTGCCCCATCTGCAATACACCAACAAAAGTTTTCAGTAAAGCTAAGTGCGATGTTAAATATTCATTTATACATTTTATTAGTGCTTTACATTTATTTGGCATTCTTTTCTGCTTGTAAATCTATATTTAAGCTAGGGAAGTGACCCCTGAAGTGACCTAGAGCCCTTATGGAGGGGGATTGCCCTTCCTAACAATAACCTCTCTTCCCTCTCTCCTCCTCCCTGTCTTCCATTCATCAACAACAGCCTTCAATAAAGATACCTGTCATGTTGAATGTTCATTCTTTTGTGCATGTAAATCTATCTTTAAGGTAAAAAAAAAAAAAAAACTGGGTGTCTGTAACGAATTAATTGGATTTACATTATTTCTTATGGGGAAAATGGATTCGCCAATCGTCAATTTCGATAATAGTCACGTTCTCTGGAACGGATTAATAACGAAAAACAAGGGTCCACTGTAATCCCAATGCTTAAATTTTAAATAAGAATTAGACATAGAGTACTAAGTAGTATTTCTTATTAGGTTAACTACAATCATATGTACAATTAGAAAGGTAACTATGAACAATTGCACAGTTTTAAAAGTAAGACTTATTACAGTGGAACCCCTACTGGATTTGGTATTTGCAGAATCAATTTTCCTCATTTAAATTAACTGAAATGGAATTAATTCGTTCCAGTGGAATTTCAGGCACGACAAAATACTTCAATATTTCCCTAATATCAACTTTATGGCTTATTTATCTATCACAATTCATCTAATATAACATAATAAACAATATTAATAACACAGAAACATGATATATACACTAGAATGAATAAAATACATGTCATTACATATGTGGCTAGTGGTGGAGACAACGGTCATTGTTGTTGTTGGGGTTTATAGGGCCACCACAGCGGCCATTCCTGCTCCTAACTACATGCGCAGAGAACCTAGGATAACCCAAAAAAGTCAGACAGAGTGACTTATAATTGCTACACTCTTAATGCTACACTTAACTGCTACACTCTTAATGCTACACTCTTAATCCTACACTTTGTCAATGGCTCCTTGTGCTTCAGCATTGTACATATCGTAGAAGTAGCACGCTGGTACTGCCTGGCCATGTCCTTAACCCTCCACCTAGTTTGTTTATCTATGATTTCCTGCTTTAATTTCATGGAAATCATCCTCTTTTCCTTCTCAGCACTATCCTATGCACTTGCTTTCTTAGGATCCATGGTTAGAAACAAGAAATTTCATAAAATAACTGCACGAAACATAAGGAAAACACAGGAATTCCCTCCACCGCAAGTGGAGTGAACAGAGCGTTGTTTTGATACATACTGCTAACTCATGGTGGAGTTCAGAAACTCACTTATAGTATAGGGTACAACAAGGTCTGCCACTGCTGTTTCATGTTGTCTGCCACTGCTGCTTCATGATGTCTGCCACTACTGCTTCATGATGTCTGCCACTGCTGCTTCATGTTGTCTGCCATTGCTGCTTCATGTTGTCTGCCACTACTGTTTCATGTTGTCTGCCACTACTGTTTCATGTTGTCTGCCACTGCTGCTTCATGATGTCTGCCACTGCTGCTTCATGTCTGCCACTGCTGCTGCATGTTGTCTGGCACTACTGCTTCATGTCTGCCACTGCTGCCTCATGTTGTCTGCCACTGCTACTTCATGTTGTCTGCCACTGCTGCTTCATGTTGTCTGCCACTGCTGCTTCATGTTGTCTGCCACTGCTGCTTCATGTTGTCTGCCACTGCTACCTCATGATGTCTGCTCTCACTTTTGCTAGCGTGTTGAAGAGCTTTCCAATATGTGAAGGTTGATGGGAAGTGCCAATCGGACAAGTATTGGATGGTTACGTTATTTGTTTGCTTTTGAACATCGCCAAAGAATCGAACATTTCTGCTACTTTGAGCTCAATTTCAAGGTACTTTTCTTTGTGAAACCAATCAAACTCATATCTATTTCTGTAGTAAGTCTTCCATTCTATCAAATGAGGCCAAAAAAAAAAACGAGAAAACAACCATAAAAACCATACAAAAATATACCGCTAAGGGGAGGCTAGTGGCTGAGAAGTGAACTCCGCTATTTATGGTCCGATTTCTTTCATTTTTCATGTACGTTAAGAAGTGTCTTTCCATCATACGTTGCCCAAGTTTCAATAAGATAGTCCAACAACTGAGATCCAATTCCCTAGATCAAGAGCAAGAGCCCCTCACCAGCATCAAGGAACCTCCCTTGAAGCCATCTCGCATCTGGAAATTTCGCTCGCGTCTGGAAGCAAAAAACTGACAGAGCGACTGTTTGTAACTGGAAAAACTCGCATGTGTATGCACTCGTAAGTAGAGGTTCCACTGTATTTACAATGTCTCACAAATAGGGAACACAGGCATTCTTCACCATTTTTTTATTTGTTTTTTTTATTTAGCGAAATTGGACAAAACAACACATTGCTGTTACCACATTATATGTGATAGTTATATAGCAGGAACATTATCAATGTGCTGCTGCTACATTATTCTACTCTATATGACAGTTACATAGTGGCATATTCCATCACAAAGATTGAATTTTGTACAAAGTGTTGAAATGCGTCAGCCTGAGATGGGAGAGTAATTGTAATAGCTAAGAATTTGGTCGACTGGAACAATGGAACTGGCTTAAAATAGGACTCAAAGTGGGTGAAAT
This sequence comes from Cherax quadricarinatus, assembly GCF_026875155.1. Lineage (NCBI taxonomy): Eukaryota > Metazoa > Arthropoda > Malacostraca > Decapoda > Parastacidae > Cherax > Cherax quadricarinatus. The sequence continues at coordinate 89,740,418 of NC_069405.1, read as the reverse complement.
CCCTGATATATGAATATGTGCCAGTGTAATTTCTTAAGTTTTTTTTTTTTATCAAATTTTGTACTTTTTGTGTCATCGCCTTTAGAAAAAATTTTCTAACAATTCAGAAGCTTGTTTTTTTTTTTTTTAAATATGAACACTATGAGAAATATTAATTTTGGTGGATCTTGACAGTGAAAGGGTTAAAAAAATCACAACTGCTGCAATATTATAAATGTCTGACAAAGAATACCTTAGTACTTGATAGAAAGAAATATTCCATCACACTTTTTATGGATCTGTTAAATGTTATTGATAGTGATAGCAGAATAATTTCCTAAGCCAGATATATAGTCTCATATAGCACACATTATCACTACACAAATAACTACTAAGCTATTACTGTATTGTTCCAGCCCAGGTACTGTGATCTGTAGTCTTATTATTATTAGTTATACCTAAGTAACAAACCTAACAATACAATCAAGGTGTAGAGTGAACCATGCCAGAGACCTGAACAATACCATCAAGGTGTCGAGTGAACCATGACACAAGACATGCACAATACCATCCAGGTGTAGAGTGAACCATGACACAGACCTGAACAATACCATCAAGGTGTAGAGTAAACCATGCCAGAAACCTGAACAATACCATCAAGGTGTCGAGTGAACCATGACACGAGACATGCACAATACCATCCAGGTGTAGAGTGAACCATGACAGACCTGAACAATACCATCAAGGTGTAGAGTGAACTATGGCACAAGACATGAACAATAACTCATCATCCTGGTATGATTACCAGCTCCTGTGCCAGACAACACACCCCAACGCTTTACAAAAGCCTGAATCTAGTAAATATACGAGACGTACACTCATATTATTGTGCCTACAATATACTGTATACAGAACATTAAACTCCAATATAAACCCTCCACTTAAACTTCTGATTGATAGCTACAACAGAACACACAGTCACAATACAAGGCATAAGGCACTCTTTGACATCCCTTATGGCAGTCTCACACTTTGCAAAAATGCAATGCACATTAACCCTTTGACTGTTTCGGCTGTATGTATAGGTCTTATGAGTCAGCGTTTCGCACATATATTCAGTGGACCCCAACCAACAGCGGCATCGACTAATGGCAAATTCGTCTAACGGTGCGCTTTGGGCATAAAAAAAAAAGGGCTCTACCCAATGGTAAAAAACCTCTAATGGTTTTCGCCCAAACGGTCCATGCGCCAGACGAGCCTGGTGGGCCCAGCCCCTCCAAAAACTCAAGGTGGCCATTGTTTAAAACTGTTGTGGCGATTCCACTGTACCTGGATAAATTTTTTATTCAAGTGTTTTTTTATGTTTTAAACCACAAATAGCCACCATTGGGGCCCCAAGAAAAACTTCTAGTGCCAAACCTGTGGTAAAAAAGGGGGAGATTACTATGGAAATAAAGAAAAAGATCATTTAAAATTTTAAAAAGGGGGTGCGATGTCCGAGTTGGAAAAAGGGTATATAACAAATCCCTTCAACCATCACTACCCTTGGCGAACAGAAAGGGAATCAAGGAACTGTTGTTTCAAAAGGTGCAAGTATGTTTTCAAAACAGAGATTGTAAAAAATGAAGATGGAGAAAAGAAAAATAATTTTTAGGAGATAGTGTTTCTTGGGAAATGGGAAAAGGTAAGGCATTGCATGATGATCCCATTAAAAAAAATGCATCAAAATAGGAGAAATTTATGAATTTAAGGCCAGCAAAGGGTGGTTTTTTAGAGATTTTAAAAATCATAGTGGCATAAAACCGGTGGTAAGGCATGGGGAGGGGCCCGTTCAGACAAAAAAACAGCTGAAAAATATTGCAGATTTTAAGGGTCAAGACACTGAAAACTTAAAACCTGCAAGTTTTAATTTGGACAAAACAGCTTGTTTTTGGAAGAAAAATACCAAACGGGGCCCTACTTAATCAGGGGGAAAAGGCACCCTAGACAAAAGCCTATGAAAGACAGGTGACTTTAATTTTGTGTGAATGCTAGGGCACTGAAAAAGGGAAACCTTTATGGGTACCTCAAAACTCCCAGATTTTTCGGGAAAAACAATATCGAAAGGTCTATGGTGTGCTGTGGAGATCAAACAAAAGGCAGGGGTCACTGGGGAAAGTTCATGGCGGGTTTTTAAGATGTATTGGCCCCATCTAAAAAATTCCTCCGGAAAAGAAATTGTTACCCCAAGGGCCTCCGGGTAAGGGAAAATGCTCCGCTCATCCCCACCCCCTAAAGAGTAAATTGCGGGGAGTTTAGCTTCAAAGTAAATTTTTTGCCTCCTAAAAAAGCTCCTCTCCCCACCCATGGGCCAGCAGGTCTTTTCAAACTTCAAAAAACTCTACACAAAAGCAGTGTTTCAAAATGCTTTGAAGTGGGCCCCAGACACTCATTTTTACCCTAAGAGAGTTCGGAAAGATCCTTCAATACCTCATTGCATAAACCTTAAGGGAAGGGTTGGAAGGAGTGACTTTCAGGGCTTTGACTCTGCTTGGAGGGAAAATGTGGCCACAATGGACAAAAGGGGTTTGAAGGGGTTTTTGGGGCTAACCCTTAACCTATGCCATTTTGGGAACTATTTTTTCTTGGGGGAAATCATGGGGGTTTGGGGGTTTTGTGGGAGAATTTAAGGTTGGGTTTCAGAATGACGATGAAGAACCCCACTGCAGAGCTGCAAAGAGCTTGGGTGCAACAGCAACAGACATCCAGGGAAAGGCTTCAGAGCAGGGGGAAGAAGACGGGGGAAGTTCCTTCGTCAAGGATTTAAAGGGAAAAGTGTACAATGTTTAAAAGGTGCAAAATTTTTGGATGAATTTTTTTCCTGTCACAGCGTTCAAGCCCTATTGGCAACAAGTACAATGACACCTTGGTCCCATTTGGAAAACCAAGGTATGGAGAAACAAACTCTTTGGACGATATTTTTCGACAGGGGGCCATGACTCTCAAACGGGGCCCAGGGCATTTAAAAACCAAGAAGGGAGGGAACCCCAGCAAAGGCTTGATACCTGAAGTGTTTATGGGAAGGGGGTTTCCCCTTCCCAAACAATAGAAAAACCCGAATATCCCCTGCTGCTGGCACATTCTCATCAACAACTCCAAAAAAAAATAAGTGGCTTTAAATTTTTGCTTACTTTGCATGTACATTCGTTTCGTGTAGGGGAAAAGTAATTTCATGTAAAAAAAAAAAGATTTTTTTTAATATTTTGGGGTCTGGGAAAGGATTAATTCATTTTCATTATTTCTTATGGGAAAATTAATCAACTAACGGGTAATTTTACAAGGCTAGCACTCTGGAATGGATTTAAAGCCGTTGGGCGGGGTCCACTGTATACCAATAATTCTAGCGGCTTCAAATCAAGCAGGAGAAAGCTGGTAGGCCCACATGTGAGAGAATGGGTCTTTGTGGTAAGTGTGCACTGTATAAAAAAAATCTTGCAGCACACAGTGCATGAGAAAAAAACCCCGACCGTGTTTTTGGGTTAAAACGACGACTTTGAGGTGTATTTTCGTATAGTATTTATGGTTGTGTTCTCGTTTTCTTGGTCTCATTTGATAGAATGGAAAACATATTACAGAAATAGAGATGATTTTGATTAGTTTCACAATGAAAACGACCTTGAAATTGAGCTTAAAGTAGCGGAAATGTTCGATTTTTACCAATGTTCAAGAGTAAACAAATCACACCACACGTCCAATACACATCAACTGGGGAGTCTAATACTCTTTCACTAGTGCACTAATATTATTTATACCATTTTTACAATAATGCAGTAGACTGCATAACAGTAAATCTATTTTTTGTGTGAATAAAAAATCAAAATAGAAAGCATGAATAATATAAGAGGGGACTGGAGATGTGACTAATGAACAGAGGATATGTTAGTTTAGTGCCAAGAATGTCTGCATTGTTTATTCTGGACCCTATTTTGAAATTGGCATCTTTTTTAACTTTATTGGGTAGTTGAAATCGGTAAACGGGCAGTTTCTTGTACTCAACTGATAGAAAAAATGGAGTTCTAAAAAAATAACTATGAGTTTGGTCGACTGGAACAATGGAATTGGTGGAAAATAGGGCTCAAAGTCAGCGAAATTGCCAATGTGTATATATCGCCGAGATCGGTAACTTTGCAGGAGAATAATTCTATAAGTTTTCGATCAAATTTTGTACTTTTGGTGTTATTACCATCAGAAAAGATTCTCTATCATTTCATAAGAATTTTTTTTTTCCCAAAAATTTTGTGACATAGAATGACAGTTTCAGATATGGGTTTGTGACAGTCAAAGGGTTAAGGGCCCGAAGATCTGGAATTCACTACCTGATCCGGTAAAGGATCCCGCTGACAACATACAAATTTAGGGCTTAAAAATCATCTATCTCTCAACATTAACCAAAACAACTCCTAACCAGTTCAAAGCAACTCCCAAATATTATATTTATGACCTCGAGTCTATTAACCCATCTGCCAGACCATGAAATATTGCTGTTGAACCATTAATTGTAAAGTTGTTTTTATGTGCAACTTCAAAATTATTATTCTTACAATCCTCTGCCTTGACTACCTCACATTAGTATTAAGATAAAATAAAGATTTATTAAAAAGTTAACCACTCTTATGTTGTCTAGACTTGAGTAGTTATTATGTATTATGATAAGTCTGCCTGATAGTGGTGCTGAACAGTAACTCACCATCCTGGAGTGGAACAATGATAGTGGTGCTGAACAGTAACTCACCATCCTGGAGTGGAACAATGATAGTGGTGCTGAACAGTAACTCACCATCCTGGAGTGGAACAATGATAGTGGTGCTGAACAGTAACTCACCATCCTGGAGTGGAACAATGATAGTGGTGCTGAACAGTAACTCACCATCCTGGAGTGGAACAATGATAGTGGTGCTGAACAGTAACTCACCATCCTGGAGTGGAACAATGATAGTGGTGCTGAACAGTAACTCACCATCCTGGAGTGGAACAATGATAGTGGTGCTGAACAGTAACTCACCATCCTGGAGTGGAACACTGAGAGTGGTGCTGAACAGTAACTCACCATCCTGGAGTGGAACACTGATAGTGGTGCTGAACAGTAACTCACCATCTGGAGTGGACACTGATAGTGGTGCTGAACAGTAAACTCACCATCCTGGAGTGGAACACTGATAGTGGTGCTGAACAGTAACTCACCATCCTGGAGTGGAACAATGATAGTGGTGCTGAACAGTAACTCACCATCCTGGAGTGGAACAATGATAGTGGTGCTGAACAGTAACTCACCATCCTGGAGTGGAACAATGATAGTGGTGCTGAACAGTAACTCACCATCCTGGAGTGGAACACTGATAGTGGTGCTGAACAGTAACTCACCATCCTGGAGTGGAACACTGATAGTGGTGCTGAACAGTAACTCACCATCCTGGAGTGGAACACTGATAGTGGTGCTGAACAGTAACTCACCATCCTGGAATGGAACAATGATAGTGGTGCTGAACAGTAACTCACCATCCTGGAGTGGAACAATGATAGTGGTGCTGAACAGTAACTCACCATCCTGGAGTGGAACAATGATAGTGGTGCTGAACAGTAACTCACCATCCTGGAGTGGAACACTGATAGTGGTGCTGAACAGTAACTCACCATTCTGGAGTGGGACACTGATAGTGGTGCTGAACAGTAACTCACCATCCTGGAGTGGAACACTGATAGTGGTGCTGAACAGTAACTCACCATCCTGGAGTGGAACAATGATAGTGGTGCTGAACAGTAACTCACCATCCTGGAGTGGAACAATGAGAGTGGTGCTGAACAGTAACTCACCATCCTGGAGTGGAACAATGATAGTGGTGCTGAACAGTAACTCACCATCCTGGAGTGGAACAATGATAGTGGTGCTGAACAGTAACTCACCATCCTGGAGTGGAACAATGATAGTGGTGCTGAACAGTAACTCACCATCCTGGAGTGGAACAATGATAGTGGTGCTGAACAGTAACTCACCATCCTGGAGTGGACACTGATAGTGGTGCTGAACAGTAACTCACCATTCTGGAGTGGGACACTGATAGTGGTGCTGAACAGTAACTCACCATCCTGGAGTGGAACAATGATAGTGGTGCTGAACAGTAACTCACCATCCTGGAGTGGAACAATGATAGTGGTGCTGAACAGTAACTCACCATCCTGGAGTGGAACAATGATAGTGGTGCTGAACAGTAACTCACCATCTGGAAGTGGAACAATGATAGTGGTGCTGAACAGTAACTCACCATCCTGGAGTGGAACAATGATAGTGGTGCTGAACAGTAACTCACCATCCTGGAGTGGAACAATAGTGGTGCTGAACAGTAACTCACCATCCTGGAGTGGAACACTGATAGTGGTGCTGAACAGTAACTCACCATCCTGAAGTGGGACACTGATAGTGGTGCTGAACAGTAACTCACCATCCTGGAGTGGAACAATGATAGTGGTGCTAAACAGTAACTCACCATCCTGGAGTGGAACAATGATAGTGGTGCTGAACAGTAACTCACCATCCTGGAGTGGAACAATGATAGTGGTGCTGAACAATAACTCACCATCCTGGAGTGGAACACTGATAGTGGTGCTGAACAGTAACTCACCATCCTGGAGTGGGACACTGATAGTGGTGCTGAACAGTAACTCACCATCCTGGAGTGGAACAATAGTGGTGCTGAACAGTAACTCACCATCCTGGAGTGGAACAATGATAGTGGTGGTGAGCAGTAACTCACCATCCTGGAGTGGAACAATGATAGTGGTGCTGAACAGTAACTCACCATCCTGGAGTGGAACAATGACAGTGCTGAACAATAATTCACCACCCTGGAGTGAAACAATGATAGTGGTGCTGAACAGTAACTCACCATCCTGGAGTGGAACAATGACAGTTCTGAACAATAACTCACCACCCTGGAGTGGAACAATGACAGTGGTGCTGAACAATAACTCACCATACTGGAGTGGAACAATGATAGTGGTGCTGAACTATAGCTCATTGTCCTGGAGTGGAACAATGATAGGAACACTGAACAATAGCTCACCATCCTAGAGTGTAACAATGATAGGAGTGCTGAACAATAACTCACCAACCTGGAGTGGAACAATAATAGTGGTGCTGAACAATAACTCACTGTTCTTGAGTGGAACAATGACAGGCATGCTGAACAATAGCTCACCATCCTGGAGTGAAACAATGATAGGAGTGCTGAACAATAACTCACCATCCTGGAATGGAACAATGATAGTGGTGCTGAACAATAACTCACTGTTCTGGAGTGGAACAATGATAGGCATCTGAACATATAGCTCACCACTGAGTGAACAATGATGGAGTGCTGACAATAACTACCATCTGGAGTGGAACATGATAGGAGTGCTGAACTGGGGTTGTCGTGACAGTGTTGTTAGTTCACTGGTGACAGACGCTGGGAGAATAACCTGACGCTCGGTCTCCACCATGACAGCAGCAACAGCAGCAGTATCAGCAGTAGCAGCAGCTGCAACAGCAGTAGCAGCAGCAGCAGCAGGAGGGAGGACGATCTCCACTTCTTTCTTTTCCTCCTCTTTCTTCACTGGTAATATTACTGAAACACAACACAGCCTAAGATTCATATTTCAATCTTATATTATTATTATTAACCCTTTTGTTGTCCCAGACGTAGCTCTACATCATGGTAAATTTTGGTTCAGATATGAGAGAATGAACCTGTGTAGTTAGTGTGCACAGCATTAACAAAATCTTGCCATACATATTGCATGATGGGAAAAACAAAACTGTGACCATGTGTATTGTTTAACCCGTAAACGGTCCAAAAGTATATATATATATGTTTTTTCAACATATGAAAGTATATAAAGAAAGTAGTTCTTTTTGTTTTTTTCCATTTGAAAATGTGTAAAAAACTTTGATCTACTTTTCTTTTTGTTATATTTGAAAATATGTAAAAAAAAAACGTAGATCTACTTTTGTAGCACTACGCATGTGAACGTAGATCTGCTTGGACCATTTACGGGTTAAAATAACAACTCTGAGGTGTTTTCTTAGATGGTTTTTATTGCTTTGGCTGTTTCTTGATATCATCTGAGAAAATGGAGATTAATTTATTTGGTTTCAGGACTTGAAGTAGCTTGAAAATGAGCTCTAAGTACCAGAAACATTCAATTTTTTGCTAATATTTCAGAGGACGGGTAAAGACCCCGTACACCCCACAGTCTGTTTTGCGGGCTTTTAATAGGTCTGATTCAATTATCAGGATGCTGTAAACCATGAATAGTTTTTCCTGGTTATATATTATTAATTTAAAAAACAGAGTACAGTGGTCCCTCACTTTTCGTAGTTCTCGGCAATCGTAAATTTCGCCAATCATAGGGGTATTTTTTCGTATAAAATGGAGTCGCTTTTCAAAGGTTGACTCGCGAATAGTAGTTCGTCCGGGACGAGTATGCACGGTGTGAGCCGGGGCGGCCTCCCTACCCAGCCAGTCTGTTATTGTTTACCAGTGAGTGAAGGTCCCTTCAAGTGCTCCTACGAAATATTTCATAATATTCCACTCATTTTAGTGCTTGCAAGTACTAAATAAGCTACCATGGCTCCAAAGAAAGCTCCTAGTGCCAAGCCTGTGGTAAAGAAGGTGAGAAATATGTACAGTGACAAAGTCTTGGGCCATTTTAGGGAAGTGTTAAAGAGACGCCAGAAACAGAGCTCTCTCCACAGTTATTTTGCGAGACAGGACTAGAGTGACTCTCAAGGTGGTCCAAGTGGCATTAAGAAACAGAGAAGAGAAGCAACCCCAGAGAAGCAATTGGTACCTGAGGTGTTGCTGGAAGGGGATTCCCCTTCCAAACTGTAAACAATCCAATCTCTCCTCCAGTCTCCCATACACTAAGAAGAATCTCCAATAAAGGTAAGTGTTATGCTGTTAATGTTTCATTCATCATTTCCCATTGTATTGTTTATGTACTACATGTATATTACATGTAAAAATTTTTTTTTGTTTTAGTACTTCTGGGTGTCAGGAACGGATTAATTGTATTTACATTATTTCTTATGGGGAAAATTGATTCGCAAATCGTAAATTTTGTTTATAGTAACGGCTCCAGGAACGGATTAATTACAAAAAACGAGGGACCACTGTACAGTGGACCCCTGGATTTCGTCAAGTGATCGCTGACACGTCAAAATTCGTGAGAGCATAATTTCGTCAATTTTCCATCAAATTTCGCACTTTTTGTTTTATTACCTTCAGAAAAAGATTCTCTACCATTTCATAAGAAAAAATAACAAAATTATTTTACGAAACTTCTTGGGCACTGGTGAATACTTTGAAATTTGGCCTCTGGACCCTGAAAGGGCTATGGCAGGAGAGACCTGGGGTGTGATTAAGGTAGGAGAGACCTGGGGGTGTGACTAAGGCAGGAGAAGCTGGGGGAGTGACTAAGGTAGGAGAGGCTGAGGGTGTGGCTAAGGCAGGAGAGGCTGGGGGTGTGACTAAAGCAGGAGAGGCTGGGGGGTGACTAAGACAGGAGAGGCTGGGGGTGTGACTAAGACAGGAGAGGCTGTGGGTGTGACTAATACAGCAGAGGCTGTGGGTGTGACTAAGGCAGCAGAGGCAGTGGGTGTGACTAAGGCAGCAAAGGCTGTGGGTGTGACTAAGGCAGCAGAGGCTGGGGGTGTGACTAAGACAGCAGAGGCTGTGGGTGTGACTAAGACAGCAGAGGCTGTGGGTGTGACTAAGGCAGCAGAGGCTGGGGGTGTGACTAAGATAGGAGAGGCTGGGGGGAAGTGACTAAGACAGGAGAGGCTGGGGGTGTAACTATGGCAGGAGAGGCTGGGAGTGTGACTAAGACAGGAGAGGCTGGGATGATGACTAAGACAGGAGAGGCTGGGGGGTGACTAAGGGAGGATAGGCTGGGGGTGTGGACTAAGGGAGGATAGGCCAGGGGTGTGACTAAGGGAGGATAGGCTGTGGGTGTGACTAAGGGAGGATAGTCACACCCCCAGCCTATCCTCCCTTAGTCACACCCCCAGCCTATCCTCCCTTATTCACACCCCCAGCCTATCCTCCCTTAGTCACCCCCCCAGCCTCTCCTGTCTTAGTCATCCCCCAGCCTCTCCTGTCTTAGTCACACCCCCAGCCTCTCCTGTCTTAGTCACATCCCCCCAGCCTCTCCTATCTTAGTCACACCATAGCCTCTCCTGCCTTAGTCACCCCCCAGCCTCTCCTGTCTTAGTCACACCCCCAGCCTCTCCTGTCTTAGTTACCCCCCAGCTTCTCCTGTCTTAGTCACACCCCCAGCCTATCCTCCCTTAGTCACCCCCCCAGCCTCTCCTGTCTTAGTTACCTCCCAGCCTCTCCTGTCTTAGTCACACCCCCAGCCGCTCCTGTCATAGTCACACCCCCAGCCTCTACTGTCTTAGTCACACCCCCAGCCTCTCCTGCCTTACTCACACCCCCCAGCCTCTCTTGTCTTAGTCACACCCCCAGCCTAAGACAAGAGAGGCTGGGGGGTGACTAAGACAGGAGAGGCTGGGGGGGGTAACTAAGACAGGAGAGGCTGGGGGGGGTAACTAAGACAGGAGAGGCTGGGGGGTGAGTAAGGAAGGATAGGCTGGAGTTGTGAATAAGACAGGATAGGCTGGGGGGTTGACTAAGACAGGAGAGGCTGGGGGGTAACTAAGACAGGAGAGGCTGGGGGTGTGACTAAGGCAGGATAGGCTGGGGTTGTGAATAACACAGGATAGGCTGGGGGGGTCAGTAAGACAGGAGAGGCTGGGGGTGTGACTAAGACAGGAGAGGCTGGGAGGGTGACTAAGACAGGAGAGGCTGGGGGTGTGACTAAGACAGCAGAGGCTGGGAGGGTGACTAAGACAGGAGAGGCTGGGGGGTGACTAAGACAGGAGAGGCTGGGGGGGTGACTAAGACAGGAGAGGCTGGGGGTGTGACTAAGACAGCAGAGGCTGGGAGGGTGACTAAGACAGGAGAGGCTGGGGGTGTGACTAAGACAGCAGAGGCTGGGAGGGTGACTAAGACAGGAGAGGCTGGGGGGTGACTAGACAGGAGAGGCTGGGGGGGGGTGACTAAGCCAGGAGAGGCTGGGGTGTGACTAAGACAGCAGAGGCTGGGAGGGTGACTAAGCAGGAGAGGCTGGGGGGTGACTAAGACAGGAGAGGCTGGGGGGTTGACTAAGACAGCAGAGGCTGGGAGGGTGGATTAAGACAGGAGAGGCTGGGGGTGTGACTAAGACAGGAGAGGCTGGGGGGTGACTAAGACAGGAGAGGCTGGGGGGTGACTAAGACAGGAGAGGCTGGGGAGGGTGACTAAGACAGGAGAGGCTGGGGGGGGTGACTAAGACAGCAGAGGCTGGGAGGGTGACTAAGACCAGGAGAGCTGAGGGGTGACTAAGACAACAGAGGCTGGGAGGGTGACTAAGACAGGAGAGGCTGGGGGTGTGACTAAGACAGCAGAGGCTGGGAGGGTGACTAAGACAGGAGAGGCTGGGGGGTGGCTAAGACAGCAGAGGCTGGGAGGGTGACTAAGACAGGAGAGGCTGGGGGTGTGACTAAGACAGGAGAGGCTGGGGGGTGACTAAGACAGGAGAGGCTGGGGGGTGACTAAGACAGGAGAGGCTGGGAGGGTGACTAAGACAGCAGAGGCTGGGAGGGTGACTAAGACAGGAGAGCCTGAGGGGTGACTAAGACAACAGAGGCTGGGAGGGTGACTAAGACAGGAGAGGCTTTGGGTGTGACTAAGACAGCAGAGGCTGGGAGGGTGACTAAGACAGGAGAGGCTGGGGAGGGTGACTAAGACAGGAGAGGCTGGGGGGTGACTAAGACAGGGGAGGCTGGGGGTGACTAAGACAGGGGAGGCTGGGGGGTGACTAAGGCAGGAGAGGCTGGGGGTGACTAAGACAGGGGAGGCTGGGGGTGACTAAGACAGGAGAGGCTAGGGGTGTGACTAAGACAGGGGAGGCAGGGAGGGTGACTAAGACAGGAGAGGCTGGGGGTGTGACTAAGACAGCAGAGGCTGGGAGGGTGACTAAGACAGGAGAGGCTGGGGGGTGACTAAGCCAGGAGAGGCTGGGGGTGTGACTAAGACCGCAGAGGCTGGAGGGTGACTAAGACAGAAGAGGCTGAGGGGTGACTAAGACATGCAGAGGCGGGAGGGTGACTAAGACAGGAGAGGCTGGGGGTGTGACTAAGACAGCAGAGGCTGGGAGGGTGACTAAGACAGGAGAGGCTGGGGGGTGGCTAAGACAGCAGAGGCTGGGAGGGTGACTAAGACAGGAGAGGCTGGGGTGTGACTAAGACAGGAGAGGCTGGGGGGTGACTAAGACAGGAGAGGCTGGGGGGTGACTAAGACAGGAGAGGCTGGGGAGGGTGACTAAGACAGGAGAGGCTGGGGGGGGTGATTAAGACAGCAGAGGCTGGGAGGGGTGACTAAGACAGGAGAGGCTGGGGGTGTGACTAAGACAGCAGAGGCTGGGAGGGTGACTAAGACAGGAGAGGCTGGGGAGAGTGACTAAGACAGGAGAGGCTGGGGAGGTGACTAAGACAGGAGAGGTGGGGGGGTGACTAAGGCAGGAGAGGCTGGGAGGGTGACTAAGACAGGGGAGGCTGGGGGATGACTAAGACAGGAGAGGCTGGGGGTTGACTAAGACAGGAGAGGCTGGGAGGGTGACTACGACAGGGGAGGTGGGGGGTGACTAAGACAGGGGAGGCTGGGGGGTGACTAAGACAGGGAGGCTGGGGGTGACTAAGACAGGAGAGGCTGGGGGGGTGACTAAGACAGGGGAGGCTGGGGGGTGACTAAGACAGGGGAGGCTGGGGGGTGACTAAGACAGGAGAGGCTGGGGGTGACTAAGACAGGGGAGGCTGGGGGTGACTAAGACAGGAGAGGCTGGGGGGTGACTAAGACAGGGGAGGGCTGGGGGGTGACTAAGACAGGAGAGGCTGGGGGGTGACTAAGATAGGGGAGGCTGGGGGTGACTAAGACAAGAGAGGCTGTGGGGTGACTAAGACAGGGGAGGCTGGGGGTGACTAAGACAGGTGAGGCTGGGGGGGTGACTAAGACAGGAGATGCTGGGGGTGTGACTAAGACAGGGGAGGCTGGGGGGTGACTAAGACAGGAGAGGCTGGGGGGTGACTAAGACAGGGAAGGCTGGGGGGGTGACTAAGACAGGAGAGGCTGGGAGGGGTGACTAAGACAGGGGAGGCTGGGGGGGTGACTAAGACAGGGGAGGCTGGGGGGTTACTAAGACAGGGGAGGCTGGGGGTGACTAAGACAGGAGAGGCTGGGGGGTGACTAAGACAGGAGAGGCTGGGGGTGTGACTAAGACAGGGGAGGCTGGGGGGGTGACTAAGACAGGAGAGGCTGGGGGGTGACTAAGACAGGAGAGGCTGGGGGGTGACTAAGACAGGGGAGGCTGGGGGGTTACTAAGACAGAAGAGGCTGGGGGTGTGACTAAGACAGGAGAGGCTGGGGGGTGACTAAGACAGGAGAGGCTGGGGGTGTGACTAAGACAGGGGAGGCTGGGGGGGGTGACTAAGACAGGAGAGGCTGGGGGGTGACTAAGACAGGAGAGGCTGGGGGGTGACTAAGACAGGGGAGGCTGGGGGGGTTACTAAGACAGAAGAGGCTGGGGGTGTGACTAAGACAGAAGAGGCTGGGGGGTGACTAAGACAGGAGAGGCTGGGGTGTGATTAAGACAGGGGAGGCTGGGGGGGTGACTAAGATAGGGGAGGCTGGAGGGTGACTAAGACAGGGGAGGCTGGGGGGTGACTAAGACAGGGGAGGCTGGGGGGTGACTAAGACAGGGGAGACTGGGGGGTGACTAAGACAGGGGAGGCTGGGGGGTGACTAAGACAGTGGAGGCTGGGGGTGACTAAGACAGGGGAGGCTGGTGGGGTGAGTAAGACAGGGGAGGCTGGGGGGGTGACTAAGACAGGAGAGGCTGGGGGGGTGACTAAGACAGGGGAGGCTGGTGGGGTGAGTAAGACAGGAGAGGCTGGGGGGGTGACTAATGAAATGTTTTAGTGCCAAGAATGTCTACAGTGTTTATGGCCTATTTTTAAATTGAATTTTTTTTATTTTGTGTGAAATTGGCCAAATTATCAAATTCTGATCACTCTATAGGGTAGTTGAAATACAGGTCCGCCATCACAAATCCGGCAATCAGTTATTCGGCTCCTTCAGTTATTCGGCACTAATTTTGGCTAGCATAATTTCAAATTTCCAGGGTCGCCACACCAACCTGCTGGTACTGTTTGGTGGCGCTACTTGCTGCATAAGTCATTCCAATTTCTTTTTCTCCATTTATTGTTTTAACCTGCTTACTTTTAGCCCTAGCCATGGTTCCAATGAATAAAAGAAATGCTTCTCATTATGTAAAGCGCCTACACAGTACATTATCCATTAAAGATAAGGTGGCTTTGAAGCCACTGTCGGTTGCCATGAGCTCAGTCTCATGAAGCAGGAGAATATGCTTTATTATTACGCTAATATCAACACTACAGCTTATTTGCCTATCACAATTGATCTAATATGACGTAAGAAACAATATAAATAACATAAAACATGTTAAATACACCTACCATCCGACTTACAACCGAGTTCGGTTCCGCGAAACCGGTCGTAAGTCGAAATGGTCGTAAGTTGAACTTTACTACTGAGTATCAACAAAACATTTTTGTAATGACTTTATTTTATTGTTTTATTTTGGTATTTCATGTTTTACTTTACTTTTTATGTTGTTAGTACTGTATTTTATACCATAAGGTTTAGGATAAACACTGTGTACAACACAAATAGTTGTTTATTTCCCAGAAATTTGGCATAAAAAACACGGTCGTAAGTCGAGTGGTTGTAAGTTGAGCAGGTCGTAAGTCGGATGGTAGGTGCACTCCAGAATGAATAATATTTGGCATAACACCGAGCAGTTCGACAGAGTTATGAAGAGGATATGGTAAACAAATGCCATTTTCCTATCCCTGTCTTGGTGACTTATATTAGAGAAAATGGAGTGTAGCACAGGACTAACTGTGATATACGCTCGTACTGCACCATAAACATGAAACAAAAAAGTTATTTTCTCTCTATAGATTATCACACATAGCAGCATATGTGTAGAGAACCTAGGATAACCCCAAAAAAGTCAACGTGGCTTATTTTTAGTACCTGGCTTGGGTTAGCCATATATGATTTTTGGTAAATATTCGATTCCCAGCCAGGGAAGAAACATTAGGCGTGTTTCTTTACACCTGTTGTCTATGTTCACCCATCAGTAAATGGGTACCTGGGTGTTAGCCGACTAGTGTGAGTGTTATCCTGGGACACTGACCTAATTTTCTTGAAATACTCTGCATAACGAGCGGCTTTCTATATAGTAGTATGTCACTGATGTCAGCTAGGTCTGTATACCTTGTACATGTACGTGTAGTAAATAAAGATATTATTATTATTATTATTATTATTATTATTATTTTCCCAGTTGTTTGTTGGGTTATCTTATTCAAACTTGGGCAATGTATGATGGAAAGATACTTCTTCACGTACACCAAAAATGAAAGAAATCAGACCATAACTAGCGGAGTTCACTTCTCAGCCATTAGCAGCCGCTTAGCGGTATATTTTTGTATGGTTGTTATGGTTATAAAGTGGACCCCCGCTTAACAATCACCTCCCAATGCGACCAATTATGTAAGTGTATTTATGTAAGTGTGTTTGTATGTGTATGTTTGGGGGTCTGAAATGGACTAATCTACTTCACAATATTCCTTATTGGAACAAATTCGGTCAATACTGGCACCTGAACATACTTCCAGTATGGAGTCAAGAATGGATTGACATTATTTATACAATTATTACAATAATGCAGTAGTCTGCATAACAGTAAATCTTCTATTTTTTTTTTGTGAATAAAAATTCCAAATGGTAAGCAAGAGTAATATAAGAGGGACCTGTAGCCGTGACTAATGAACAGAGAAAATGTTATTTTAGTGCCAGGAATGTCTGCATTTTTTATTCTGGACCCTATTTTGAAATTGGCATCTGTTGAAATTTGTGTGAAATCGGCCAAATTGCCAATTTGACTACTTTATTGGGTAGTTGAAATAAGTGAATGGGCAGTTTCTTGTACTCAGTTGACAGACTAGAAGTAAATAAGTTTATTCAGGTATACACAAATACAGTTACATAGATTATCATACATAGCAGTGTATGTATAGAGAATCTAGGATAACCCAGAAAAGTCAGACAAAGTGACTTATTTCCAGTACCTGGCTTGGGCTTGCCATATATGAATTTTGGTAAATATTTTTTTTTCTCGGTTGTTTGTTGGGCTATCTCATTGAAACTTGGGCAATGTATGATGGAAAGATGCTTCTTAAATACAACAAAAATAAAAAAAGACGGGGGGATAAAAAAGGGAGTTCACTTCTCAGCATTAGCCGCCTCTTTGCATTTATATTTCGTATGGTTTTTATGGTTGTATTCTCATTTTTTGGACTCATTTGATAGAATGGAAGATTTTTTTTTTTTTTTTTTTTTTTTTATTATCCACTGGCCGATTCCCACAAGGCAGGGTTGGCCCGAAAAAAGAAAAACTTTCACCATCATTCGCTCCATCATGTCTTGCCGAAGGGTGCTTTACCTACAGTTTTAAACTGCAACATTAACACCCCTCCTTCAGAGTGCAGGCACTGTACTTCCCTTTCCCCAGGACTCAAGTCCGGCCTCCCGGTTTCCCTGAATCCCTTCATAAATGTTACTTTGCTCACACCCCAAACAGCCTTTCAAGTATTAAAAACCATTGTCTCCTTCACTCCTATCAAACACGTTTCTTTGCATGCCTCCCGGAAGTCCAAGCCCTCGCACACAAAAACTCCTTTACCCCCTCCCTCCAAACCCTTCCTAGGCCGACCCCTACCCCGCCTTCCTTCCATACAGCTGAACACACTCTTGAAGTCATTCTGTTTCGCTCCATTCTTTTTAACATGTCCGAAACCCCCTCAACAACCCTTCCTCAGCCTCTGGACACAGTTTTGGTAATCCCGCACCTCCTCCTAACTTCCAAAATCGAATTCTCTGATTATATTCACACCACATTGCCCTCGACATGACATCTCCACTGCCCCAGCCTTTCCTCGCTGCAACATTCATCACCCACGCTTCACACCCATATAAGAGCGTTGGTAAAAACTATATCTCATACATTCCCCTCTTTGCTCCAAGGACAAGTTCTTTGTCTCCACAGATCCTAAGTGCACCACTCACTCTTTTTCCTCATCATTCTATGATTCACCTCATCTTTCATAGACCCATCCGCTGACACGGGCCATCCCAAATATCTGATATGTTCACCTCCTCCATACTCTCTCCCTCCAATCTGATATTCAATCTTCATCACCTAATCTTTTTGTTACCCTCATTAACCTTACTCTTTCCTGTATTCACCTTTAATTTTCTTCTTTTGCACACCCTACCAAATTCATCCACCAATCTCTGCAGCTTCTCTTCAGAATCTCCCAAGAGCACAGTGTCTATCAGCAAAGAGCAGCTGTGACAACTCCCACTTTGTGTGTGATTCTTTATCTTTTAACTCCACGCCTCTTGCCAAGACCCTCGCATTTACTTCTCTTAAAAACCCCATCTATAAATATATTAAACAACCACGGTGACATCACACATCCTTGTCTAAGGCCTACTTTTACTGGGAAAAAAATTTCCCTCTTTCCTACATACTCTAACTTGAGCCTCACTATCCTCGTAAAAAACTCTTCACTGCTTTCAGAAACCCTACCTCCTACACCATTACACTTGCAACATCTGCCACATTGCCCCCTATCCCCCCTGTCATACGCCTTTTCCAAATCCATAAATGCCACAAAGACCTCTTTAGCCTTATCTAAATACTGTTCACTTATATGTTTCACTGTAAACACCTGGTCCACACACCCCCTACCTTTCCTAAAGCCTCCTTGTTCATCTGCTATCCTATTCTCCGTCTTACTCTTTAAATTCTTTCAATTATAACTCTACCATACACTTTACCAGGTACACTCAACAGACTTACCCCCCTATAATTTTTGCACTCTCTTTTATCCCCTTTGCCTTTATACAAAGGAACTATGCATGCTCTCTGCCAATCCCTAGGTACCTTACCCTCTTCCATACATTTATTAAATAATTGCACCAACCACTCCAAAACTATATCCCCACCTGCTTTTAACATTTCTATCTTTATCCCATCAATCCCGGCTGCCTTACCCCCTTTCATTTTACCTACTGCCTCACGAACTTCCCCCACACTCACAACTGGCTCTTCCTCACTCCTACAAGATGTTATTCCTCCTTGCCCTATACACGAAATCACAGCTTCCCTATCTTCATCAACATTTAACAATTCCTCAAAATATTCCCTCCATCTTCCCAATACCTCTAACTCTCCATTTAATAACTCTCCTCTCCTATTTTTAACTGACAAATCCATTTGTTCTCTAGGCTTTCTTAACTTGTTAATCTCACTCCAAAACTTTTTCTTATTTTCAACAAAATTTGTTGATAACATCTCACCCACTCTCTCATTTGCTGTCTTTTTACATTGCTTCACCTCTCTTAACCTCTCTCTTTTTCTCCATATACTCTTCCCTCCTTGCATCACTTCTACTTTGTAAAAACTTCTCATATGCTAACTTTTTCCCTTACTACTCTCTTTACATCTTCATTCCACCAATCACTCCTCTTCCCTCCTGCACCCACTTTCCTGTAACCACAAACTTCTGCTGAACACTCTAAACACTATCATTTTTAAACCTACCCATACCTCTTCGACCCCATTGCCTATGCTCTCATTAGCCCATCTATCCTCCAATAGCTGTTTATATCTTACCCTAACTGCCTTCTCTTTTAGTTTATAAACCTTCACCTCTCTCTTCCCTGATGCTTCTATTCTCCTTGTATCCCATCTACCTTTTACTCTCAGTGTAGCTACAACTAGAAAGTGATCTGATATATCTGTGGCCCCTCTATAAACATGTACATCCTGAAGTCTACTCAACAGTCTTTTATCTACCAATACATAATCCAACAAACTACTGTCATTTCGCCCTACATCATATCGTGTATACTTATTTATCCTCTTTTTCTTAAAATATGTATTACCTATAACTAAACCCCTTTCTATACAAAGTTCAATCAAAGGGCTCCCATTATCATTTACACCTGGCACCCCAAACTTAAGATATATTACAGAAATAGACATGATTTTGATTGCTTTCATAATGAAAAGTACCTTGAAATTGAGCTCAAAATAGTGGAAATGTTCGATTTTTGCCGATGTTCAATGAACTGTGTAAGTCAAGTTGGTTTATTTTATTAACCCTTTGAGGGTTTTGGTCGTACTAGTACGTCTTACGCGTAGGGGTTTTTGACGTACTAGTACTCATAAATTCTAGCGGTCTCAAATCTAGTGGGAGAAAGCTGGTAGGCCTTCATATGAAAGAATGGGTCTATGTGGTCAGTGTGCACAGTCTAAAAAAAATCCTACAGCACACAGTGCATAATGAGAAAAAAAAAACTTTGACCATTTTTTTGGAATAAATCAGCGACTTTGCAGTGTATTTTCGTATGGTATTTATTGTTGTATTCTAGTTTTCTTGGTCTCATTTTATAGAATGGAAGACATATTACAGAAATTGAGATGATTTTGACTGGTTTTACAATGAAAGGTGCCTTGAAATTGAGCTCAAAGTAGCAGAAATGTTCGATTTTTACCAAACTTCAAAAGTAACAAAATCGTGCCAAGCGTGCAATACACGTCAACTGGTGAGTCTAATATTCTTTCACAAGTGCACCAATAATATTTATACCATTTTTTACACTAATGCAGTAGTCTGCATAACAGTAAATCTTATATTTTTTGTGAGAATAAAATTCAAAGTGGAAAGCAAAAGAATATAAGAGGGGCCTTGAGACGTGACTAATGATAGAGGAAATGTCATTTTAGTGCCAGGAATGTCTTTCTTGTTTATTCTGGACCTATTTGGAATTGGCATCTTTTGAAATTTGTGTGAAATTGGCAAAATTGCTAAATTCTGACCACTGTACTGGATAGTTAAATTTCATAAATGGGTGGTTTCTTGCACCCATTCGATAGAAAAAATGGAGTTCTAGCGAAATATTCATGTTTTTAGTCGACTAGTACAGTGAAATTGTCCGAAAATGGGGCTCAAAGTGGGCAAAATCGCCGATGCGTAAACATCGCCGAGACCGCTAACTTTGCGAGAGCATAATTCCGTAAGTTTTCTATCAAATTTCAAACTTTTGGTGTCTTTATGATCGGGAAAAGATTCTCTATATTTTCATAAGAGAAAATAATTTTTTTTTTTTTAAAATTTGGCCGACCCTGAGAACGAGTTTCGGAGAGGGCCTGTCGACCCTCAAAGGGTTAAGTGTATTCTAACCTAACCACTCTGTAATTCGGCAAACTCAGTAATCCAGCACACTACAGGTCCCAATGATGCCGGATTTGTGATGGAGGACCTGTAATTGAATTTTGTAGCTTTATATATTCAACTGACAGAATGGAAGGCATACTAGCAAAACAAGTAAGAATTTGGTTGATTGGAAAAATGAATTTGACCTAGAACAAGACTCAAAGTGGGCAAAATATCCCATGCATAAATTGCAGAGACTCCTAACTTTATGCCAGAGTAATTCTATAAGTTTTTCATCAAATTTCATACTTTTGGTGTTATTACCTTCAGAAAAAGATTCTCCATCATTTCACGTGTAAAAATAAAATTTGGGGTGTGGTGGGGGGGGGGGGGTAAGGAAGGGCATGGGAATTTTTGGACATTAAGAACAAGTTTCAAACTGGGGGTCTGGACAGTGAAAGGATTAAATCTGTTTACATAATACATTTGTTTGGACCTCCATATAAGATTATTAAGTACTGAGGTGTATCGTTTAGTTAGTTTTTTGTTATTAGGCCCTGTCTGAATTGTTTTTCATATATGTAGATGTTTTTTTAACGATGGATTTAAGTACAGCCTCTCTTCACTTAACCACGGAGTTCCGTTCCTAAGACCACGTCGGTAAATGAATTCGTCACTAAGTGAGGAGCAAACTTTAATGATAGTGGGTTTGTGTCAACTATCTCTGATATTGTTTTAATGTCGCCTTTGCATCACTGATAACATTTGTGGTATATTTTTTAACGGTATAAAATTTGGTAATAAATACCGACAAGTTGGTTTAGAAAGACACGTAACCAAACACTCTGACACATTTATTAGAAAATG
Organism: Cherax quadricarinatus; assembly: GCF_026875155.1. Taxonomy (NCBI): domain Eukaryota; kingdom Metazoa; phylum Arthropoda; class Malacostraca; order Decapoda; family Parastacidae; genus Cherax; species Cherax quadricarinatus. The sequence continues at coordinate 89,719,084 of NC_069405.1, read as the reverse complement.
TTTCAGTCCTGGGACCTTGATCAATTTTGGTGATCAAGGTGATCACTTTTGGTGATCAAGTGATCAAAGTCCCAGGACCGAAATGTTTTCTAATAAATATGTCAAAGTGTTTGCTTACATGTCTTTCTAAACCATATTTTTTAATGTCTATACAGCAGCGTACTGTATGCTGTAATAAACAGAATTGAGAAAATCTGCTTTAATATTCATTATTTAGGTATGCATACTGGGGAAAAGGGTGAGTGGTGCACTTAGGAGTCTGTGGAGACAAAGAACTTTGTCCTTGGAGGCAAAGAGGGGAATGTATGAGAGTATAGTTTTACCAACGCTCTTATATGGGTGTGAAGCATGGGTGATGAATGTTGCAGCGGGGAGAAGGCTGGAGGCAGTGGAGATATCATGTCTGAAGGCAATGTGTGGTGTGAATATAATGCAGAGAATTCGTAGTTTGGAAGTTAGGAGGAGGTGCGGGATTACCAAAACTGTTGTCCAGAGGGCTGAGGAAGGGTTGTTGAGGTGGTTCGGACATGTAGAGAGAATGGAGCGAAACAGAATGACTTCAAGAGTGTATCAGTCTGTAGTGGAAGGAAGGCGGGGTAGGGGTCGGCCTAGAAAAGGTTGGAGGGAGGGGGTAAAGGAGGTTTTGTGTGCGAGGGGCTTGGACTTCCAGCAGGCATGCGTGAGCGTGTTTGATAGGAGTGAATGAAGACAAAGGGTTTTTTAAAATACTTGATGTGCTGTTGGAGTGTGAGCAAAGTAACATTTATGAAGGGGTTCGGGGAAACCGGCAGGCCAGACTTGAGTCCTGGAGATGGGAAGTACAGTGCCTGCACTCTGAAGGAGGGGTGTTAATGTTGCAGTTTAAAAACTGTAGTGTAAAGCACCCTTCTGGCAAGACAGTGATGGAGTGAATGATGGTGAAAGTTTTTCTTTTTCGGGCCACCCTGCCTTGGTGGGAATCGGCCAGTGTGATAATAAAAAATAAAAAAAAAAAATACTGGTCAGAGAGCCCATCGTAAGTCCGAGTCGTCAGTAGACGAGTACATCGCTAAATGAAGAGTGGCTGTACACAGTGTACTAACAACTGATAGTCAAGTTACAAGTATACACAGAGTGTACTAACAACTTACAGTCAGGTTACCAGTGAACATACCGAGTGTACTAACAACTTACAGTCAGGTTACCAGGATATATACTGAGTGTACTAACAACTTACAGTCAGGTTACCAGTGAATATACTGAGTGTACTAACAACTTACAGTCACGTTACCAGTGTATATCCTGAGAGTACTAACAATTGACAGTCAAGTTACCAGTATATACTGAGTGTACTAACAACATACAGTCAGGTTACCAGTATATACTGAGTGTACTAACAACATACAGTCAGGTTACCAGTATATACTGAGTGTACTAACAACTTACAGTCAAGTTATCAGTGTATATACTGAGTGTATTAACAATTGATAGTCAAGTTACCAGTATATACTGAGTGTACTAACAACTGACAGTCAAGTTACCAGTATATACCGAGTGTACTATACTGTACTATACTCAGTGTATATACTGAGTGTACTAACAACATACAGTCAGGTTACCTGTATATACTGAGTGTACTAACAACTTACAGTCAGGTTACCAGTATATACCGAGTGTACTAACAACATACAATCAAGTTACCAGTACAGTGGAACCTCTACTTGCGAGTTAAATCCATTCCATGACCTTGCTCGCAATTGGATTTGCTCATTTGCAGAGTCAATTTTCCTTATTTAAATTAACTGGAATGCAATTAATCCATTCCAGTGGAATTCTGTATTTCAATAATGTCGCTAATATCAACTCTATGGCTTATCTATCTCACTTCATCTAATATAACATAATAAACAATATAAATATCATAGAAACCTGATATATACTTTAGAATGAATAAAATATGTCATTATATATGTGGCGGCGGCGGCGGCAGCGGCAGCGGAGGCCGACGAGTGTTTGTCTGGAGACAGGACAAAATACTCCTTGAATATTTCGCTATCATCAACTCTACGGCTTATTTATCTATCACAGTTCATCTAATATGAAATAATAAACAATATAAATAACATAGAAACCTGATATATACTCTAGAATGAACAAAATATGTCAATATGTAACAGGTGGAGGCGGCCACAACCGCTCCCTCTTTGTTATAGTAAACACTGCCATCTAGTGACGGCCTTTTGAAGCTATTATTATAATTACTATTATGAAGTATATTATTATTATATATGTATTATTATTATTATTATTATTATTATTATTATTATTATTGTTGCAGTTTAAAAACTGTAGTGTAAAGCACCCTTCTGGCAAGACAGTGATGGAGTGAATGATGGTGAAAGTTTTTCTTTTTCGGGCCACCCTGCCTTGGTGGGAATCGGCCAGTGTGATAATAAAAAAAAAAAATTATTATTGTATTATATTATACTATTATTATACATATTATTAATACAGTGGACCCCCGGTTTGCGATATTAATCCGTTCCTGAGAGCTCATCGTAAACCAAAATTATCGGAAAGCGAATCAATTTTTCCCATAAGAAATAATGGAAATAAAATTAATCCGTGCAAGACACCCAAAAGTATGAAAAAAAAAAACTTTTACCACATGAAATATTAAGTTTAATGCACACAAACTGAAGAAGACATGCACAGTTTGTAGTATGTACTCTACTAACAATAGAATACATACATGACACTTACCTTTAATGAAGATCTGGTGATGATTGATGGGATGGGAGGAGGGGAGAGTGTCGAACCTATTGTTTAGAAGGGGAATCCCCTTCCATTAGGACTTGAGGTAGCAAGTCCTTTTCTGGGGTTACTTCCCTTCTTCTTTTAATGTCACTAGGACCAGCTTGAGAGTCACTGGACTTCTGTCGCACAACATATCTGTCCATAGAGGCCTGTACCTCTCGTTCCTGTATGACTTTCCTAAAGTGGTTCACAACAGTGTCATTGTACAGGTTGCCAACACGGCTTGCAGTAGCTGTGTGAGGGTGATTTTCATCAAAAAAAGCTTTGCACTTCAAGCCACTTTGCACGCATTTCCCTAATATTTGAAGTAGGCAACTTCTTCACTTTCTCCATCTCCTCCTCCGAAGCAGTTTCCTCAGGTCTGGCCACTAGCTGTTGAAGATGATCTAGCAGCTCATCAGTGGTTAGTTCGTCATTGTCCTCCTCCACCAACTCTTCCACATCCTCTCCACTAACCTCCAACCCCAAGGACTTCCCCAATGCCACAATGAATTCCTCAACTGGCATAGGATTTCCAGGGTTAGCCTCGAACCCTTCAAAATCCCTTTTGTCTACACATTCTGGCCACAGTTTTTTCCAAGCAGAGTTCAAGGTCCTCTTAGTCACTCCCTCCCAAGCCTTACCTATATGATTTACACAATTGAGGATATTAAAGTGATCCTTCCAAAACTCCTTTAGAGTCAATAGAGTGTGTGGTCACTTCAAAGCACCTTTCAAACAGCTTTTGTGTACAGTTTCTTGAAGTTGGAAATGACCTGCTGGTCCATGAGCTGCAGGAGAGGAGTGGTATTAGGAGGCAAAAACTTGACCTTAATGAAGCTCATGTCCCCAGAAAGTTGCTCTGCCAAGTCTGTAGGATGGCCAAGGGCATTGTCTAATACCAGGAGGCACTTAATGTCTAATTTCTTTTCAATTAGGTAATTTTTCACATTGGGGGCAAATGCATGGTTTAACCAGTCATAGAAAAAGTCACTAGTGACCCATGCCTTAGTGTTTGCCCTCCACAGCACACAAATTAGCCTTGAGGATATTCTTTTGCCTGAACGCTCTGGGAGTTTCTGAGTGATACATCAATAAAGGCTTCACTTTGCAATCACCACTAGCATTGGCACACATCAGAAGAGTAAGCCTGTCTTTCATCGGCTTATGTCCTGGGATTGCCTTTTCCTCCTGAGTAATGTAGGTCCTGCTTGGCAATTTCTTCCAAAACAGGCCTGTTTCGTCGTAATTAAACACTTGTTCAGGTTTCAAGTCTTCACTGTCTATGTAATCCTTGAATTCCTTCACATATTTTTCAGCTGCTTTTTGGTCCGAACTGGCAGCCTCACCATGCCTAATCACACTATGTATGCCACTATGATTCTTTAATCTTTCAAACCAACCTTTGCTGGCCTTAAATTCACTCACATCACCACTAGTTGCAGGCAATTTCTTTACCAAATCGTCATGCAGCTGCCTAGCCTTTTCACAAATGTTTGCTTGAGAGATGCTATCTCCTGCTATCTGTTTTTCATTTATCCACACCAATAACAGTCTCTCAACATTTTCTAACACTTGCGGTCGCTGTTTCGTAATCACAGTTGTACCTTTTGCAACAACAGCTTCCTTGATTGCCATTTTCATGGTCACTATAGTAGAAATGGTTGATTGGGGTTTTGTATACAACTTGGCCAGCTCCGACACACGCACTCCACTTTCGTACTTTGCAATTATCTCTTTCTTCATTTCAATAGTCATTAGCACCCTTAGTCTTGAAGGGTTGGTACTAGAAGCTTTCTTGGGGCCCATGGTGACTTATTTTGCAGAAACAAGCACCAAAAACAGTGTGATAATATGGAATGTACCGAATGTATCCTTAGATGCGAGCACACTGGCTGGCTTGTAAACACTGGCACACACGGGGCAGTTCAGGCCACACGTGGACACGTCTCGGACAAATCGCGTATACCGGGTTTTGTAATGGGAACCGAGGCAAAATTTTTGCGATACAATGCATCGAATACCGGATTTATTGGATACCGATGGCATCTCGAACCAGGGGTCCACTGTATTATTATTATTATTATTATTATTATTATTATTACAATATAAATAATTTGTAATTTTTATCCACACACAAAATATAAGATTTACTGTTATGCCTTATTGCAATAATTGTATAATGTCAACCCATTCACGACTGCATACTGGAATGGACAGTGACGTCATTTTTTTACTCTCGAACATAGCCAAAACACTCGTACATTTCTCCTACATTGAGCTCAATTTCAAGGTACTTTTCGTCGTGAAAGCAATCCAAATGATATCTATTCCTGTAATACAGTGGACCCCCGGTTAACGATATTTTTTCATTCCAGAAGTATGTTCAGGTGCCAGTACTGACCGAATTTGTTCCCATAAGGAATATTATGAAGTAGATTAGTCCATTTCAGACCCCCAAACATACATGTACAAACACACTTACATAAATACACTTACATAATTGGTCGCATTGGGAGGTGATCGTTAAGTGGGGGTCCACTGTATATCTTCCATTCTATCAAATGAGACCAAAAAAACGAGAATACAACCATAAAAACCATACAAAAATACTGCTAAGGGGTGGCTAATTGCTGAGAAGTGAGCTCCGTTATTTATGCTTAGATTTCTGCCATTTTTGGTGTACATTAAGAACCATCTTTCCATCATACACTGCCCAAGTTTTAATAAGATAGTCCAACAAACAAATGAGATACAGTTCCCTAGCTCAAAAGCAAGAGCCTCACCAGCATCAAGGAACCTGCCTTGAGGTCTGCTCGCTTATGGAAATTTTGCTCGCGTATGGAAGCAAGAAATCGACCCATCGACTGCTCACATTTGGAAAAAACTTGCACGTGGATGCGCTTGCAAGCAGAGGTTCCACTGTATATACAAAGTGTACTAACAACATACAGTCAGGTTACCAGTATATGCTGAGTGTACTAACAGCATTACAGTCAAGTTACCAGTACATACTGAGTGTACTAACAATATGCAGTCCGGTTGCCAGTATATACTGAGTGTAATAATAACATACAGTCAAGTTACCAGTGTATACTGAGTGTACTAACAACTTACAGTCAGGTTTCTTCTTGATATCTTCTTCTCTGGGATGGTCCAAGATATTCTGGTGCTGGAAGGGACAGTGAGGCTTCTTACATCCTCCCGGCTGACTTTCAAACCAACAAGCTATCCTGTCGCGCTGTTTCTGAAAAAAAAAAATAATTATACCTGTAGAGATAGATGATAAAGTTATTACCAATGTGTTGAGGATGATACAGTAGAACCAGAAGTTCACACTGCACCTAGAGAATGAGAAATAATGGCAGTAAACTCTCTTACAACATGGACTCGCAAAGCACAATTTTGTTGCAGTGCAAATGAAAAAGTGTAACCCAAAATCAGAAGTGCAAAAATCTTCATATTATGCACATCAAGGCACTTAAGAATCAGATAATGTGCAAAATACTGATGTGTGTGTTATATGCTGAGACACTCCAGGCTCCACTGACAACCTCACTACCACCAGCTGAGACACTCTGGGCTCCTCTGACAACCTCCCTACCACCAGCTGAGACACTTTGGGCTCCAATGACAACCTCACTACCACCAGCTGAGACACTCCAGGCTCCACTGACAACCTCACTACCACCAGCTGAGACACTCCGTGCTCCACTGACAACCTCACTACCACCAGCTGAGACACTCCGTGCTCCACTGACAACCTCACTACCACCAGCTGAGACACTCCAAGCTCCACTGACAACCTCACTACCACCAGCTGAGACACTCCAAGCTCCACTGACAACCTCACTACCACCAGCTGAGACACTCTGGGCTCCTCTGACAACCTCCCTACCACCAGCTGAGACACTTTGGGCTCCAATGACAACCTCACTACCACCAGCTGAGACACTCCAGGCTCCACTGACAACCTCACTACCACCAGCTGAGACACTCCGCACTCCACTGACAACCTCACTACCACCAGCTGAGACACTCTGCGCTCCACTGACAACCTCACTACCACCAGCTGAGACACTCCAAGCTCCACTGACAACCTCACTACCACCAGCTGAGACACTCCAAACTCCACTGACAACCTCACTACCACCAGCTGAGACACTCTGGGCTCCTCTGACAACCTCCCTACCACCAGCTGAGACACTTTGGGCTCCAATGACAACCTCACTACCACCAGCTGAGACACACCAAGCTCCACTGACAACCTCACTACCACCAGCTGAGACACTCCACGCTCCACTGACAACCTCACTACCACCAGCTGAGACACTATGGGCTCAATGGACAACCTCACTACCACCAGCTGGGACCCTCCGAGGACCACTGACAACTTCACTACCGCCAGCTGAGACACTCAAGGCTCCATTGACAACCTCACTGCCACCAGCTGAGACACTCCGGGCTCCAATGACAACCTCACTACCACCAGCTGGGACACTCCGGGCTCCACTGACAACCTCACTACCACCAGCTGAGACACTTCGAGGTCCACTGACAACTTCACTACCACCAGCTGAGACACTCCAGGCCCCACTGGCAACCTCACTTCCACCACATGAGACACTCTGGGCTCCACTGACCTCACTACCACTAGCTGAGACATTCCAGGCTCCACTGAGAACCTCACTACCACCAGGTGACACACACCAACACTACCACCAGCTGAGACATTCCAGGCTCCACTGACAACCTCGCTACGACCAGCTGAGACACTCCAGGCTCCACTGACAACCTCACTACCACCAGCTGAGCCACACCATGCTCCACTGACAACCTCACTACCACCAGCTGAGACACTACGGACTCCACTGAGAACCTCACTATCACCAGGTGAGACACACCAACACTACCACCAACTGAGACACTCCGGGCTCCACTGACAATCTCACTACCACCAGCGAAGACACTCCAGGCTCCACTGAGAACCTCACTACCACCATGTGAGACACACCAACTCTACCACCAGCTGAGACACTCCAGGCTACACTGAGAACCTCACTACCACCAGCTGAGACACACCAATACTACCACCAGCTGAGACACACCAACACTATCACCAGCTGAGACACACCAACACTACCAACAGCTGAGACACACCAACACTACCAACAGCTGAGACACACCAACACTACCACCAGCTGAGACACACCAACATTACCACCAGTTGAGATACACCAACACTACCACCAGCTGAGATACACCAACACTACCACCAGCTGAGACACACCAACATTACCACCAGTTGAGACACACCAACACTACCACCAACTGAGACACACCAACACTACCACCAGCTGAGACACACCGACATTACCACCAGCTGAGACACACCGACACTACCACCAGCTGAGACACACAGACACTACCACCAGTTGAGACACACTGACACTACCATCAGCTGAGACACACCGACACTACCACCAGCTGAGACACACCAACACTACCACCAGCTGAGACACACCAACACTACCACCAGCTGAGACACACCAACACTACCAGCAGTTGAGACACACCAACACTACCAGCAGTTGAGACACACCAACACTACCACCAGCTGAGACACACCAACACTACCACCAGCTGAAACACCTACACTACCACCAGCTGAGACACACCTACACTACCACCAGCTGAGACACACCTACACTACCACCTGCTGAGACATGTACACCCCCACCAGGTGAGACATGCCATCACTACCACCAACTGAGACAAACCTACACTGCCAGCAGCTGAGACACATACACAACCACCAACTGAGACACACCTACACTACCATGAGCTGTGACATACCAACACTGCCACCAGGTGAGACACACCAACACTACCACCAGCTGAGTCCCAATAACACTACCACCAGCTGAGACACATCAACACTATACCACCAGCTGAGATGCACTGCCAACACTACCACCAGCTGAGATGTACCACCAACACTACCACCAGCTGAGACACCTACACTACCACCAGCTGAGACACACCTACACTACCACCTGCTGAGACATGTACACCCCCACCAGGTGAGACATGCCATCACTACCACCAACTGAGACAAACCTACACTGCCAGCTGCTGAGACACGTACACAACCACCAGCTGAGACACACCTACACTGCCACCAGCTGTGACATACCAACACTACCACCATGTGAGACACACCAGCACTACCACCAGCTGAGACACATCAACACTATACCACCAGCTGAGATGTACCACCAACACTACCACCAGCTGAGAAACATACATTATCACCAGCTGAGACACACCAACACTACCGCCGGCCAGCTGGCCGGCTGGCCGGCTGGCTGGCTGGCTGGCTGGATGGCTGGCTGGCTGGATAGCTGGCTGGCTGGATGGCTGGCTGGATGGATGGCTGGATGGATGGCTGGATGGATGGCTGGCTGGCTGGATAGCTGGCTGGCTGGATGGCTGGCTGGATGGATGGCTGGATGGATGGCTGGATGGATGGCTGGATGGATGGCTGGATGGATGGCTGGATGGATGGATGGCTGGATGGATGGATGGCTGGATGGATGGATGGCTGGATGGATGGCTGGCTGGTTGGATGGTTGTTTGGCTGGCAGGATGAAAGCGCAGGGTAATGTTCATTCAAGGATAAACAACACTACACTGGCTGATGATGCCTGCGCGGGCAGGCAGACAGGTCTTGTACGCCGTTCGAAACTCGAGGCAACGGCCGAAATGTGTGAGAAAATTTGGCCGAAAAAAGCGGGCAAAACCCGAAGCAGCCGATTCCCAGGGTGAACGAAACCCAGGGTTTCACTGTACATGTTAGTGTAAACTTGTTACAGTAGACCATTACATTACACGGTAGTTACGTCCCTGAAAACGCCATGTTAGGTAAAACCGTGTTAGATAAAGTGAAGAGCTTAAGGGGAAAAATATGGTTACATTCCTGGGAGCCCCAAAAAAAACCAAAGAATTCTTTTTTTTGGGCCCTCCACATCTTCAAAAAAAAGTGAATATGTATTTGTATTCACTGTCATGATGATTAGTAGGTTTTTTTATGTTAAGACAAAAAAATGCAACAAAAAATAATAGTATTTTTTATTTAAAATTGTGGGTGCTGGTGTCGGGAGTGTGAAAAAAAGTGGGAGTTTTTTTGTCCTATGGGCTAGGTGGAGGGTTTTGAGGTTTGGTACTGAAGTCGATGGTTTGTATGGGGGTGCATAAATTCTGAAAGGATTTCTGTTCTATTTTCCCACGTACCTATACATTTTGAGGGAAAGACATCAGTGCTCAGACCCATTCAGGTCCTCTTCATGAGAAAGCTAACTTTAAGTCATCAGTAAATAATCTTTAAGCGTCATTCGGTAAAGTAAATCATAAGTATCGAAAATCGACAGTAAGTCGTCGTAGAAAATCATATCACACAAACTCATATTTACCCATTCTTTTAATGTGCACAAAGTGACACTCATACGGCCACGGCCGTAATCGCTTAACCTTTTCTTCCCCCTACAGAACAGGGTATCCTATGGGTGTCATGACTGCTTGGCAGATACAAGTTTGGAAAACTCCCCCCTTGACTGTCGCAACCCCAAATCTGAGGTGTTCCTGGGTCGCAAAATTTCCCGAATTTTTTTTTTGTTTTTTTTTTTTGAAATGAAAATTTTTCCCCGTTGTAAGACACCAAAAGAAAAAAATTTGATGGAAAATGACGGAATTATGCTCTGTAAAGTGGTACCTTGGGTGGGCCATCCTGTAATATTTAACTGTTGTCTGGAATTGTTTATCACTTAATTTTTTACATGAAATTCCCCATTTATACAAAAATAGAGATTTTCAAAAATTATATTATAGTAAATTAAAAAATATACCATGGAATTATTATGTAGGTAGTAGGTTGGTAGACAGAAACCCACCCGGGAAAATCAACCCCCTGAGATGACTGTGAAAAAAAACCCTGTAACGTTTTGCATGATGGTGTTTTTGCGGTTTCTTTTTCTGTCTAAAACACCTGAAAACGGGGTATTTGCTACCCTATTACATTTTGGTCACACTTCACGACACGCACATGCTTTATATTTTACTCTGGGTTTTTTTCTCCTTTTTCTAAATAGCTCTTGTTTTTCTTTATTTTTCTATTTCCAGGGGGAAAGTGGAAAAGAATCTTTTCCCCGAAGCCAGGTGTCGTATGGGGACTAAAATCCCGGGAGAAATGGGCTATAACCCTTTTGTACATTTATAAAAAAGAGAAGAAAAAAAAACTTTAAAAAACGGGATGTTTGAATGTGTGGGATGTAGTGGGATGACAAGAAACAATTTTGCTGAGTTATAAATGAAAAAAAATTTGGGGATTTGGGCCCTAAGCGAAAAAGCTGAAGGGGGTGGGGGAGTTTTGGTTGGGGGGAAATAAATGGGATTAAATCGGGTATCTGAGGATTTGAAAAAAAGGGAAAGGGGTAGCAGTAATGTTGAACCATCCAGAACCTTTTGCAAAAAAATAGCAGTTTTTTGGAGAAATTTAAAGAACTAATCCACCTGCTTCCTGGTGCTTATGAGGCTAATCCTCCAACTGTGACATAGAACCACTTACAGCCAAATATGTATTTCCTTGTGCCCCCAGGGTATTTTTCCCCATGTATCAAAAGTAATTTCACACCTATCCTATCTGCACCACCTTTTTTTGCGCCCAGAGAAAAATCGTGGTGTAAACCCTTCAGAGACAAAAACCGTGATCCCAAAACCCAGAGTCGTTAAAACTCGAGTATTTAGAAATTCAAAACCTTTGCAGCGGATTGTTACAACGGGGTTTCCGTGGCCATATTCAATTAATTGTCCTATATTCCCCCAAGAGACATGTACTGATGACGAGTACCAGTTAGATTTCCTACTGTACTTACAAGAATACAGGGCATGACAATCTGAGTGATGCTCTTACAACCTTCAGTACTCTGGCTTTCCGTGGCCTTTCCCAACGCAAACCGTAGAGGAAACAGACGTGGGTTCTCAAAAACCCTAAACCAGGTCATTCTTCCAATTGGGGGAATTCGAGGCCCCATTCAAACTTCCCATGGTGACAAGGTGATAATAGTACACCACCCCCGTTACAATTCCTTTGAAGCCTTAAGCAGTTGGAATGACAATCCTGCGTTTTATGTTGTTCACATGTCTTGACAAAGTGTTTTTGGGGATAAGGGGAAAAAGTCTTTTTGATGAAAACCCCATTTTTTGTTTGAATAATTTCCAATGAAACCCATAGGCCCTATAGTGAAAATCTGTTCAAATGCGCCTTTTATTTGTTCTGGCCCGGGTGCGCAAGTAATTTTATTAGGTTTTTGTTTAAGGAAAAGCGTTACGACATGTCCCCCATAAAACCGACTCATGTGTCCTCCTTGTGGAGTGTGGTTCTCACTGCGTGTCGAGGTCAGATTCCCTAACCTTTTTACCCAAAGGGTAGGACTTCCTGCTTCCTTCCTTGTTTCGCCCAGTTTATTTCCCCCTGGGACCTTCTACGGGATTTGCTTCCATGCGGATTTAAAGCTTGTGCAGACATAGAGGCATGCCCAAATTGACGCTTGTCGTTCCATTCTGGGGTTACAGTTGGATCAGAAAACTTCAACTGCTGCAAGTATGATGTCGGTTAAGTCCCTTCAAGCCAAGCATTTCCAGGCGTACCCGTGGTCAGGCATGGAATTCTGTCACTCCCCCTTTTGTTTCCCCCCTATACCTTCGACTTGCAGGATAGTGTTTTCCCTTGCCTCAAGTGTCCGGGGACACTCCTGCCTTGAGGCAAACCTATCCTTGCAATGACGCTAGTTCGAGTAGTGTTTTCACAGGGGGTGCCTTGTCAGAAAACGATACTTAAACAGTAAGCCACTCTTGTTGATGTCCAAGCCGTCTGCAGAAAGACCTCTGTTTCGGCTTGGGGCTCATAGAGTGCTGTATTGTTCCTAGTGTTTCCCTGGGGATAACGTCCTGTTGCAGTGATTCCCGCAAAGTAAAAGGTCTATTTGTTGAAACCCTCCTTACATGTTGTAAGAATATAAGATCCCTTTCTTCCCACTAACCTTTGGTACGTGTTCGCTCAGGCTAAAAACCCAAACTTGTTGACCTTTTTCACTTCCTTACCCTGTTCAGGTAAGGATGAGTTGTCCTGACCAAGGGGGCGGGGCATTTTGCCCGGGGGGACCTCATCATTTCCCCGGATCAATCGTTTCCACCATTAGGAGAAAGACTTTGCTCCACTGACTTCCGATAATAGGCTTTTTGACTCTGTTGAACAAAAGTCGTTAAACCATTGCCTTTCCCGGTGAGAAATGGGTATAACAACTTTTGTCCCCTGTAATCACTGAACCTGGGACTAGCCTATCTCTTTCCTGCGTAAAAAAGCTCATTAAAAAGTTGCTTCCGGGGGAATTTTCAATCAAAGCTTGATGATGGAGTTATTGCACCCAGAATCACCTTGGAATGCACCCTTGATCCAAGTACCTAAGAAAGGTGGTACTTTGGGGCCCCGTAATTGACTTTGGAAATTAAACGCAAAACTTTCCGATCGCTTCCACTTTTCCGAATGGGGTTTTTACGTAACATCGGGGATAACAAAGTCTTTTTAAACCCCGGATTTGTTACAAGGGGTTTTTGGGAAGTCCCTTTCACGAGGACAGCCCAAAAGTAAATGCTTCTCCACTCAACAGGGCATTATCCTCTCGTTTTGGGTTTTGGGTTCGTCCTCCCCATCATTTTTCCCAAAGGCTCCAATATTTTTGAGGTTCATAGGTAATGCAATTATGGTATACTTGATGGGAATCGTATGCTAAAGAAAATGGATCAATTTTAAGATTGATTTGTACAGTACTTGGTAAGCGGGGAAGCAAATTTTAAAATCAAATGTCTAAAGTAATTTTTCAGTCGAAATAAGTTTTTGGGTCACGAATCACTCCTAGAGGGGTTACGATGACCAAAGAAAGTAACTGCAGACCCTTTTTTAGGTGAAAAAGTAGTATGTCAACGAACAGACCCCGTGGTTGGTGTGATTCGATTCCCCCCTCCAGGAAGACTTTTTTGACGTGAAGCCCCAGCACCATCAGTGACTTTTTATGAACCAAGAATTATTACGAACACCCAGTTGGGTATCCCAGCAGAAAAGTAACCGTTATTTAATTCCACAGTCACTAATGAAAGTCCTTAAGCTGTTCACGATGTACCAGGGTTGCACACCCTGGTATGGGGCGTTCAGTAAAACAAGCCAAAAGAAAATTTTTTTGGGCCCCATATGGCAACTGTATATCTGAGTATGTTAAGAATGTAGTGTCGCATGCAAAAAAGGTAGTGCATGGTCCAATCCAACCAAGTATACCAACCATAGCGAAAACCCTTGGGGGGAGTTTCGCTAGATTTTTAAATAATTTCCAATGTTCCCTCCAAGGCAACAAACATTGTGTGTTTTGGTAGACCATTTCACCAATTTGTGAGTTGTTCCTTTGCAATAAAACTGCCAGACGTAGCTAAAGCGTTTAAAGAAAAATTATTTCAGGGAACCCCCTAAGTCCCTAGTACAGTAATGGAGGTGAAAATTTTGTAATGAATTTGGAAAATTTTTGTACCTTTTCAAGATCTCTAAAACCACCTTGTTCCTATCATCCCGCCACAAAGGGTTAGCGGAAAAACAATAAAAAGTACTTGATGTCTGGGGCCCCTATAATCCCCAAAAGTGAAAATTGGGATGAAGTATACTATGTGCAGGTGCTATAAATTTCTTACAATGTTTTATAGGGACACTCCACATTTGCATTGTCGGGTAGATAAACGTTTGCCCCATAGTTGTATATTCTATTTCCAAACCAATTACAAACCCCGTGATTTCATGAACTCATCCGCTTAGCTCAAAGGTTTTTAGAAAAATCCCGAAACACTTTATAAATCAAAAACAAAAATTTTCAAGATCGCAAACACTCGAGCAAAACCCCCAAAAACAAAGAGGTTCGGGTTTGTGACTAACTTTAAACAAAGTCTGCAATGCTAAGCTTGATCAAAAGTTTGTTGGTCCTTATCGGTAGTTGAAATATACTGGTAATAAGTATAAGGTTAAGAAAAAGTACGGTCGTTAAAAAATGCATTTGATCATATAAGTTTGTATGTGATAATAATGTGTTCCAACCCAGACTAAGTGACAACTCTGACAATCCCCCTATTCTGTATCTCTTCCCGATACTCAGACGATCAACCCGAAAGTCGGTATTTCCCCCCGTACACGACGGTTTGAGAAATCCTCAAGTATCTTTGAAAATTTAATTAGATTTTCCTCAAATACAGATGAGTTAGCCCGTGCTACAGAGTTTGTCCCCCCAAGATGACACCCATTTTGCATATGTCAATCTTACCCTAGCAGAGTGGGGGGTTAAAAGTAAATAACCTGTTGATGAAATTTACAGTACAACTTTCGTATTGAAAAATTTTTTTTGTGTTCACTTCTCTTCCCAATTCTGGAGTTTAAAATCTTAAATTTTGGGGCACCGAATCTGCCTTTCCGTTAAACACTCTTTCTTTGTATATTTTCCCCTCAGAACCCTGATCACATGAATAAGATCGATCGATCAGATTTTTTTTTTTCCTTTATTGGTAATCTCAACGTTGAGTTTCATTTTGTTGAGTTTCATTCGATGAGTTGTGCAATATTATCCCTTGTATTGCATTACAGTTTCAGTTAGGGTAAGCTTCCATTCCAATATTCTACTTATGTATGTTATAATGTTCAATTGTTGTGTACTTTGACATTGTATAGAATCAGCCCAAGCCGTATACCTGCCGTCTCTAGTTTGTATTAGTTGTATGTCGGGACGACATACATTAGCGTCGCCGAGCTCTCAGTGAGTAGTACCAGTTCCTAGTAACCAGTTCCCAGTAACCAGTGTACCAGTAGATGACTCACTACCAACGTCTCTTGCGTGAATCACTGTCTGTATTCGTATTGTGCTGACCACAGCAGTATTTCAAACACCCCCTCACATATGGTACTGGGGTTAGTTAGTCTACGTGAGAGAGCAAGGAGGCAGGTCACGGCTGTTTGCGCTTCCCACATTATCCGTAATATACGTACTTCCCGCCTACGTGAGTATTTCTTTACCCTATCCACGTGTTCGAACCCCACATGATAGTTGGGGTAAGATATAAACAGCTATGGGGAGGATACATGGGCTAATGAGAGCATAGGCAATGGGGTCGAAGAGGTATGGGGTAGGTTTAAAAATGAAAGTATTAGAGTGTTCAGCAGAAGTTTGTGGTTACAGGAAAGTGGGTGCGGGAGGGAAGAGGAGCGATTGGTGGAACGATGATGTAAAAAGAGTAGTAAGGGAGAAAAAGTTAGGATATGAGAAGTTTTTTTCAAAGTATAAGTGATGCAAGGAGGGAAGAGTATATGGGGAAAAAGAGAGAGGTTAAGAGAGTGGTGAAGCAATGTAAAAAGAGAGCAAATGAGAGAGTGGGTGAGATGTTATCAACAAATTTGTTGAAAATAAGAAAAAGTTTTGGAGTGAGATTAACAAGTTAAGGAAGCCTAGAGAACAAATGGATTTGTCAATTAAAAAATAGGAGAGGAGAGTTATTAAACGGAGAGTTAGAGGTATTGGGAAGATAGAAAGGGGTATTTTGAGGAATTGTTAAATGTTGATGAAGATAGGGAAACTGTGATTTCGTGTATAGGGCAAGGAGAAATAACATCTTGTAGGAGTGAGGAAGAGCCCGTTGTGAATGTGGGGGAAGTTCGTGAGGCAGTAGGTAAAATGAAAGGGGGTAAGGCAGCCGGGATTGATGGGATAAAGATAGAATGTTAAAAGCAGGTGGGGATATTTGTTCTGGCGTGGTTGGTGCAATTATTTAATAAATGTATGGAAGAGGGTAAGGTACCTAGGGATTGGCAGAGAGCATGCATAGTTCCTTTGTATAAAGGCAAAGGGGACAAAAGAGAGTGCAAAAATTATAGGGGATAAGTCTGTTGAGTATACCTGGTAAAGTGTATGGTTAGAGTTATTATTGAAAGAATTAAGAGTAAGACGGAGAATAGGATAGCAGATGAACAAGGAGGCTTTAGGAAAGGTAGGGGGTGTGTGGACCAGGTGTTTACAGTGAAAACATATAAGTGAACAGTATTTAGATAAGGCTAAATAGGTCTTTGTGGCATTTATGGATTTGGAAAAGGCGTATGACAGGGTGGATAGGGGGGCAATGTGGCAGATGTTGCAGGTGTATGGTGTAGGAGGTAGGTTACTGAAAGGAGCGAAGAGTTTTTACGAGGATAGTGAGGCTCAAGTTAGAGTATGTAGGAAAGAGGGAAATTATTTCCCAGTAAAAGTAGGCCTTAGACAAGGATGTGTGATGTCACCGTGGTTGTTTAATATATTTATAGATGGGGTTGTAAGAGAAGTAAATGAGAGGGTCTTGGCAAGAGGCGTGGAGTTAAAAGATAAAGAATCACACATAAAGTGGGAGTTGTCACAGTTGCTCTTTGTTGATGACACTGTGCTCTTGGGAGATTCTGAAGAGAAGTTGCAGAGATTGGTGGATGAATTTGGTAGAGTGTGCAAAAGAAGAAAATTAAAAGTGAATACAGGAAAGAGCAAGGTTATGAGGATAACAAAAAGATTAGGTGATAAAAGATTGGATATCAGATTGGAGGGAGAGAGTATGGAGGAAGTGAATGTATTCAGATATTTGCTAGTGGATGTGTCAGCAGATGGGTCTATGAAAGATGAGGTGAATCATAGAATTGATGAGGGGAAAAGGGTGAGTGGTGCACTTAGGAGTCTGTGGAGACAAAGAACTTTGTCCTTGGAGGCAAAGAGGGGAATGTATGAGAGTATAGTTTTACCAACGCTCTTATATGGGTGTGAAGCATGGGTAATGAATGTTGCAGTGAGGAGAAGGCTGGAGGCAGTGGAGATGTCATGTCTGAGGGCAATGTGTGGTGTGAATATAATGCAGAGAATTCGTAGTTTGGAAGTTAGGAGGAGGTGCGGGATTACCAAAAACTGTTGTCCAGAGGGCTGAGGAAGGGTTGTTGAGGTGGTTCGGACATGTAGAGAGAATGGAGTGAAACAGAGTGACTTCAAGATAATTCTCCTGTCTTCAAGTTATGTCCTGGAATTTGTATTGAAAAAGCCACTGGATGGCAAAACGTTCTACAATAAAGATACCCAGATGTTGCACGTGTCTCAATTTCATCTTGTCGGTACTGTATACCATTCTTGTACAACCTGTCAGACACTGCAACATCATGGAATTTGATTCTGAGGACATGTACATAATTTCACAACTACGACAACTACTACTACAACTAACCCATCTCTTTGGGTAGGACCTATTTCCACTGGGGAATCCCGCCTACCAGTGACTATGCCCTCGTCTGCTACCCGTCCCATTTCCACCTGACGTTACTATATAAGCGTTCAGGCACCTTGCTTCTGCTTCAGAATTTTCACGACTATGGTGCTCTTCGCACTACTGCTAGGTTGAGGGACTGATTACCTCATCTTCTGTACATAGTTCTCCTGTCTTTAAGTTATGTCCTAGAATTTGTATTGAAAAAGCCACTGGATGCAAAACATCTACAATAAAGATACCCAGATGTTGCACATGTGTCTCAATTTCATCAAGATTGTATCAGTCTGTAGTGGAAGGAAGGTGGGGTAGGGGTCGGCCTAGGAAAGGTTGGAGGGAGGGGGTAAAGGAGGTTTTGTGTGCGAGGGGCTTGGACTTCCAGCAGGCATGCATGAGCGTGTTTGATAGGAGTGAATGGAGACAAATGGTTTTTAATACTTGACGTGCTGTTGGAGTGTGAGCAAAGTAACATTTATGAAGGGGTTCAGGGAAACTGGCAGGCCGGACTTGAGTCCTGGAGATGGGAAGTACAGTGCCTGCACTCTGAAGGAGGGGTGTTAATGTTGCAGTTTAACCCTTTGAGGGTTTCGGACGTACTAGTACGGCTTACGACCCAGGGTTTTTGACGTATTAGTACGCCTAAATTCTAGAGCCCTCAAATCTAGTGGGAGAAAGCTGGTAGGCCTCCATGTGAAAGTATGGGTCTATGTTGTCAGTGTGCACGGTATAAAAAAAAAAACTCCTGCAGCACACAGTGCATAATGAGAAAAAAAACTCTGACCGTTTTTTTGGAATAAAACAGCGACTTTGCACTGTATTTTCGTATGGTATTTATTGTTGTATTCTAGTTTTCTTGGTCTCATTTTATAGAATGGAAGGCATATCATAGAAATTGAGATGATTTTGACTGGTTTTACAATGAAAAGTACCTTGAAATTGAGCTCAAAATAGCAGAAATGTTCGATTTTTACCAAAGTTCAAAAGTAAACAAATCATGCCAAGCGTCCAATACACGTCAACTGGTGAGTCTAATATTCTTTTGCAAGTGCGCCAATATGATTCATACCATATTTTACACTAATGCAGTAGTCTGCATAACAGTAAATCTTCTATTTTTTGCGAGAATAAATATTCAAAGTGGAAAGCAAAAGAACGTAAGAGGGGCCTTGAGACGTGACTAATGAACAGAGGAAATGTCATTTAGTGCCAGGAATGTATTTCTTGTTTGTTCTGGACCCTATTCGGAAATTGGCATCTTTTGAAATTTGTGTGAAATTGGCAAAATTGCTAAATTCTGACCACTGTACTGGATAGTTGAAATTGGTAAATGGGTGGTTTCTTGCACTCATTCAATAGAAAAAAATGGAGTTCTAGCGAAATATTCATGTTTTTTGTTGACTAGTAGAGTGGAACTGGCCGAAAATGGGGCTCAAAGTGGGCAAAATCGCCGATCCGTAAACATCGCTGAGACCGCTAACTTCGTGAGAGCATAATTCCGTAAGTGTTCCATCAAATTTCATATTTTTGGTGTCATTAT
Organism: Cherax quadricarinatus; assembly: GCF_026875155.1. Lineage (NCBI taxonomy): Eukaryota > Metazoa > Arthropoda > Malacostraca > Decapoda > Parastacidae > Cherax > Cherax quadricarinatus. Next base: position 89,699,370 of record NC_069405.1, on the reverse strand, counting down.
GATCGGGAAAAGATTCTCTATCTTTTCATAAGAATTTTTTTTTTTTTTTAAATTTGGCCGACCCTGAGAACGAGTCTCGGAGAGGGCCTGTCGACCCTCAAAGGGTTAAAAACTGTAGTGTAAAGCACCCTTCTGGCAAGACAGTGATGGAGTGAATGATGGAGAAAGTTTTTCTTTTTCAGGCCACCCTGCCTTGGTGGGAATCGGCCAGTGTGATAATAAATAAATAAAATAATTATTATTACTATTATTATTATTGATATCGATTTTTAGTTATTATTATTGTTAGGCAGGATTTCTTATATGCATATAGAACAAACAAAATGTCAGGAAACCCTCAGTTAAATTGTTCACTTGTTTAAGTATAGCTTACTGAGGGTTGGGTCATGTGATCCAATCTGATGACGGGTCAACAGACTGGCAGTGAAGCAGTCTGCTCCCTGATCTAGCCCTGACTACCAAACTGGCAGTGAAGCAGTCTGCTCCCTGATCTAGCCCTGACTACCAGACTGGCAGTGAAGCAGTCTGCTCCCTGATCTAGCCCTGACTACCAAACTGGCAGTGAAGCAGTCTGCTCCCTGATCTAGCCCTGACTACCAAACTGGCAGTGAAGCAGTCTGCTCCCTGATCTAGCCCTGACTACCAGACTGGCAGTGAAGCAGTCTGCTCCCTGATCTAGCCCTGACTACCAGACTGGCAGTGAAGCAGCCTGCCCCTTGATCTAGCCCTGACTACCAGACTGGCAGTGAAGCAGTCTGCTCCCTGATCTAGCCCTGACTACCAGACTGGCAGTGAAGCAGTCTGCTCCCTGATCTAGCCCTGACTACCAGACTGGCAGTGAAGCAGTCTGCTCCCTGATCTAGCCTGACTACCAGACTGGCAGTGAAGCAGTCTGCTCCCTGATCTAGCCCTGACTACCAGACTGGCAGTGAAGCAGTCTGCTCCCTGATCTAGCCCTGACTACCAGACTGGCAGTGAAGCAGTCTGCTCCCTGATCTAGCCCTGACATACCAGACTGGCAGTGAAGCAGTCTGCTCCCTGATCTAGCCCTGACTGCCAGACTGGCAGTGAAGCAGTCTGCTCCCTGATCTAGCCCTGACTACCAGACTGGCAGTGAAGCAGTCTGGTCCCTGATCTAGCCCTGACTACCAGACTGGCAGTGAAGCAGTCTGCTCCCTGATCTAGCCCTGACTACCAGACTGGCAGTGAAGCAGTCTGCTCCCTGATCTAGCCCTGACTGCCAGACTGACAGTGAAGCAGCCTGCTCCCTGATCTAGCCCTGACTACTGATCGTATATTTGTTCTCCCTTAGATTCACTCAGTTTGAATTTTCTTGAGAATTAGACTTAAGAGCTGGCTCCTAGTTCATTCAGTATTGTTCCGAAGATTGATTTATTTAAATTCTTGGGCATTCGAGCAATCTTTAGATATGTCTTTCAGACAAATTCTGGCTGTCTTCCTTATGACAGAATTCAGAGGTGTTGTTAAATTTTGTACATTTATGAGGTTGGTTTTAAGACAGTCTTGTTATTTATTTGTTGAGGTAAAGACTTGGATGTTTGTGAAGATTTAAATTGTAAAGTGTTAAAGACTAGTCTTCATTGTTAATGTGATATTTCCATGTGACTGAACTTTATAAGTATATACAGTGGACCCCCGACTTACGATATTAATTCATTCCAGAAGTCTGTTCGGGTGCCGTTACCGAACGAATTTGTTCCCATAAGGAATATTGTAAATTAGATTAGTCCATTTCACACCCCAAAAAATACATGTACAAAAGCACTTACAAAAATACACTTACATAATTGTTTGAGTTGGGAGCTGATCGTAAGGCGAGGGCCCACTGTATTTTCTAAATTCATAAAACTATTGCACATACAATATTAACCCTTAAACTGTCCAAATGTAGATCTACGTTTATTCAACATTTGAAAGTATGTAAAAAAAGTAGATTTTTTTTTTTACATTTGAAAACGTGTAAAAAACTTTGATCTACTTTTTTTTTTGTTATAGTATTTGAAAATACGTATGTAAAAAACGTAGATCTACTTTTGGAGCACTACGCATGTGAACGTAGATCTGCTTGGACAGTTTAAGGGTTAAGCTATAATATTATGTACAAAGAGAAGACAAAGTATTGTATTCAAATACAGTGGACCCCCGCATAACGATTACCTCCGAATGCGACCAATTATGTAAGTGTATTTATGTAAGTGCGTTTGTACGTGTATGTTTGGGGGTCTGAAATGGACTAATCTACTTCACAATATTCCTTATGGGAACAAATTCGGTCAGTACTGGCACCTGAACATACTTCTGGAGTGAAAAAATATCATTAACCGGGGGTCCACTGTACTTTAAAATTAAACATAATAAGATTTTAATATTATTGGATTGAGTTTCCTAGTAGAAATTACCCCTAGACTCTAAAAATATATTAAACTAGCTTTTGATCCAATACCTTGTTGCCTGAGAGGGGTAATTTTTGTAATAGGCCAAATTCTGAAGTTTTTTATAAACTTCCAAGGAATAAAAATTCCTTTAAATCCCTTACTCGCAACACGAAGTTAGCAACCTCGGCGATATTTATGAATCGGCGATTTAGACCACTTTGAGCCCTATTTTTGGCTAATTCCATTGTTCCAGTCGACCAAATTCATGGCTATTTCTTTAGAACTCCATTTTTTCTATCGAATGAATACAGGAAACTGCCCATTTACCGATTTCAACTATCTAATAACATGGTCAGAAATTTGCAATTTGGCCAATTTCATGAAAATTAAAAATTATGGCAATTTCAAAATAGGGTCCAGAATGAACAATGCAGACATTCCTGGCTCTAAAATAACATTTTCTTTGGTCATCAGTCACATCTCTAGGCCCCTCTGATATTACTCTTGCTTTCTATTTTGAATTTTCATTCAAACAAAAAATAGAAGATTTACTGTTATGCAGACTACTGCAATATTGTAATAATTGTATAAATAATGCCAACCCATTCATGACTGCATATTAGAATGGTTACTTGGACATTTATTGGAAATTGACATCATTTGTTTACTTTTGAACATTGGCAAAAATCAAACATTTCCCCTAATTTGAGCTCCATTTCAAGGTTCTTTTCATAGAAAAACCAATCAAAATCACCTCTATTTCTATATGTTTTCCATTCTATCAAATGAGACCAAGAAAACAAGAATTTATATATTTTTTTTTTTTATTATTATCACACTGGCCGATTCCCACCAAGGCAGGGTGGCCCGAAAAAGAAAAACTTTCACCATCATTCACTCCATCACTGTCTTGCCAGAAGGGTGCTTTACACTAGTTTTTAAACTGCAACATTAACACCCCTCCTTCAGAGTGCAGGCACTGTACTTTCCATCTCCAGGACTCAAGTCCGGCCTGCCGGTTTCCCTGAACCCCTTCATAAATGTTACTTTGCTCACACTCCAACAGCACGTCAAGTATTAAAAACCATTTGTCTCCATTCACTCCTATCAAACACGCTCACGCATGCCTGCTGGAAGTCCAAGCCCCTCGCACACAAAACCTCCTTTACCCCCTCCCTCCAACCTTTCCTAGGCCGAACCCTACCCCGCCTTCCTTCCACTACAGACTGACACACTCATGAAGTCACTCTGTTTCGCTCCATTCTCTCTACATGTCCGAACCACCTCAACAACCCTTCCTCAGCCCTCTGGACAACAGTTTTGGTAATCCCGCACCTCCTCCTAACTTCCAAACTACGAATTCTCTGCATTATATTCACACCACACATTGCCCTCAGACATGACATCTCCACTGCCTCCAGCCTTCTCCTCACTGCAACATTCATCACCCATGCTTCACACCCATATAAGAGCGTTGGTAAAACCATACTCTCGTACATTCCCCTCTTTGCCTCCAAGGACAAAGTTCTTTGTCTCCACAGACTCCTAAGTGCACCACTCACCCTTTTCCCTCATCAATTCTATGATTCACCTCATCCTTCATAGACCCATCCGCTGACACGTCCACTCCCAAATATCTGAATACGTACATTCACCTCCTCCATACTCTCTCCCTCCAATCTGATATCCAATCTTTCATCACCTAATCTTTTTGTTATCCTCATAACCTTACTCTTTCCTGTATTCACTTTTAATTTTCTTCTTTTGCACACCCTACCAAATTCATCCACCAATCTCTGCAACTTCTCTTCAGAATCTCCCAAGAGCACAGTGTCATCAGCAAAGAGCAACTGTGACAACTCCCACTTTATGTGTGATTCTTTATCTTTTAACTCCACGCCTCTTGTCAAGACCCTCGCATTTACTTCTCTTACAGCCCCATCTATAAATATATTAAACAACCACAGTGACATCACACATCCTTGTCTAAGGCCTACTTTTACTGGGAAATAGTTTCCCTCTTTCCTACATACTCTAACTTGAGCCTCACTATCCTCGTAAAAACTCTTCACTGCTTTCAGTAACCTACCTCCTACACCATAACCTAAACATATTCTTTGTTTATATTTTTGGGTGTCTGGATCAGATTAATTGTATTTACATTATTTCTTACAGGAAATACTGATTCGATTTTAGGCTATTTCGGATTTAGGCCGACCTTCTGGAACGGATTATGGCCTATAACCTGGGTTCCACTGTACTGTCCAGCTGTTTACCACTTTTGATGAATTTAATTTACTGGCCCCAGGTTGGTGTATTTCTGGCCCCAGGCTGGAGCATTTCTGGCCCTAGGCTGGTGTATTTCTGGCACCAGGCTGGTGTATTTCTGGGCCCAGGTTGGTGTACAGTGGTCCCTCGTTTTTCGTAGTTAATCCGTTCCTGGAGTTGCTACTATTATCGAAATCTATGATTCTCGAATCAATTTTCCCCATAAGATATAATGTAAATACAATTAATCCGTTCCTGACACCCAGAAGTATTAAAACAAAAAATTTTTTTACATGAAATATAGATGTAGCACATAAACAATACAATGGGAAATGATAATGAAACATTAACAGCATAACACTTACTTTTATTGGAGATTCTTCTTAGTGTATGGGAGACTGGAGGAGGAGAGAGATTGGATGATACAGTTTGGAAGGGGAATCCCCTTCCATCAACACCTCAGGTACCAATTGCTTTTCTGGGGTTGCTTCTCTTCTCTGTTTCTTAATGCCACTAGGACCACCTTGAGAGTCACTGGAGTCCTGTCTCGCAAAATAACTGTGGAGAGAGCTCTGTTTCTGGCGTCTCTTTAACACTTCCCTAAAATGGCCCAAGACTTTGTCACTGTACATGTTGCCAACATGGCTTGCAACAACCTTGTCAGGGTGATGTTTCTCCATAAAGCTTTCCATCTTACCCCACATAGCAAAAATCTCTTTAATTTCTGAAGAAGGCACCTTCTTCCGTCTCTCTTCCTCCTCCTCTGCAGCAAGATTCTGAGCTGCGATCTGTTCCTGCTGAAGCTCTTGCAGCTCCTCAGTGGTGAGCTCTTCGTTGCGGTCTTTCACCAACTCTTCCACATCCTCCAAACTCACATCCAACCCCATGGAACTCCCCAGTGCCACAATTGATTTAACAACAGACATAGGCTCACCAGGGTCAGTCCCAAACCCTTCAAAATCCCTCTTGTCGACACAATCTGGCCACAATTTTCTCCAAGCTTGGCACTAGCAGCTTTCTTTGGAGCCATGGTAGCTTATTTAGTACTTGCAAGCACTAAAATGAGTAGAATATTATGAAATATTTCGTAGGAGCATGTGAGGGGACCTTCGCTCACTGGTAAACAATGCCAGACTGGCTGGGTAGGGAGGCCGCCCCGGCTCACACCGTGCGTACGTGTCCCGGACGAACTACTATTCGCCAGTCAACCTATGATTAGCGAGCCCATGTTTATATGAAAATATTCCTATGATTTCCGAAATGTATGATTCCCTAGAACTACGAAAAACGAGGGACCACTGTATTTCTGGCCCCAGGCTGGTGAATTTCTGGCTCCAGGCTGGTGTATTTCTGGCCCCACGCTGGTGTATTTCGACCCCAGGCTGGTGTATTTCTGGCCCCGGGCTGGTGTATTTTGTTTAATATTTCAAATGTCCCTAGACAAGACTTTAATCCCTTAGGCGGGAGTTTAGGTATGTAACAGTGACCAGTTATGAACAACCTAACCCATACATTATAACAGAGTTTACTGTATTAGTATTTTGTTCCTGTTGTCATAACATACCTGAAAAATGTAATCAAATTTGATCCAAGGTAGTAAAGGAAAGCTGCAAATCTTTCAAGTCAAGAAGTATGTATCACAGAGCACCAAGGAACCATCTTGAAGCATGTATCACAGAGCATCAAGGAACCATCTTGAAGCATGTATCACAGAGCATCAAGGAACCATCTTGAAGCATGTATCACAGAGCATCACAGAACCATCTTGAAGCATGTATCACAGAGCATCAAGGAACCATCTTGAAGTATGTATCACAGAGCATCAAGGAACCATCTTGAAGCGTGTATCACAGAGGATCAAGGAACCTTCTTGAAGTATGTATCACAGAGCATCAAGGAACCATCTTGAAGCATGTATCACAGAGCATCAAGGAACCATCTTGAAGCATGTATCACAGAGCATCAAGGAACCATCTTGAAGCATGTATCACAGAGCATCAAGGAACCATCTTGAAGCATGTATCACAGAGCATCAAGGACCCATCTTGAAGCATGTATCACAGAGCATCAAGGAACCATCTTGAAGCATGTATCACAGAGCATCAAGGAACCTTCTTGAAGTATGTATCACAGAACAGGTTGCTGTCTGTCTCAACTATTGGATCACTACGACAAGGTCCTAGATGCACTAGAAGACAAAAAGAATGCAGATGTAATATATACAGACTTTGCAAAAGCCTTTGACAAGTGTGACCATGGCGTAATAGCGCACAAAATGCGTGCTAAAGGAATAACAGGAAAAGTCGGTCGATGGATATATAATTTCCTCACTAACAGAACACAGAGAGTAGTAGTCAACAGAGTAAAGTCCGAGGCAGCTACGGTGAAAAGCTCTGTTCCACAAGGCACAGTACTCGCTCCCATCTTGTTCCTCATCCTCATATCTGACATAGACAAGGATGTCAGCCACAGCACCGTGTCTTCCTTTGCACATGACACCCGAATCTGCATGAGTGTCTTCCATTGCAGACACTGCAAGGCTCCAGGTGGACATCAACCAATCTTTCAGTGGGCTGCAGAAAACAATATGAAGTTCAACGATAAGAAATTTCAATTACTCAAATATGGTAAACACGAGGAAATTAAATCTTCATCAGAGTACAAAACAAATTCTGGCCACAAAATAGAGCGAAACACCAACGTCAAAGACCTGGGAGTGATCATGTCGGATGATCTCACCTTCAAGGACCATACATTGTATCAATCGCATCTGCTAGAAAAATGACAGGATGGATAATGAGAACCTTCAAAACTAGGGAGGCCAAGCCCATGATGACACTCTTCAGGTCACTTGTTCTATCTAGGCTGGAATATTGCTGCACACTAACAGCACCTTTCAAGGCAGGTGAAATTGCTGACCTAGAAAATGTACAGAGAACCTTCACGGCGAGCATAACAGAGATAAAACACCTCAATTACTGGGAGCGCTTGAGGTTCCTAAAACCCGTATTCCTTGGAATGCAGGCGGGAGAGATACATGATTATATACACCTGGAAAATCCTAGAGGGACTAGTACCGAACTTGCACACGAAAATCACTCACTACGAAAGCAAAAGACTTGGCAGACGATGCAACATCCCCCCAATGAAAAGCAGGGGGTGTCACTAGCACGTTAAGAGACCATACAATAAGTGTCAGGGGCCCGAGACTGTTCAACTGCGTCCCAGCATACATACCTGGAGGTTACCTGGAGGTTATTCAGGGGATCAACGCCCCTGCAGCCCGGTCCATTTACCAGGCCTCCCGATGATCAGGGCCTGATCAACTAGGCTGTTACTGCTGGCCGCACGCAATCCAACGTACGAGCCACAGCCCGGCTGATCCGGCACTGACTTTAGGTATCTGTCCAGCTCGCTCTTGAAGGCAGCCAGGGGTTTATTGGCAATTCCCCTAATGCTTGATGGGAGGCTGTTGAACAGTTTTGGGCCCCGGACACTTATGGTGTTTTCTCTTAGTGTACCAATGGCGTCCCTACTTTTTATTGGGGGCATTTTGCATCGCCTGCCCAGTCTTTTAATTTCGTAGGGAGTGATTTCTAAGGGGGATTACCAACAGACCCTTGGCAGTCTTCAAGCTGGCATTTGACAAGCACCTAAAGTCGGTTCCTGACCAGCTGGGCTGTGGCTCGTACGTTGGTTTGCATGCAGCCAGCAGTAACAGCCTGGATGATCAGGCTCTGATCCACCAGGAGGCCCGGTCACAGACCGGGCTGCGGGGGCATTGACCCCCGGAACTCTCTCCAGGTAAACTCCAGGTAAAACTCCAGAGCATCAAGGAACCATCTTGAAGCATGTATCGCAGAGCATCAGGGAACCTTCTTGAAGCATGTATCACAAAGCATCAAGGAACCATCTTGAAGCATGTATCACAGAGCATCAAGGGACCATCTTGAAGCATGTATCACAGAGCATCAAGGAACCTTCATGAAGCATGTATCACAGAGCATCAAGGAACCATCTTGAAGTATGTATCACAGAGCATCAAGGAACCTTTTTGAAGTATATATCAAAGAGCATCAAGGAAACCATCTTGAAGCATGTATCACAGAGCATCAAGGAACTTTTGAAGTATATATCATAGAGCATCAAGGAACCTAATTGAAGCATGTATCACAGAGCATCAAGGAACCACCTTGAAGCATGTATCACAGAGCATCAAGGAACCTTACTGAAGCATGTATCACAGAGCATCAAGGAACCTTCTTGAAGCATGTATCACAAAGCATCAAGGAACCATCTTGAAGCATGTATCACAAAGCATCAAGGAACCATTTTGAAGCATGTATCACAAAGCATCAAGGAACCATCTTGAAGCATGTATCACAGAGCATCAAGGAACCATCTTGAAGTATGTATCACAGAGCATCAAGGAACCATCTTGAAGCATGTATCACAGAGCATCAAGGAACCTTCTTGAAGCATGTATCACAGTATCAAGGAACCTTCTTGAATATGTATCATAGAGCATCAAGGAACCTAATTGAAGCATGTATCACAGAGCATCAAGGAACCACCTTGAAGCATGTATCACAAGAGCATCAAGGAACCTTACTGAAGCATGTATCACCAGAGCATCAAGGAACCATCTTGAAGCATGTATCACAGAGCATCAAGGAACCATCTTGAAGTATGTATCACAGAGCATCAAGGAACCTTCTTGAAGCATGTATCAAAGAGCATCAAGGAACCTTCTCAAAGCATGTATCAGAGAGTGTCAAGGAACCTTCTTGAGGCATGTATCACAGAGCATCAAGGAACCATCTTGAAGCATGTATCACAGAGCATCAAGGAACCTTCTTGAAGCATGTATCACAGAGCATCAAGGAACCTTCTTGAAGCATGTATCACAGAGCATCAAGGAACCTTCTTGAAGCATGTATCACAGAGCATCAAGGAACCATCCTGAAGTATCACAGAGCATCAAGGAACCTTCTTGAAGTATGTATCACAGAGCATCAAGGAACCATCTTGAAGCATGTATCACAGAGCATCAAGGAACCATCTTGAAGCATTTATCACAGAGCATCAAGGAACCTTCTTGAAGCATGTATCACAGAGCATCAAGGAACCTTCTTGAAGCATGTATCACAGAGCATCATGGAACCTTCTTGATGCATCACAGAGCATCACAAGGCAACACAACTACAGACATAAGTGTCGAGCTACAGCTCTGGGCCACAACTTTCTCACTGCCTCACAAGACCAATCAAGTATCACTTACAGTAATTTCCATGTGTCTGAAGATACAGTTGGCTTTGTTACAGGTTCCCTGCATCCAGTAGATACACATGGTCTCGTTACGTAGTGCTGCTGGCTCGTGACGGAAGGGGCACGACGATCCCTGCAAGATAACACCAAACTCTGTAATACTCTGTAGGGGTGGCAGGTACACTGTAATAATGGTGGCAAGTACACTGTAATGTTGGAGGCTGGTACACTGTAATAATGGTGGCAGGTACATTGTAATGTTGGTGGCTGTTACACAGTAATGTTGGTGGCTGTTACACTGTAATGTTGGTGGCTGGTACACTGTAATAATGGTGGCAGGTACACCGTGTTACACGCCACTCCCTTATGCTCCATTGTATATGAAAATGAAAAGGCCTGACTATAATAAGTTCTGTAATATTATATCGCAAACCACTTTATTACTAGCTAGATAAAGAAGGTTCGACTAAATATTATTATTGGGTATTGTATAAATGATAGTTACTCTCGAGCAAGGTTGTACTTAATAAGATTTATGTTATTCGTTAGGTATTTCTATTGTATCATACACATGTCATGAATATTGTATTATAGTAGGTTGATTACTGTGTTCTGTTATGCAGTGGGAAACCACTACTTTGGGGACCGGTTGATGATTCCAGAATTGGCGCCTCGTGCTACCTCCTGACCAACCTGACGTCAGACCATTGAGCATTTGAACAGTCAGTCAGATCATAGCACTGACTCTGATCGGGTGTTCAACCCGGAGCTCTTAACTTAGTCAAGAATCCTAAATCATGCCTATTGTCTTAACTTTGCTGTTAATTCCCAAAGTCTGATAACTCTTCTGCTTTGGAAGGATAACCAATTTACTTCCTTAACCCTTTGACTGTCGCGGCCGTATATATACGTCTTATGTCCTGGTGTCGCAAAATTTCAAAAAAAAAAAAAAAAATATTTTTTTCTTATGAAATGATAGAGAATCTTTTCCCGATTGTAATGACACCAAAAAAAACGAAATTTGATGGAAAACTGACGGAATTATGCTCTCGCGAAGTTAGCGACCTCGGCGCCATTTACAAATTGGCGATTTCGCCCACTTTGAGCCCTATTTTTGGCTAATTCCATTGTTCCAGTCGCCCAAACTCATAGCTATTTCTTTAGAACTCCATTTTTTCTATCGATTGAGTACAAGAAACTGCCCATTTACCGATTTCAACTACCTAATAATGTGGTCAGAAATTTACAATTTGGCCAATTTCACGAAAACTAAAAAATATGACAATTTCAAAATAAGGTCCAGAATGAACAATGCAGACATTCCTGGCTCTAAAATAACATTTTCTTTGCTCATCAGTCGTGTTTCCAGGCCCCTCTGATATTACTCTTGCTTTCTATTTTGAATTTTTATTCAAACAAAAAATTGAAGACTTACTATTATGCAGACTACTGCAATACTGTAATAATTGTATAAATAACATCAACCCATTCATGACTGCATATTAGAATGGCTAGTTGGACATTTACTGGAAAATGGCATCATTTGCTTACTTTTGAACATTGGCAAAAATCAAACATTTCCCCCTACTTTGAGCTCCATTTCTAGGTTCTTTTTATAGTAAAATCAATCAAAATTATCTCTATTTCTATAATATGTCTTCCATTCTATCAAATGAGACCAACAAAACGAGAATACATCCATAAATACTATACGAAAATAGACCACAAAGTCGGCATTTTAATTAAAAAAAAACGGTCGGAGTTTTTTTTTCTCATTATGCACTGCGTGCTCCAGGATTTTTTTATATGGTGCACACTGACCACACAGACCCATTCTCTCACATGTAGGCCTACCAGCTTCCTCCTGCTTGATTTGAAGCCGCTAGAATTTATGAGTATATATACGTCAAACACGGTACCTCGTAAGACGTATATATACAGCCGCGACAGTCAAAGGGTTAACCCTCTCAGGGTCCAGAGGCCAAATTTCAAAGTGTGCACCAGGGTCCAAGAATTTTCAAAAAAATTTTGTTATTTTTTCTTATGAAATGGTAAAGAATCTTTTTCTGAAGGTAATAAAACAAAAAGTATGAAATTTGATGGAAAATTGACGAAATTATGCTCTTGCAAATTTTGATGTGTCAGCGATATTTACGAATCGGCGATTTTGCTGACTTTGACTCTCATTTTAGGCCAATTACATTATTCCAGTCGACCAAATTCTTAGCTATTTCACTAGTATTATTTCTATTCTATCGATTGAGTACAAGAAATCACCCAGTCAACTGTTTCAACTACAAAATAAAGTGATCGGAAATTGGTAATTTGGCCAATTTAACACAAAGTTCAAAATATTCCAGTTTCAAAATAGGGTCCAGAATAAACAATGCAGGCATTCCTGGCACTAAACTAACATTTCCTCTGTTCATTAGTTATGTTTTCAGGCTTTACAAATGAATTCCATTTTGATTTTTTATTCACATAATAAATTTTTATTCAAACCATAAAATAGAAGATTTACTGTTATGCAATATTGTAATAATTGTATAAATATCATCACCACATTTGTGAATGTATATTAGACCCACCAGCTGGCGTGTATTAGACATGTGAGGTCGTTTGTTTACCCTTGAACATCAACAAAAATTTAACATTTCCGCTACTTTGAGCTCAGTTTCAAGTCATTTCCAGTACTAAAGCCAATGAAAATCATCTCTATTTCTGTAATATGTCTTCCATTCTATCAAATCAGACCAAGAATTCGCAATACAAACTATAAAAAAAAATATGAAAAAACACTGCAAAGTCGCTATAGAGTATATTTCAATTATATTATTGTTCAAGGCCCTTAACTATATCTTTTGCTAACTAGTACCAACTACCTCATATTTTTTTTTCTACTTTTTTTTATTCTTTTGCTACCTTAACTTGTATATTTTATCTTGTCAATTTAAATCTAGTTATACTCTAATTCTTGTAAACAACTTATGTAACACCTTAGTGCAATTACAATTGAGAGTCTTGTGCCTTTTTTATATTATTAGATTAAACTCAGTTGTACTATAGTCAATACCAAATTCATTATATTAGACCATATTGCAATTACTAGTGAGAGACTGGTGCTATTTTTAATTTGTATTGTTATATTATTAGATTAAATCTAGTTGTACTATAGCTCATTCTAGCTCAAAACATAGACTCCACAAAAGTCATTATATTAGACCTTAGTGCAATTATTTGATTACCACTTTATTATTCACCACAACTTATATTAGTCCCTTTTATATTATAATTTTATATTATAATTCTAACTTTAAAGAATTACCTTTAAAGTACTACCTACTATCATATTCCCAAGCTCCATTATTTGATCATCACTTTATTTGTTCACCACAAATTATTTTAGTCCCTTTTATATTGTCTCCTTTATTTTAGCTTTAAAAAACTACCTTAGCTCACTATTTTTACATTTGTTAAATAATTCAGGTGCTATTTTTTTTTAGCTTTAGAATATTTACTTTATTTTTTACTTAATTCTAACTATAGATTCACTACAAATCTTATGATTACAAGCAGTGATCCTGATACCAACCTCTTATTTAATGACTTAAATGATTCAAACAGTTACTGTAATTACTACACAGCAGAACAATCAAAGGCACTTCTCAGAGCCAACAACAACATAACTATCTTTAACTACAATATCAGATCTTTAAGCAAGCATTATGATGACCTCCTAGCATTACTAAATTCCTTGCATGCCACTATGTCCATCATTACACTAACTGAAACCTGGCTAAAGCCTGATACTACAGATGTCTATGCCATTCCTGGTTACACAGCCATAACACAACTGTAGGCCAGACCAACAAGGGGGTGGCACTGCTATATACTACTCAGACCAACTAGAATGTATCACTAATACTTGCACAAGGGATGAACATGGGAATATATAATAGCTAAATTCAAATCCAAATACCTACAAAAACCTCTCACAGTGATAAACATCTACAGAGTTCCACAATCAAACATTAGCCAATTTAGTCAAAACCTAGGAAGTATGATAACTGATGCACGCATGAACAAAGATCACTTACTACTCTCAGGTGACTTCAATATAATTCTCCTGCAAGACCAGGACCCACACGTTACTGAATACACAAACACAATGAGTAACTGCATGTTGCTACCAACAGTAACAAAACCTACAAGAGTTACAGAGACTAGTGTTTCCCTACTTGACCACATCTGGACCAACACCATATCCCCTTTAAAATCAGGCATAATTACAGATAATACCACAGACCACTACCCTACTTTCCTCATAACAACTCTTGGTAAAATACCCCAAGACACTACTAAAGTCACCTTCAGACTTCACAATGAGGCAGCCATTAATAACTTCACAACAGCAGTAACAAACACTGACTGGCACACTGAGCTAGAAATCTATACAGATATTGACGAATGTTTTAATAATTTTCTAAAAAAGACCCAATACCTTTATAACAAGCACTGCCCTAAAAATACTAAACAGATGACAGCTAAGAGACTGAACAGTCCCTGGCTAACACCCAGCATTCTCAAATCCATAAATACAAAACACCGATATGAAAAACAGTACAGAATGGGTCACATAACCAGAGACCAAACAAAACGTTACTCGTCAATCCTAACCAGCCTGACAAGAAGGGCAAAAAAATTGTATTATGAGAACAGATTATCCAACTTACGAGGTGATATAAAAAAGGCCTGGAAGACCCTATCAGAAATTCTGGGAACAAAAAAGATATCACGACATAGCGAAATAAAATTAGCAAAATCAGAAGAACCCCAACTCCCACCAACAGAAACAGCAAACAGACTCAATGATTTCTTCTCCACTATAGGTCAAAACCTTGCCAATAAAATCCCAAGCTCAGATACCCCACTAAATGACTACCTCACTGGCAACTACCCGAACACACTGTTCCTAGCTCCGACTAACCCATACGAAGTCTCCCTTATTATCAACGCACTGAAAAACAAGGCAGGAGACTTAAATACCTTACCACCCTTTATATACAAAAAAGCGTCACAAGTACTATCACCAATCATTGCAACACCCCTTTAACCCTTTGAGGGTTTTCGTCGTACTAGTACGTCTTACGCGTAGGGGTTTTTGACGTACTAGTACTCATAAATTCTAGCGGCCTCAAATCTAGTGGGAGAAAGCTGGTAGGCCTTCATATGAAAGAATGGGTCTATGTGGTCAGTGTGCACAGTCTAAAAAAATCCTGCAGCACACAGTGCATAATGAGAAAAAAAAAACTTTGACCATTTTTTTTGAATAAATCAGCCACTTTGCAGTGTATTTTCGTATGGTATTTATTGTTGGGATTCTAGTTTTCTTGGTCTCATTTTATAGAATGGAAGACATACTACAGAAAGTGAGATGATTTTGACTGGTTTTGCAAAGAAAGGTGCCTTGAAATTGAGCTCAAAGTAGCAGAAATGTTCGATTTTTACCAAACTTCAAAAGTACACAAATCGTGCCAAGCGTGCAATACACGTCAACTGGTGAGTCTAATATTCTTTCACAAGTGCACCAATAATATTTATACCATTTTTTACACTAATGCAGTAGTCTGCATAACAGTAAATCTTATATTTTTTGTGAAAATAAAAATTCAAAGTGGAAAGCAAAAGAATATAAGAGGGGCCTTGAGACGTGACTAATGACTAGAGGAAATGTCATTTTAGTGCCAGGAATGTCTTTCTTGTTTATTCTGGACCCTATTCGGAAATTGGCATGTTTTGAAATTTGTGTGAAATTGGCAAAATTGCTAAATTCTGACCACTGTACTGGATAGTTGAATTTCATAAATGAGTGGTTTCTTGCACCCATTCGATAGAAAAAATGGAGTTCTAGCGAAATATTCATGTTTTTTGTCGACTAGTACAGTGAAATTGGCCGAAAATGGGGCTCAAAGTGGGCAAAATCGCCGATCCGTAAACATCGCCGAGACCGCTAACTTTGCGAGAGCATAATTCCGTAAGTTTTCTATCAAATTTCAAACTTTTGGTGTCTTTATGATCGGGAAAAGATTCTCTATCTTTTCATAAGAGAAAATAATTTTTTTTTTTTAAATTTGGCCGACCCTGAGAACGAGTTTCGGAGAGGGCCTGTCGACCCTCAAAGGGTTAACAAATCCATTGAATCCTCCACCTTCCCTACAGTTCTCAAAATAGCAAGGGTTACCCCGATCCATAAAGGAGGAGACCAAAGAGAGTTGAATAACTATAGGCCAATATCCAATTTACACCCTCTCTCAAAAATCTTCGAAAAATTAATTCATAAACGAATCTACTCCTACCTCATCTCCCAAAACATTCTCAACCCCTGCCAATTTGGATTCAGGCCTAATAAAAATACTAATGATGCTATTATACACATGCTAGAACATATATACACTGCAATAGAGAAAAAAGAAGTCCCACTGGGGATCTTCATTGACTTACGTAAAGCTTTTGATACAGTTGACCATGACTTGCTCCAAGTAAAATTGTCACACTATGGTATTAGAGGGCACTCCCTCAACTACCTCAAGTCTTACCTCAGCAACAGAAGCCAATATGTGTACGCAAATGGGGCAAGCGCTTCCGCACAACCAATTACAGTTGGTGTCCCACAGGGAAGTGTCCTTGGCCCTCTTCTCTTTCTCCTATACATAAATGACCTACCAAATGCTTCGCAATTACTCAAACCCACACTTTTTGCAGATGACACTACATACGTCTTCTCTCACCCGAGCCCAGTCATGCTAGCCAATACTGTAAACACCGAATTACAGAAAATATCTACCTGGATGAGGACTAACAAATTTACACTAAACATTGACAAAACCTACTTCATTCAGTTTGGTAACAGAGCTACAGATGTACCTCTTAACATAACAATAAATGGATCACCTATCACAAAGCTAACAGAGGGAAAATTCTTAGGAATCCACCTTGATAATAGACTCAAATTTCATACACATATACAACAAATTTCTAAGAAAATTTCCAAGACTGTAGGCATACTATCGAAGATACGGTACTATGTTCCACAGTCAGCCCTCCTGGCCCTTTATCACTCTCTTATTTACCCCTATCTCACCTATGGAATTTGTGCATGGGGCTCAACAACAATTAACCATCTCAGACCACTAATTACCCAACAAAAGGCTGCAGTTAGAATGATAACAAATTCTCACTACAGACAACACATTCCACCAATATTCAAAACACTCAACCTACTCACCATACAAAACATGCATACTTACTATTGCACCTATTACATACATAGAACACTTAACTCTGATATTAACCCTCCCCTCAAACATCTCCTTGCCAACCTCAACAGAACACATGACCATAACACAAGGCACAGATCACTCTTTGATGTTCCTCGTGTCCATCTCACGCTATGCAAAAACTCAATGCACATAAAAGGCCCTAAAATCTGGAATTCATTACCTGTAAATATAAAAGAAACACTACCTGTTTATAAATTCAAGTCTCTTCTCAAAGATCACTTACTCACTCAAAACCAAATAAATACTGAATAACTGAACCTTATAAATTGTATATCCTATATGTTATTCACAATTATATCACACAAATGTTAAACCTAGGACCCAATCTAACTTTATTATTTTTTTAAATACACTACCTAACAGAATACTCCATTCGACTGAATGTACAGCAATGCATGCAACCATATGACCTGTCTTTGTAATACTCATTTGTGCTTCATAGTTATCTGTTTACAATAATGTTTTATCACAGATTTCATCATTGCTTAGTTAATCTTAAGTTAATTTTAAGCCAGCCCGTAATGCTATGCATATAAGTGGCTTTGGCATGCTGCTCTTACCTGTATTTTTTGTACCTCTGTATGTATGCTTAAATTACTAAATAAATAAATAAATAAATAAAAAAAAAAATCATGGTCTCAGTTTTTTTCTCTCATACACTGTGTGCTGCAGGATTTGTTTTATGTGGTGCACACATACCACACAGATGTATTTTCTCATATCTAGGCCCAAATTTACCACTCACAGCTTATCAGAGTGAGCTGAGCTCATGGCGTAGATCTACGGTTTAGACCCTGAACATAAAGCCGTAGATCTATGGCATGGACCCTGAAAGGGTTAATAATAATAATAATAATAATTTTATTTCTGTGTAAAGGTTACAATGTGTAATTACAATTTTCATATGCTAAGTACAAAGATAGCCACTATCGTGCCGAGGCATTTTGGGCAAACTAATCCTAATACAGTAGGGCCCCACTTATACAGCGGGTTAGGTTCCAGGCTGTCGCTGGAAAGCAAACATCACCGGAAGGCAGAACGCCATTTTTTTTCCATTTATAAATGCATATAAATGCCAGACAACAAGTTTACACTAAATTATATTAAGTTAGTAATAGAACTAGGCATTAAAAACACACAAAATAAAATACATTCACAGTACATTCATTATTTATCTTAAAGTATTTGTGATCTTAGTGTAGGGAGAGAGGTGAGTAGTACTTATTTGTAGGAAGTCAGGTGCAGGTAGCCCAGGTGTAGGTAGCCCTGTCTCCCCGTCTCACATTTAATATACGATATTTAAAACATCCCAGAGAGTTAAAATACACATGTAGTACACTTACTATTTACCTCAAAATATGTGTAGTCTTAATATAGGAAGAGAGGTAAGTAGTACAGGTCTCCCTCAATATTTGCGAGGGTTTGGGGATCAAGAGCCTCGCGAATGTTGAAAAATCGCGAATGTTTGGTGCCCTGAAATATTGTAGTTAAATATAATACAATACTGCTTCCTTAACTTGTTGAACCATGAACAATCATAAAATACATGAAAACATCGTAAACTGTACTAAATACATACATGTTATGGTTTAATAACATGTATGTTATTAAATACCACTGCCTCCACCACTGCCTCCCCCAATGTTATTATTAGCAGTAGCAGAAATGTTTGATTCTTTGCTGTGTTCAAGAGTAAACACATGATGTCACCGTCCAATACCTGTCCAAATAGCCATTCCAATATGCAGTCATGAATAGGTTTACATTATTTATACTGTAGTGTAACCCGTAAATGGTCCAAACGTATATATACGTTTTTTCAACATTTGAAAGTATGTAAAAAAAGTAGATCTTTTTGTTTTTTTTTTACATTTGAAAATGTGTAAAAAAATTTTGATCTACTTTTTTTTTTTGTTACATTTGAAAATATGTAAAAAAAACGTAGATCTGCTTGGACCGTTTACGGGTTAATAGCAAATAATGAACAAACAAAACACTCCCCACACTGGTGGGAGGGCTGGCTGCCAGTTGCGGGGGTCGGAGGGAGGGTAGTAGGGACTCGCAGGTGGCGGGAAACTTAAATATGATTTAGCGGTTGGGAATTTGGAGGCTGGGAATTTGGCAGTTGGGAATTCGTGAATGTGTGAAGCCCGCGAAAGTTGAAAACGTGAATGTTGAGGAGACCTGTATTTATTTGTAGGAAGTCAGTGTAGGTAGTCGGTAGGTGTAGCCCGCCTGGGCTACACCTACCGGCTACCTACACTGTGGCCCAGAGCCATAATTAGCATCGACATACCTTGTTCACTGAATTTAATCGTTTCTAACAACTACCTTTAGATGCCATCATAAACGAAGGGAAAAGTAATGAATAATTCATGCCAAAAATTGTAAACAAAAGCAGAGTGGGGAGTGGCTGGGCCAAACGCAGATTCATACACGTTTTCTCTGATGGATGAGCAGAGAAAACATAATGTTGTCCCTCCACCCGGCTATCACACAGGTCCACAAGTATTATTATTATCAGAGCACATATAAAATATGCAATAAATGCCAGACAACAAGTTTACACTAACTTATATTATGTTAGCATTAGAAATAGGCATTAAAAACACAATAAAAGGAAAGATACACACAGAGTACACTTATTACTTACCTTAAAATATTAATATTAATGTGTGAGAGGTGAGTGGCAGGGTGTTTATTGAATAAAATCAGAATGGCACACCATCATCCTCTTACTTGGCACTTAACGCAAGAGGCTTGCGACTCCTCGTTTTATCACAGCTAACCTTAGACGCCATCGTCAATGAGAGCCAACTAGCTAACAAAGAGTAAACGAGAGAGAGAACAAGATACAGAGTTGAGACAATGTAAGAACACAAACTGAACAGGTAGTGGACGATCACTTGGTCAGGCGAAATAAATGCATATTAATATAACATCTTGTAGGAGTGAGGAAGAGCCAGTTGTGAGTGTGGGGGAAGTTCGTGAGGCAGTAGGTAAAATGAAAGGGGGTAAGGCAGCCGGGATTGATGGGATAAAGATAGAAATGTTAAAAGCAGGTGGGGATATAGTTTTGGAGTGGTTGGTGCAATTATTTAATAAATGTATGGAAGAGGGTAAGGTACCTAGGGATTGGCAGAGAGCATGCATAGTTCCTTTGTATAAAGGCAAAGGGGATAAAAGAGAGTGCAAAATTATGGGGGGATAAGTCTGTTGAGTGTACCTGGTAAAGTGTATGGTAGAGTTATAATTGAAAGAATTAAGAGTAAGACGGAGAATAGGATAGCAGATGAACAAGGAGGCTTTAGGAAAGGTAGGGGTGTGTGGACCAGGTGTTTACAGTGAAACATATAAGTGAACAGTATTTAGATAAGGCTAAAGAGGTCTTTGTGGCATTTATGGATTTGGAAAAGGCATATGACAGGGTGGATAGGGGGGCAATGTGGCAGATGTTGCAAGTGTATGGTGTAGGAGGTAGGTTACTGAAAGCAGTGAAGAGTTTTTACGAGGTATAGTGAGGCTCAAGTTAGAGTATGTAGGAAAGAGGGAAATTTTTTTCCCAGTAAAAGTAGGCCTTAGACAAGGATGTGTGATGTCACCGTGGTTGTTTAATATATTTATAGATGGGGTTGTAAGAGAAGTAAATGCGAGGGTCTTGGCAAGAGGCGTGGAGTTAAAAGATAAAGAATCACACACAAAGTGGGAGTTGTCACAGCTGCTCTTTGCTGATGACACTGTGCTCTTGGGAGATTCTGAAGAGAAGTTGCAGAGATTGGTGGATGAATTTGGTAGGGTGTGCAAAAGAAGAAATTTAAAGGTGAATACAGGAAAGAGTAAGGTTATGAGGATAACAAAAAGATTAGGTGATGAAAGATTGAATATCAGATTGGAGGGAGAGAGTATGGAGGAGGTGAACGTATTCAGATATTTGGGAGTGGACGTGTCAGCGGATGGGTCTATGAAAGATGAGGTGAATCATAGAATTGATGAGGGAAAAAGAGTGAGTGGTGCACTTAGGAGTCTGTGGAGACAAAGAACTTTGTCCTTGGAGGCAAAGGGGGGAAAATGTATGAGAGTATAGTTTTACCAACGCTCTTATATGGGTGTGAAGCGTGGGTGATGAATGTTGCAGCGAGGAGAAGGCTGGAGGCAGTGGAGATGTCATGTCTGAGGGCAATGTGTGGTGTGAATATAATGCAGAGAATAGTAGTTTGGAAGTTAGGAGGAGGGTGCGGGATTACCAAAACTGTTGTCCAGAGGGCTGAGGAAGGGTTGTTGAGGTGGTTCGGACATGTAGAGAGAATGGAGCGAAACAGAATGACTTCAAGAGTGTATCAGTCTGTAGTGGAAGGAAGGCGGGGGTAGGGTCGGCCTAGGAAGGGTTGGAGGGAGGGGGTTAAAGGAGGTTTTGTGTGCGAGGGGCTTGGACTTCCAGCAGGCATGCGTGAGCGTGTTTGATAGGAGTGAATGGAGACAAATGGTTTTTAATACTTGACGTGCTGTTGGAGTGTGAGCAAAGTAACATTTATGAAGGGATTCAGGGAAACCGGCAGGCCGGACTTGAGTTCTGGAGATGGGAAGTACAGTGCCTGCACTCTGAAGGAGGGGTGTTAATGTTGCAGTTTAAAAACTGTAGTGTAAACCACCCTTCTGGCAAGACAGTGATGGAGTGAATGATGGTGAAAGTTTTTCTTTTTCGGGCCACCCTGCCTTGGTGGGAATCGGCCGGTGTGATAATAAAAAAAAAAAAAAATAATATATGTCTACTTTTAGTTCATTCACGTATGTTTGTAAGAGTTTGTAAAACATTTACCTCAATTTTTTTTTATTATAATAATAATTACCTCAAAATACAAATACTCTTACATTGTGTACAAGTTGTACAAGTTGGTTCAGAATAAACAAACAGCAACACACCATTTTTAAAGTGAATGAAGATATTATTATTATTATTATTATTATTATTATTATTATTATTATCATAAAAAGCACTAAACCCACAAGGGTCGTGAACTGCTATATATAGAGTGAAGGCATACGAAAAGAATATTTTTCTACAGTTATCCCCCAGTTTGACTAGAAAAAATGTAATTCTTCTGACACTACCTACACAGCTGCTTTGTAAACAAATCTCATATTTACGTAAATTTTTATTCTGTGAGTGTATGTATTATGTTTACATGCTATGTAACGGGTTTCATATATAATTTTGAGGAAAATATCATAGATTATTAATAAAAATGCCTATATTGTATTAATGTAAAATAAGACATTTAATGTGCCCAAGAGTGATTATTATTACGTAGTATTGGCGTCATGAGTAGAGAGACTCTTAGCAATTTTAATGTGTACCTGCACACCAGCACACTGTGTAAGTATATTTAGGTACAGGTACACATAAGTATAATTATCAGAGTACTGTACACATGAAATATGCAGTAACTTTAAAACACTTGAAATTTTGGAAAGTTTCCTGACATAATAGATGTGGTCACGGAGAATGTAAATAAACTAGGTGGGGCGTGCCGTGTTTGAAAGACCGCTTGCCGTATAGCAAACGGTAGGTACACATTAATGATGGTGGTGGTAGGTACACTGTCATGATGGTGGGTACACTGTAATGACAGTGGTGGTAAGTATACTGCAATGATGATGGTGGTAGGTATGCTGTAATGATGATGGTGGTAGGTACACTGCAATAATGGTGGTGGTAGGTACACTGCAATGATGGTGGTGGTAGGTACACTGTAATGATGGTGGTGGTAGGTACACTGCAATGATGGTGGTGCTAGGTACTCTGTAATGATGGTGGTGGTAGGTACACAGTAATGATAGTGATAGGTACACTGTAATGATGGTGGTGATAGGTACACTGTAATGATGGTGGTGGTAGGTACACTGTAATGATGGTGGCGGTAGATACACTGTAATGATGGTGGTGGTGGTAGGTACACTGTAATGATGGTGGTGGTGGTAGGTACACTGTAATGATGGTGGTGGTAGGTACACTGTAATGATGGTGGTGGTAGGTACACTGTAATGATGGTGGTGGTAGGTACACTGTAATGATGGTGGTGGTAGGTACACTGTAATGATGGTGGTGGTAGGTACACTGTAATGATGGTGGTGGTAGGTACACTGTAATGGATGGTGGTGGTAGGTACACTGTAATGATGGTGGTGGTAGGTACACAGTAATGATTGTTGTGGTAGGTACACAGTGATGATGGTGGTGGCAGGTACACTGTAATGGTGGTGGTGGTAGGTACACTGTAATGATGGTGGTGGTAGGTACACTGTAATGATGGTGGTGGTAGGTACACAGTAATGATGGTGGTGGTAGGTACACTGTAATGATGGTGGTGGTGGTATATTGTATTGATGGTGGAGGTAGGTACACTGTATTGATGTTGGAGGTAAGTACACAGTAATGATGGTGGTGATAGGTACACAGTAATGATGGTGGTGGTAGGTACACAGTAATGATGGTGGTGGTAGGTACACAGTAATGATGGTGGTGATAGGTACACAGTAATGATGGTGGTGGTAGGTACACAGCAATGATGGTGGTGGTAGGTACACAGTAATGATGGTGGTGGTAGGTACACAGTAATGATGGTGGTGATAGGTACACAGTAATGATGGTGGTGATAGGTACACAGTAATGATGGTGGTGGTAGGTACACAGTAATGATGGTGGTGGTAGGTACACAGTAATGGTGGTGATAGGTACACAGTAATGATGGTGGTGATAGGTACACAGTAATGATGGTGGTGGTAGGTACACAGCAATGATGGTGGTGGTAGGTACACAGTAATGATGATGGTGAGAGGTAGAGTGTAATAAATCACTGATGATGGAAATAATAATAAAGAATAAGAAGACACAATATAGTGAGTGGAATAATACACAAACACACAGTAGAATGAACCTTATAAACATGTATTGGTCTGACATGCACAGTTAACAGTTAATGCTCCAAGTTAGTCCCATACACTGTCATAACTTTCATTCACCTATGTCTAGGTAGCTGTGTATAATAATAGACTTTAATTATATAAATATACTTTACATGAAATAAATACAAAATAAAGCTAAGGAATCTTATAGGAGTCAGGAATCGCGGGAAGAACTAAAAGCCATAAATGAAATCGAAAGAAACCCAAAGTATTTCTTCTCCTATGCCAAATCAAAGTCGAGAACAACATCCAGTATTGGGCCCCTACTTAAACAAGATGGGTCCTACACAGATGACAGCAAGGAAGTGAGTGAGCTATTCAAGTCCCAATATGACTCAGTTTTTAGCAAGCCGCTAACCAGACTGAGAGTCGAAGATCAAAACAAATTTTTTATGAGAGAGCCACAAAATTTGGTTAACACAAGCCTATCCGATGTTATCCTGACGCCAAATGACTTCGAACAGGCGATAAACCCCCTAAATTACCATCATTTGTTGCATATAACCTCAAATCTACTAACTCTTGTGTTCTATATACGTATTAAAAAATCACTTCCCCATCAACTTCTTGCACATAAGAAAACAGAGGGGCTACAGTATCACGGTGTTAGGATGTATATAGGGAACTCTGCTCTCAAAATATTTAACTTGTACGCTCCTGCTGATAAGTTTAATTACTTGGAGCTCCCAACTTGTGCTCATTCTGAACCTACTCTTATTATTGGCGATTACAATGCAAGACACAAAAGCATTGGAAACTCACAGTTTGGTAATCGTAATGGCAATCAACTGTTGTCACTCTTAAACAGTCATGATAATATCCAAATTGTAGGTGACCTTGAACCCACACATATCTATGGAGGCATCCTTGATCTGTGCCTGGGCTTCAACATTACTTCTGCCAGCTGTGAGTCTTCCATTGTAACAGATATAGCGTCTGATCATTTCCTAGGCTAACCTCACTAGATATTGGTAATACTATCCTTCCTGGTGGGATATTCAAACGGAAACATTTTAATGTTCCCACTGATCAGCATGATGACTTTGTTGCACATGTGACTGACTGGTATAATTCCTATGAGTGTTCCTCTGTAGAGACCTTTAACAATGACCTTGTGAGCAGTATTCAGAACTACTTAGAACTTGCCACTGCAACCTCTTGGTACTCTAAACCCAACATAACTTCCATAATAATCATACCTCTTCAAAAACCATACTTATTACAATGATTCTAAACTTCGTACACTGAAACGTACTGCTCGCAGACTAGGCCTAGCCTATAGAAAACATCGTACCCCTGGAATGCTGAGGCTTTCCAAACTGCCCTTGCTGCCAGAGAGCGTATGACAGAGCTGCGGCAAACAGACTGGGAAAAATTTGTCAACGGTCTTAATGCTCACACCCCACTTAGCCGGGCATGGAGGGACATAAATAGAATTAAGGGTAACAGAACTGGGCTGATCGCGCACCCTCATCCCTTGCATAGGGCGAATGAGTTAGTCAGTGCTCGGGCTGCTACATCTAGCTATGACAATCTTCCCAGTACCACACAGGCAAAATTAAATGACAAATATGATGCAAGGGAGAGACTTGTTTGCTTTATGCTCGGCAAGGCAGATGACTGCAACATTCCTTTCACTAATTATGAACTTGATGCAGCACTAACTAAGGGCAACTCCACGTCGCCTGGTGAGGATGGTATTACTTACAACGTACTCAGATTGCTGTGTCGAGTACCAGGTAATCCATTACTTGAATTATATAACATGAGCTATGTAACTGGGGAGCTCCCTCAATCTTGGACCAACAGCCTCATCATTCCAATTCCTAAGCCCAATCAACAAAATGCATTTCGCCCAATATCTCTTACTAGCTGCTTGTGTAAAACATTTGAGAGAATGATTCTTAATCGTCTCATGTACAGAATCAAACAATTTTTGTCTCCCCCGGTTACATGGTTTCATGCATGGAAGGAGCGTGCATCATTGCATAGCCACCTTTCTCACCTGCACACTGACAGCTCATACATTACCTTCCTTGACCTTGAATCCGCTTTCGATGTAGCCAACCGACATGTAATCATTAGTGAACTTGCCAGAATGGATGTTGGAGGATGGCTTCTCCGCTGGATTAAAGGTTACCTTTATTTTTTTTTATTATCACACTGGCCGATTCCCACCAAGGCAGGGTGGCCCGAAAAAGAAAAACTTTCACCATCATTCACTCCATCACTGTCTTGCCAGAAGGGTGCTTTACACTACAGTTTTTAAACTGCAACATTAACACCCCTCCTTCAGAGTGCAGGCACTGTACTTCCCATCTCCAGGACTCAAGTCCGGCCTGCCGGTTTCCCTGAATCCCTTCATAAATGTTACTTTGCTCACACTCCAACAGCACGTCAAGTATTAAAAACCATTTGTCTCCATTCACTCCTATCAAACACGCTCATGCATGCCTCCTGGAAGTCCAAGGCCCCTCGCACACAAAACCTCCTTTACCCCTCCCTCCAACCTTTCCTAGGCCGACCCTACCCCGCCTTCCTTCCACTACAGACTGATACACTCTTGAAGTCATTCTGTTTCGCTCCATTCTCTCTACATGTCCGAACCACCTCAACAACCCTTCCTCAGCCCTCTGGACAACAGTTTTGGTAATCCGCACCTCCTCCTAACTTCCAAACTACGAATTCTCTGCATTATATTCACACCACACATTGCCCTCAGACATGACATCTCCACTGCCTCCAGCCTTCTCCTCGCTGCAACATTCATCACCCACGCTTCACACCCATATAAGAGCGTTGGTTAAAACTATACCAACGTCTTATATGGGTTGTGAAGCGTGGGTGATGAATGTTGCAGCGAGGAGAAGGTGGAGGCAGTGGAGATGTCATGTCTGAGGGCAATGTTGTGGTGTGAATATAATGCACAGAAAATCGTCTGTGTTGTTCCAGGGACATAGAAGTGTAACTAAAGACTTTGAATTAGGAACCCCACAGGGAGGTGTGCTCAGTCCCACATGTTCAATATTCTAATTAATGCATTACTTAATGCTATGCCTAGTCAGCCCCATCATTATGTGATTAGTTTTGCTGATGACATAATGATTCACACCACCAGATTCTCCAACACCCAAAACATTCTTAATTATGTACTAGCTCGTGTCAGGACCTGGGGTTGATAATCTCTACTGATAAAACAAAGATACTCAATAGGCGTCCTCCTCGACAGAGAGGCACAGTTCGTCAGATCCAATTGCATGATGGGTCTCTTCTAGAATATGTAAGCAGATACAGGTATCTAGGCTTTGAGGTTCCACTACTTGGTCCTGTTGTAACAAGACTTTGTCGCCAATACAAAGAAAGACTAAGAGCACTTAGAGTTGTGGCAGGGCTTCACCCCAGGTATGGTGCTAATGTTAAAATTGTGAAAATGATGTATCTTGCTTATATTAGATCATTGGTTGATTATGCTGCACCACTACTTGCTCTTGTGTCTGACTGGAAGCTTGGAGGGCTGGAAAAACTGCAGAACGAAGCAATGAGGATCATTTTAGGATGCCCTCGTACTGCCAAAATTTTAAATATGCAAAAAGAACTTGATATTCCAAGCATCAGAGATCGTGTTACTGAAAGAAATATCCTAATTGGGGTTAATATGCTCAGGCAAGCTCATTCAAACCCTGCACAGAAGCCCTCCAAACTTTCCTCAGCACTGGTGAACACTCCTCTTAGATGGATCGAAAAAACTGGAACCGACCTCCGCATGAATCAGATACATGATCTATGTCAAGTAAGGCAACAGCGGCACTTCTCCACTCCATGGAATATTACCCCATTCCAAACTACCATTCCTCCATTTCCCCCAAACTACTTCTTAAATCACAACCAAAACTTCGCCTTGAAGCCAAACATGAGGCCTTAAGCTGTATTGATAACTTAGACACACAGCACACACTCTCGCAAATTATTTACGCTGATGGTTCTGTTCACCAATCCACTGGTGCAGCTGGTTAGTCCTGCTGTTGTCATACAGAGTGATGGCTCTCTTAAAGAAATTGGAGCACGCATCAATAATTGGGCCTCTACCCTTCAGACAGAAACTGTTTGCCATACTCCTTGCACTGAAATGCATCTATGTATTCAAAGATTGACAGTTTAATTGTAACTGATTCTCTGTCATCCATAAATGCTCTCAACTCATTAAGTATAAATTGTGGCATGCTTGTGTCAGAAGCCAGACACAGGTATGGTAGGATTGTGGACAGTGGAGTCAGAGTGCACATGCTGTGGAGTCCATCTCACATTGGTCTTCAGATGCATGATAGAACTGATAAATTGGCAAGCTGTATGCTTTCAAAGAGGGAGTAGATTACAATCTTGGCTTGTCAGGTAGTAGTTTGAGAACAATAATACGAAAAGAACTTCAACTGAATTTTATGGACTTAAGGCTCAGGGAGATTGACACCAGTGAGTCCATCTATTATCATTCCATCATGCAGGAGGAGCCACATGTCTATGGTGCATCCACAAATAAGCAGACTCTTGGATGTCACTACTGCCCGGCTCCGGCTGGGTTACAAGTATCTTTGGCAGGTTAAATCACCACCACCAGATGTAGACCAAACAAAATGTAAACTCTGCCAGATGGACTATTGTCACACCCTGCGTCATTATGTACTGGAGTGCGATAAAATTAATGAATTTAGAAACAACTCACTCAGAAGTGTTCAAGAAATGGCTAAGTATTTTATCCACAGTGGTATATTACAGACCATTCTGGAGAAATACCCTGACTTTGCTAGCTGTAAATAAAGCATTACCACATGTGTGTGTGTGTGTGTGTGTGTGTGTGTGTGTGTGTGTGTGTGTGTGTGTGTGTGTGTGTGTGTTTTTGTGTTGTTTGTGTGTGTGTGTGTGTTGTGTGTTGTGTGTGTGTGTGTGTGTGTGTGTGTGTGTTGTGTGTGTGTGTGTGTGTGTGTGTGTGTGTGCACTCACTAGTTGAGATTGCAGGGGTCGAGTCCAAGCTCCTGTGTGTGTGTGTGTGCGTGTGTGTTTGTGTGTGTTTGTGTGTGCATGTGTTATGTGTATGAGTGTGTGTGTGTGTGTGTGTGTGTGTGTGTGTGTGTGTGTGTGTGTGTGTGTGTGTGTGTGTGTGTGTGTGTGTGTATGAGTGTGTGTGTATGAGTTTGTGTATGTATGTGTGTGTGTGTGTGTGTGTGTGTGTGTGTGTGTGTGTGTGTGTGGTGTGTGTGTTGTTGTGTGTGTTTTTGTGTGTTGTGTGTTTGTTGTGTGTGTGTGTGTGTGTGTGTGTGTGTGTGTGTGTGTGTGTGTGTGGTGTGTGTGTGTGTTGTGTGTGTGTGTGTGTGTGTGTGTGTGTGTGTGACTCAACAATCAATATTTGCACCAATAAATCATTACAGTTGTGACCGGGTGTGGAAGTGTGAATTGCTCATACACTACAATTTGTTCATGATTGTAGCCAGTATAAACGCAAGTAACCATTCTTACAGTATTCATACCTTTGTAACTTGTGAGCTCATTACCTTGTACCTAGTTCAGCCATCAAAACTTTGGGGCCCAGTGCCTGGACCCATTGTGTACCTCTATAATCTGTTAATTACTTTGTAACTTGTCACGATTGTGACTAGACCTACCTGGAGTTCATTACCTTTGTAAATTGTGAGTTCATTACCTTTGTAAATTGTGAATTCATTACCTCTGTAACATGCTCAGCCATCAAAACTTTGAGGCCCAGTCCCTGGACCCATTATGTACCTCTGTAATCTTTTGACTACCGCCCACAGGATGGGTATGGGGTGCATAATAAACATATTAAACTAACTGAACTTAACAGGCGATAAATGACATGCCCATGCACTCTGCCCCAGGGCCAGACTCATGGAACTCCGTGTTCATCAAGAACTGCAAGAAGCCCCTATCATGAGCCTTTTCCATCCTATGGAGAGGGAGCATGGACACGGGGGTCGTCCCACAGTTACTAAAAACAACAGACATAGCCCCACTCCACAAAGGGGGCAGTAAAGCAACAGCAAAGAACTACAGACCGATAGCACTAACATCCCATATCATAAAAATCTTTGAAAGGGTCCTATGAAGCAAGATCACCACCCATCTAGAAACCCATCAGTTACACAACCCAGGGCAACATGGGTTTAGAACAGGTCGCTCCTGTCTGTCTCAACTATTGGATCACTACGACAAGGTCCTAAATGCACTAGAAGACAAAAAGAATGCAGATGTAATATATACAGACTTTGCAAAAGCCTTCGACAAGTGTGACCATGGCGTAATAGCGCACAAAATGCGTGCTAAAGGGATAACAGGAAAAGTCGGTCGATGGATCTATAATTTCCTCACTAACAGAACACAGAGAGTAGTCGTCAACAGAGTAAAGTCCGAGGCAGCTACGGTGAAAAGCTCTGTTCCACAAGGCACAGTACTCGCTCCCATCTTGTTCCTCATCCTCATATCCGACATAGACAAGGATGTCAGCCACAGCACCGTGTCTTCCTTTGCAGATGACACCCGAATCTGCATGACAGTGTCTTCCATTGCAGGCACTGCAAGGCTCCAGGCGGACATCAACCAAATCTTTCAGTGGGCTGCAGAAAACAATATGAAGTTCAACGATGAGAAATTTCAATTACTCAGATATGGTAAACACGAGGAAATTAAATCTTCATCAGAGTACAAAACAAATTCTGGCCACAAAATAGAGCGAAACACCAACGTCAAAGACCTGGGAGTGATCATGTCGGAGGATCTCACCTTCAAGGACCATAACATTGTATCAATCGCATCTGCTAGAAAAATGACAGGATGGATAATGAGAACCTTCAAAACTAGGGAGGCCAAGCCCATGATGACACTCTTCAGGTCACTTGTTCTATCTAGGCTGGAATATTGCTGCACACTAACAGCACCTTTCAAGGCAGGTGAAATTGCTGACCTAGATAATGTACAGAGAACCTTCACGGCGCGCATAACGGAGATAAACACCTCAATTACTGGGAGCGCTTGAGGTCCTGAACCTGTATTCCCTGGAACGCAGGCGGGAGAGATACATGATTATATACACCTGCAAAATCCTAGAGGGACTAGTACCGAACTTGCACACGAAAATCACTCACTACGAAAGCAAAAGACTTGGCAGACGATGCACCATCCCCCCAATGAAAAGCAGGGGTGTCACTAGCACATTAAGAGACCATACAATAAGTGTCAGGGGCCCCCCGAGACTGTTCAACTGCCTCCCAGCATACATAAGGGGTATTACCAACAGACCCTGGCAGTCTTCAAGCTGGCACTGGACAAGCACCTAAAGTTGGTTCCTGACCAGCCGGGCTGTGGCTCGTACGTTGGTTTGCGTGCAGCCAGCAGCAACAGCCTGGTTGATCAGGCTCTGATCCACCAGGAAGCCTGGTCACAGACCGGGCCGCGGGGGCGTTGACCCCCGGAACTCTCTCCAGGTAAACTCCAGGTAAACTCCAGTAATTATGCAATGCATTTCTGGCAGGTAATGATAAAGCTTAAATGTTATTTAAGAACTAGAGAGATTATTTATTAGAACTTCTTCAGCAGTTAACTACAATCATAAGTACAATAAGGTAACAAATGTTAAAATTACAAAATAATTACAAATTATTTCAAACTGGTTCAATGATCTTCAGCTTTGTGGAGTGATTATTCTGAACAGAGATGAAGACACAGCAAGTTACTTGGATTACAATACAAATAAAATGGGATGAGATTCTATACAGTTGACCATTGGTTAACATGCGATCCTGTAAAACAATTTCAATAATACACTATTGCAAAATTTTTGAACAGCCCACCATGAAAAACCTATACACGAAGGCCAGTAACTGCTAATGTCACTGTAACTACATATTGTTATGCCTTTAACAGTCATTCACTTACTCTAGCTGTATTTACAAAAATATTGAATGTGTTAGTGATTGATATTAAAGTGTGAAAGTAAAGGAAAAGTAAAAGGATGATCTTGTGTCACCACCATAATAAATGTTTGAAGATTGAGACACTATGTAACATATGGGAATCTCTACTGATGAAACATTTTGCCACACAGTGACTTCATCAGTCCAATACAAAGAAGAAAGGTGTAAGGAGAGGAAGAGTGAGGTAATCAGTCCCTCAGCCTGGAGTCGATGTTTTCAGTCCATCAATCATGAAGAAAGTATAGCTTAGGGCCGTAGAAGTGGTGAGATGAAGCAGGAGACAGGGTCATAATGGAACCATCCACTAGTCTAAGTAGATCTTCGTCCAAAGGTTGGACAAGTGTTGAAGAATTCTTTGTATCAAGATCCCAGGATGTTGCAGTGTCACTGCAACATCCTGAGAGAGGTGACATGAGCTGTACCTGTCCACAGGGTTAGATTAAATTATTACCAATAGGGGCTGCAGCCCAGGTTCCTCCACCAGCTGGAGGGCCTTTGCCAGCAGGAGGGACTCCACCAGCTGGAGAGCCTCCACCATCAGGAGGGACTCCACCAGCTGGAGAGCCTCTGGCAGCTGGAGGGACTCCCCCAGCTGGAGAGCCTCCACCAGCTGGAGGGCCTCCACCAGCTGGAGGGCCTCCACCAGCTGGAGAGCCTCCAACAGCAGGAGGGACTCCACCAGCTGGAGAGCCTCTGCCAGCAGGAGGGACTCCACCAGCTGGAGGGCCTCCACCAGCTGGAGAGCCTCTGCCAGCAGGAGGGACTCACCAGTGGAGGGCCTCCACCAGCTGGAGGGCCTCCATCAGCTGGAGGGCCTCCACCAGCTGGAGGGCCTCCACCAGCTAGAGGGGCCTCCACCAGCAGGAGGGACTCCACCAGCTGGAGAGCCTCCACCAGCAGGAGGGACTCCACCAGCTGGAGAGCCTCTGCCAGCAGGAGGGACTCCACCAGCTGGAGAGCCTCTGCCAGCAGGAGGGACTCCACCAGCTGGAGGGCCTCCACCAGCTGGAGGGCCTCCACCAGCTGGAGGGCCTCCATCAGCTGGAGGGCCTCCACTAGCAGGAGGGACTCCACCAGCTGGAGAGCCTCCACCAGCAGGAGGGACTCCACCAGCTGGAGAGCCTCTGCCAGCAGGAGGGACTCCACCAGCTGGAGAGCCTCTGCCAGCAGGAGGGACTCCACCAGCTGGAGGGCCTCCACCAGCTGGAGGGCCTCCACCAGCTGGAGGGCCTCCATCAGCTGGAGGGCCTCCACTAGCAGGAGGGACTCCACCAGCTGGAGAGCCTCCACCAGCAGGAGGGACTCCACCAGCTGGAGAGCCTCTGCCAGCAGGAGGGACTCCACCAGCTGGAGAGCCTCTGCCAGCAGGAGGGACTCCACCAGCTGGAGGGCCTCCACCAGCTGGAGGGCCTCCACCAGCTGGAGGGCCTCCATCAGCTGGAGGGCCTCCACTAGCAGGAGGGACTCCACCAGCTGCAGGGCCTCCACCAGCTGGAGGGCCTCCATCAGCTGGAGGGCCTCCACTAGCAGGAGGGACTCCACCAGCTGCAGGGCCTCCACCAGCTGGAGGGCCTCCACTAGCAGGAGGGACTCCACCAGCTGCAGGGCCTCCAGGTACATTTCCAACAACTTACAATCAACATGTTTTTGAGAAATTTGTTTCCAAGTAATTATGCACAGCAAATGTATGAATTTTAATTGTGGACAGCCTTACAAAAATAATTTTTTTTTAATTTTTTTCTCTTGAAAATATCACTGGGGCCTCACAGTAATTGTAGCCCAGGACCTCACAGTACCTGTAGCACAGGAGCCTCACAGTACCTGGAGCACAGGTTACTCACAGTACCTGTAGCACAGGTTACTCGCAGTACATGTAGCCCAGGGACCTCACAGTACCTGGAGCCCAGGGACCTCACAGTACCTGTAGCCCAGGACCTCACAGTACCTGTAGCCCAGGACCTCATAGTACCTGTAGCACAGGTTACTCATAGTACATGTAGCCCAGGGACCTCACAGTACCTGTAGCCCAGGACCTCACAGTAGCTGTAGCACAGGGTACCTCACAGTACTGTAGCACAGGACCCCACAGTACCTGTAGCCCAGGGATCTCACAGTACCTGTAGCCAAGGGGCCTCACAGTACCTGTAGCCAGGACCCCACAGTACCTGTAGCACAGGTACTCCCCAGTACTGTAGCCCAGGGACCTCACAGTACCTGTAGCACAGGTTTACTCACAGTACCTGTAGCACAGGATACTCACAGTACCTGTAGCCCAGGGACCTCACATACCTGTAGCCCAGGGACCTCACAGTACCTTTAGCACCCGGGGACTCACAGTACCTGTAGGGACAGGAACCTCACAGTACCTGTAGCCCAGGGACCTCACAGTACCTGTAGCACAGGTACTCACAGGTTACCTGTAGCACAGGAACCTCACAGTACCTGTAGCCCAGGGCCTCACAGTACCTGTAGCCCAGGGACCTCACAGTACCTATAGCCCAAGGCTCACAGTACCTGTAGTGCAGGGCCTCACAGTACCTGTAGCCCAGGGACCTCACAGTACCTGTAGCCAGACCTCACAGTACCTGACCCCGGGGCCTCACAGTACCTGTAGCCAGGGGGCCACATACCCGTGCCCAGGCCTCA
>NC_069405.1:89592056-89664011 GCF_026875155.1 Cherax quadricarinatus | reverse complement strand
TATTTACGTAAATTTTTATTCTGTGAGTGTATGTATTATGTTTACATGCATATGTAACGGGTTTCTATATATATTTTGAGGAAAATATCATAGATTATTAATAAAAATGCCTATATTGTATTAATGTAAAATAAGACATTTAATGTGCCAAGAGTGATTATTATTACGTAGTATTGGCGTCATGAGTAGAGAGACTCTTAGCAATTTTAATGTGTACCTGCACACCAGCACACTGTGTAAGTATATTTAGGTACAGGTACACATAAGTATAATTATCAGAGTACTGTACACATGAAATATGCAGTAACTTTAAAACACTTGAAATTTTGGAAAGTTTCCTGACATAATAGATGTGGTCACGGAGAATGTAAATTAAACTAGGTGGGGCGTGCCGTGTTTGAAAGACCGCTTGCCGTATAGCAAACGGTAGGTACACATTAATGATGGTGGTGGTAGGTACACTGTCATGATGGTGGGTACACTGTAATGACAGTGGTGGTAAGTATACTGCAATGATGATGGTGGTAGGTATGCTGTAATGATGATGGTGGTAGGTACACTGCAATAATGGTGGTGGTAGGTACACTGCAATGATGGTGGTGGTAGGTACACTGTAATGATGGTGGTGGTAGGTACACTGCAATGATGGTGGTGCTAGGTACTCTGTAATGATGGTGGTGGTAGGTACACAGTAATGATAGTGATAGGTACACTGTAATGATGGTGGTGATAGGTACACTGTAATGATGGTGGTGGTAGGTACACTGTAATGATGGTGGCGGTAGATACACTGTAATGATGGTGGTGGTGGTAGGTACACTGTAATGATGGTGGTGGTGGTAGGTACACTGTAATGATGGTGGTGGTAGGTACACTGTAATGATGGTGGTGGTAGGTACACTGTAATGATGGTGGTGGTAGGTACACTGTAATGATGGTGGTGGTAGGTACACTGTAATGATGGTGGTGGTAGGTACACTGTAATGATGGTGGTGGTAGGTACACTGTAATGATGGTGGTGGTAGGTACACTGTAATGATGGTGGTGGTAGGTACACAGTAATGATTGTTGTGGTAGGTACACAGTGATGATGGTGGTGGCAGGTACACTGTAATGGTGGTGGTGGTAGGTACACTGTAATGATGGTGGTGGTAGGTACACTGTAATGATGGTGGTGGTAGGTACACAGTAATGATGGTGGTGGTAGGTACACTGTAATGATGGTGGTGGTAGGTATATTGTATTGATGGTGGAGGTAGGTACACTGTATTGATGTTGGAGGTAAGTACACAGTAATGATGGTGGTGATAGGTACACAGTAATGATGGTGGTGGTAGGTACACAGTAATGATGGTGGTGGTAGGTACACAGTAATGATGGTGGTGATAGGTACACAGTAATGATGGTGGTGGTAGGTACACAGCAATGATGGTGGTGGTAGGTACACAGTAATGATGGTGGTGGTAGGTACACAGTAATGATGGTGGTGATAGGTACACAGTAATGATGGTGGTGATAGGTACACAGTAATGATGGTGGTGGTAGGTACACAGTAATGATGGTGGTGGTAGGTACACAGTAATGGTGGTGATAGGTACACAGTAATGATGGTGGTGATAGGTACACAGTAATGATGGTGGTGGTAGGTACACAGCAATGATGGTGGTGGTAGGTACACAGTAATGATGATGGTGAGAGGTAGAGTGTAATAAATCACTGATGATGGAAATAATAATAAAGAATAAGAAGACACAATATAGTGAGTGGAATAATACACAAACACACAGTAGAATGAACCTTATAAACATGTATTGGTCTGACATGCACAGTTAACAGTTAATGCTCCAAGTTAGTCCCATACACTGTCATAACTTTCATTCACCTATGTCTAGGTAGCTGTGTAATAATAATAGACTTTATATATAATATACTTTACATGAAATAAATACAAAATAAAGCTAAAGGAATCTTATAGGAGTCAGGAATCGCGGGGAAGAACTAAAAGCCATAAATGAAATCGAAAGAAACCCAAAGTATTTCTTCTCCTATGCCAAATCAAAGTCGAGAACAACATCCAGTATTGGGCCCCTACTTAAACAAGATGGGTCCTACACAGATGACAGCAAGGAAGTGAGTGAGCTATTCAAGTCCCAATATGACTCAGTTTTTTAGCAAGCCGCTAACCAGACTGAGAGTCGAAGATCAAAACAAATTTTTTATGAGAGAGCCACAAAATTTGGTTAACACAAGCCTATCCGATGTTATCCTGACGCCAAATGACTTCGAACAGGCGATAAACCCCCTAAATTACCATCATTTGTTGCATATAACCTCAAATCTACTAACTCTTGTGTTCTATATACGTATTAAAAAATCACTTCCCCATCAACTTCTTGCACATAAGAAAACAGAGGGGCTACAGTATCACGGTGTTAGGATGTATATAGGGAACTCTGCTCTCAAAATATTTAACTTGTACGCTCCTGCTGATAAGTTTAATTACTTGGAGCTCCCAACTTGTGCTCATTCTGAACCTACTCTTATTATTGGCGATTACAATGCAAGACACAAAAGCATTGGAAACTCACAGTTTGGTAATCGTAATGGCAATCAACTGTTGTCACTCTTAAACAGTCATGATAATATCCAAATTGTAGGTGACCTTGAACCCACACATATCTATGGAGGCATCCTTGATCTGTGCCTGGGCTTCAACATTACTTCTGCCAGCTGTGAGTCTTCCATTGTAACAGATATAGCGTCTGATCATTTCCTAGGCTAACCTCACTAGATATTGGTAATACTATCCTTCCTGGTGGGATATTCAAACGGAAATATTTTAATGTTCCCCTGATCAGCATGATGACTTTGTTGCACATGTGACTGACGGGTATAATTCCTATGAGTGTTCCTCTGTAGAGACCTTTAACAATGACCTTGTGAGCAGTATTCGAACTACTTGAACTGCCACTGCAACCTCTTGGTACTCTAAACCCAACAAACTTCCATAATAATCATACCTCTTCAAAAACCATACTTATTACAATGATTCTAAACTTCGTACACTGAAACGTATGCTCGCAGACATAGGCCTAGCCTATAGAAATCATCGTACCCCTGGAATGCTGAGGCTCTTCCAAACTGCCCTTGCTGCCAGAGAGCGTATGACAGAGCTGCGGCAAACAGACTGGGAAAATTTGTCAACGGTCTTAAATGCTCAACCCCACTTAGCCGGGCATGGAGGGACAAAATAGAATTAAGGGTAACAGAACTGGCTGATCGCGCACCCTCATCCCTTGCATAGGGCGAATGAGTTAGTCAGTGCTCGGGCTGCTACATCTAGCTATGACAATCTTCCCAGTACACACAGGCAAAATTAAATGTACAAATATGATGCAAGGGAGAGACTTTGTTGCTTTATGCTCCAAGGCGATGACTGCAACATTCCTTTCACTAATTATGAACTTGATGCAGCACTAACTAAGGGCAACTCCACGTCGCCTGGTGAGGATGGTATTACTTACAACGTACTCAGATTGCTGTGTCGGGAGTACAGGTAATCCATTACTTGAATTATATAACATGAGCTATGTAACTGGGGTGCTCCCTCAATCTTGGACCAACAGCCTCATCATTCCAATTCCTAAGCCCAATCAACAAAATGCATTTTCGCCCAATATCTCTTACTAGCTGCTTGTGTAAACATTTGAGAGAATGATTCTTAATCGTCTCATGTACAGAATCAAACAATTTTTGTCTCCCGGTTACATGGTTTCATGCATGGAAGGAGCGTGCATCATTGCATAGCCACCTTTCTCACCCTGCACACTGACAGCTCATACATTACCTTCCTTGACCTTAAATCCGCTTTCGATGTAGCCAACCGACATGTAATCATTAGTGAACTTGCCAGAATGGATGTTGGAGGATGGCTTCTCCGCTGGATTAAAGGTTACCTTTATTTTTTTTTATTATCACACTGGCCGATTCCCACCAAGGCAGGGTGGCCCGAAAAAGAAAAACTTTCACCATCATTCACTCCATCACTGTCTTGCCAGAAGGGTGCTTTACACTACAGTTTTTAAACTGCAACATTAACACCCTCCTTCAGAGTGCAGGCACTGTACTTCCCATCTCCAGGACTCAAGTCCGGCCTGCCGGTTTCCCTGAATCCCTTCATAAATGTTACTTTGCTCACACTCCAACAGCACGTCAAGTATTAAAAACCATTTGTCTCCATTCACTCCTATCAAACACGCTCATGCATGCCTCCTGGAAGTCCAAGCCCCTCGCACACAAAACCTCCTTTACCCCCTCCCTCCAACCTTTCCTAGGCCGACCCCTACCCCGCCTTCCTTCCACTACAGACTGATACACTCTTGAAGTCATTCTGTTTCGCTCCATTCTCTCTACATGTCCGAACCACCTCAACAACCCTTCCTCAGCCCTCTGGACAACAGTTTTGGTAATCCCGCACCTCCTCCTAACTTCCAAACTACGAATTCTCTGCATTATATTCACACCACACATTGCCCTCAGACATGACATCTCCACTGCCCCCAGCCTTCTCCTCGCTGCAACATTCATCACCCACGCTTCACACCCATATAAGAGCGTTGGTAAAACTATACCAACGCTCTTATATGGGTGTGAAGCGTGGGTGATGAATGTTGCAGCGAGGAGAAGGCTGGAGGCAGTGGAGATGTCATGTCTGAGGGCAATGTGTGGTGTGAATATAATGCACAGAAAATCGTCTGTGTTGTTCCAGGGACATAGAAGTGTAACTAAAGACTTTGAATTAGGAACCCCACAGGGAGGTGTGCTCAGTCCCACACTGTTCAATATTCTAATTAATGCATTACTTAATGCTATGCCTAGTCAGCCCCATCATTATGTGATTAGTTTTGCTGATGACATAATGATTCACACCACCAGATTCTCCAACACCCAAAACATTCTTAATTATGTACTAGCCTCGTGTCAGGGACCTGGGGTTGATAATCTCTACTGATAAAACAAAGATACTCAATAGGCGTCCTCCTCGACAGAGAGGCACAGTT
The DNA here is from genome assembly GCF_026875155.1 of Cherax quadricarinatus. Lineage (NCBI taxonomy): Eukaryota > Metazoa > Arthropoda > Malacostraca > Decapoda > Parastacidae > Cherax > Cherax quadricarinatus. The sequence goes on along the minus strand of NC_069405.1, from coordinate 89,658,951 downwards.
CGTCAGATCCAATTGCATGATGGGTCTCTTCTAGAATATGTAAGCAGATACAGGTATCTAGGCTTTGAGGTTCCACTACTTGGTCCTGTTGTAACAAGACTTTGTCGCCAATACAAAGAAAGACTAAGAGCACTTAGAGTTGTGGCAGGGCTTCACCCCAGGTATGGTGCTAATGTTAAAATTGTGAAAATGATGTATCTTGCTTATATTAGATCATTGGTTGATTATGCTGCACCACTACTTGCTCTTGTGTCTGACTGGAAGCTTGGAGGGCTGGAAAAACTCCAGAACGAAGCAATGAGGATCATTTTAGGATGCCCTCGTACTGCCAAAATTTTAAATATGCAAAAAGAACTTGATATTCCAAGCATCAGAGATCGTGTTACTGAAAGAAATATCCTAATTGGGGTTAATATGCTCAGGCAAGCTCATTCAAACCCCTGCACAGAAGCCCTCCAAACTTTCCTCAGCACTGGTGAACACTCCTCTAGATGGATCGAAAAAAACTGGAACCGACCTCCGCATGAATCAGATACATGATCTATGTCAAGTAGGCAACAGCGGCACTTCTCCACTCCATGGATATTACCCTATTCCAAACTACCATTCCTCCATTTCCCCCCAAACTACTTCTTAAATCACAACCAAAACTTCGCCTTGAAGCCAAACATGAGGCCTTAAGCTGTATTGATAACTTAGTCACACAGCACACACTCTCGCAAATTATTTACGCTGATGGTTCTGTTCACCAATCCCCTGGTGCAGCTGGTAGTCCTGCTGTTGTCATACAGAGTGATGGCTCTCTTAAAGAAATTGGAGCACGCATCAATAATTGGGCCTCTACCCTTCAGACGAACTGTTTGCCATACTCCTTGCACTGAAATGCATCTATGTATCAAAGATTGACAGTTTAATTGTAACTGATTCTCTGTCATCCATAAATGCTCTCAACTCATTAGTTTTAAATTGTGGCATGCTTGTGTCAGAAGCCAGACAAGGTATGGTAGGATTGTGGACAGTGGAGTCAGAGTGCACATGCTGTGGAGTCCATCTCACATTGGTCTTCAGATGCATGATAGAACTGATAAATTGGCAAGCTGTATGCTTTCAAAGAGGGAGTAGATTACAATCTTGGCTTGTCAGGTAGTAGTTTGAGAACAATAATACGAAAAGAACTTCAACTGAATTTTATGGACTTAAGGCTCAGGGAGATTGACACCAGTGAGTCCATCTATTATCATTCCATCATGCAGGAGGAGCCACATGTCTATGGTGCATCCCAACAAATAAGCAGACTCTTGGATGTCACTACTGCCCGGCTCCGGCTGGGTTACAAGTATCTTTGGCAGGTTAAATCACCACCACCAGATGTAGACCAAACAAAATGTAAACTCTGCCAGATGGACTATTGTCACACCCTGCGTCATTATGTACTGGAGTGCGATAAAATTAATGAATTTAGAAACAACTCACTCAGAAGTGTTCAAGAAATGGCTAAGTATTTTATCCACAGTGGTATATTACAGACCATTCTGGAGAAATACCCTGACTTTGCTAGCTGTAAATAAAGCATTACCACATGTGTGTGTGTGTGTGTGTGTTGTGTGTGTGTGTGTGTGTGTGGTGTGTGGTGTGTGTGTGTGTGTGTTTTTGTGTGTTTGTGTGTGTGTGGTGTGTGTGTGTGTGTGTTGTGTGTGTGTGTGTGGGGTGTGTTGTGTGTGTGTGTGTGTTTTGTGTGTTGTGTTGTGTGTGTGTGCACTCACCTAGTTGAGATTGCAGGGGTCGAGTCCAAGCTCTGTGTGTGTGTGTGTGCGTGTGTGTTTGTGTGTGTTTGTGTGTGCATGTGTATGTGTATGAGTGTGTGTGTGTGTGTGTGTGTGTGTGTGTGTGTGTGTGTGGTGTGTGTGTGTGTGTGTGTGTGTGTGTGTGTGTATGAGTGTGTGTGTATGAGTTTGTGTATGTATGTGTGTGTGTGTGGTGTGTGTGTGTGTGTGTGTGTGTGTGTGTGTGTGTGTGTGTTGATGTGTGTGTGTGTGTTTAGTGTGTGTGGTGTGTGTGTGTGTGTGTGTGTGTGTGTGTGTGTGTGGTGTGTGTGTGTGTGTGTGTGTGTGTGTGTGTGTGTGTGTGTGTGTGTGTTTGTGTGTGTGACTCAACAATCAATATTTGCACCAATAACTCATTACAGTTGTGACCGGGTGTGGAAGTGTGAATTGCTCATTACACTACAATTTGTTCATGATTGTAGCCATGTATAAACGCAAGTAACCATTCTTACAGTATTCATTACCTTTGTAACTTGTGAGCTCATTACCTTGTACCTAGTTCAGCCATCAAAACTTTGGGGCCCAGTGCCTGGACCCATTGTGTACCTCTATAATCTGTTAATACCTTTGTAACTTGTCACGATTGTGACTAGACCTACCTGGAGTTCATTACCTTTGTAAATTGTGAGTTCATTACCTTTGTAAATTGTGAATTCATTACCTCTGTAACATGCTCAGCCATCAAAACTTTGAGGCCCAGTCCCTGGACCCATTATGTACCTCTGTAATCTTTTGACTACCGCCCACAGGATGGGTATGGGTGCATAATAAACATATTAAACTAACTGAACTTAACAGGCGATAAATGACATGCCCATGCACTCTGCCCCAGGGCCAGACTCATGGAACTCCGTGTTCATCAAGAACTGCAAGAAGCCCCTATCATGAGCCTTTTCCATCCTATGGAGAGGGAGCATGGACACGGGGGTCGTCCCACAGTTACTAAAAACAACAGACATAGCCCCACTCCACAAAGGGGGCAGTAAAGCAACAGCAAAGAACTACAGACCGATAGCACTAACACCCCATATCATAAAAATCTTTGAAAGGGTCCTATGAAGCAAGATCACCACCCATCTAGAAACCCATCAGTTACACAACCCAGGGCAACATGGGTTTAGAACAGGTCGCTCCTGTCTGTCTCAACTATTGGATCACTACGACAAGGTCCTAAATGCACTAGAAGACAAAAAGAATGCAGATGTAATATATACAGACTTTGCAAAGCCTTCGACAAGTGTGACCATGGCGTAATAGCGCACAAAATGCGTGCTAAAGGGATAACAGGAAAAGTCGGTCGATGGATCTATAATTTCCTCACTAACAGAACACAGAGAGTAGTCGTCAACAGAGTAAAGTCCGAGGCAGCTACGGTGAAAAGCTCTGTTCCACAAGGCACAGTACTCGCTCCCATCTTGTTCCTCATCCTCATATCCGACATAGACAAGGATGTCAGCCACAGCACCGTGTCTTCCTTTGCAGATGACACCCGAATCTGCATGACAGTGTCTTCCATTGCAGGCACTGCAAGGCTCCAGGCGGACATCAACCAAATCTTTCAGTGGGGCTGCAGAAAACAATATGAAGTTCAACGAATGAGAAATTTCAATTACTCAGATATGGTAAACACGAGGAAATTAAATCTTCATCAGAGTACAAAACAAATTCTGGCCACAAAATAGAGCGAAACACCAACGTCAAAGACCTGGGAGTGATCATGTCGGAGGATCTCACCTTCAAGGACCATAACATTGTATCAATCGCATCTGCTAGAAAAATGACAGGATGGATAATGAAAACCCTTCAAAAACTAGGGAGGCCAAGCCATGATGACACTTTCAGGTCACTTGTTCTATCTAGGCTGGAATATTGCTGCACACTAACAGCACCTTTCAAGGCAGGTGAAATTGCTGACCTAGATAATGTACAGAGAACCTTCACGGCGCGCATAACGGAGATAAAACACCTCAATTACTGGGAGCGCTTGAGGTTCCTGAACCTGTATTCCCTGGAACGCAGGCGGGAGAGATACATGATTATATACACCTGCAAAATCCTAGAGGGACTAGTACCGAACTTGCACACGAAAATCACTCACTACGAAAGCAAAAGACTTGGCAGACGATGCACCATCCCCCCAATGAAAAGCAGGGGTGTCACTAGCACATTAAGAGACCATACAATAAGTGTCAGGGGCCCCCCGAGACTGTTCAACTGCCTCCCAGCATACATAAGGGGTATTACCAACAGACCCCTGGCAGTCTTCAAGCTGGCACTGGACAAGCACCTAAAGTTGGTTCCTGACCAGCCGGGCTGTGGCTCGTACGTTGGTTTGCGTGCAGCCAGCAGCAACAGCCTGGTTGATCAGGCTCTGATCCACCAGGAAGCCTGGTCACAGACCGGGCCGCGGGGGCGTTGACCCCCGGAACTCTCTCCAGGTAAACTCCAGGTAAACTCCAGTAATTATGCAATGCATTTCTGGCAGGTAATGATAAAGCATTAAATGTTATTTAAGAACTAGAGAGATTATTTATTAGAACTTCTTCAGCAGTTAACTACAATCATAAGTACAATAAGGTAACAAATGTTAAAATTACAAAATAATTACAAATTATTTCAAACTGGTTCAATGATCTTCAGCTTTGTGGAGTGATTATTCTGAACAGAGATGAAGACACAGCAAGTTACTTGGATTACAATACAAATAAAATGGGATGAGATTCTATACAGTTGACCATTGGTTAACATGCGATCCTGTAAAACAATTTCAATAATACACTATTGCAAAATTTTTGAACAGCCCACCATGAAAAACCTATACACGAAGGCCAGTAACTGCTAATGTCACTGTAACTACATATTGTTATGCCTTTAACAGTCATTCACTTACTCTAGCTGTATTTACAAAAATATTGAATGTGTTAGTGATTGATATTAAAGTGTGAAAGTAAAGGAAAAGTAAAAGGATGATCTTGTGTCACCACCATAATAAATGTTTGAAGATTGAGACACTTATGTAACATATGGGAATCTCTACTGATGAAACATTTTGCCACACAGTGACTTCATCAGTCCAATACAAAGAAGAAAGGTGTAAGGAGAGGAAGAGTGAGGTAATCAGTCCCTCAGCCTGGAGTCGATGTTTTCAGTCCATCAATCATGAAGAAAGTATAGCTTAGGGCCGTAGAAGTGGTGAGATGAAGCAGGAGACAGGGTCATAATGGAACCATCCACTAGTCTAAGTAGATCTTCGTCCAAAGGTTGGACAAGTGTTGAAGAATTCTTTGTATCAAGATCCCAGGATGTTGCAGTGTCACTGCAACATCCTGAGAGAGGTGACATGAGCTGTACCTGTCCACAGGGTTAGATTAAATTATTACCAATAGGGGCTGCAGCCCAGGTTCCTCCACCAGCTGGAGGGCCTTTGCCAGCAGGAGGGACTCCACCAGCTGGAGAGCCTCCACCATCAGGAGGGACTCCACCAGCTGGAGAGCCTCTGGCAGCTGGAGGGACTCCCCCAGCTGGAGAGCCTCCACCAGCTGGAGGGCCTCCACCAGCTGGAGGGCCTCCACCAGCTGGAGAGCCTCCAACAGCAGGAGGGACTCCACCAGCTGGAGAGCCTCTGCCAGCAGGAGGGACTCCACCAGCTGGAGGGCCTCCACCAGCTGGAGAGCCTCTGCCAGCAGGAGGGACTCCACCAGCTGGAGGGCCTCCACCAGCTGGAGGGCCTCCATCAGCTGGAGGGCCTCCACCAGCTGGAGGGCCTCCACCAGCTAGAGGGGCCTCCACCAGCAGGAGGGACTCCACCAGCTGGAGAGCCTCCCCCAGCAGGAGGGACTCCACCAGCTGGAGAGCCTCTGCCAGCAGGAGGGACTCCACCAGCTGGAGAGCCTCTGCCAGCAGGAGGGACTCCACCAGCTGGAGGGCTCCACCAGCTGGAGGGCCTCCACCAGCTGGAGGGCCTCCATCAGCTGGAGGGCCTCCACTAGCAGGAGGGACTCCACCAGCTGGAGAGCCTCCACCAGCAGGAGGGACTCCACCAGCTGGAGAGCCTCTGCCAGCAGGAGGGACTCCACCAGCTGGAGAGCCTCTGCCAGCAGGAGGGACTCCACCAGCTGGAGGGCCTCCACCAGCTGGAGGGCCTCCACCAGCTGGAGGGCCTCCATCAGCTGGAGGGCCTCCACTAGCAGGAGGGACTCCACCAGTGGAGAGCCTCCACCAGCAGGAGGGACTCCACCAGCTGGAGAGCCTCTGCCAGCAGGAGGGACTCCACCAGCTGGAGAGCCTCTCCAGCAGGAGGGCACTCCACCAGCTGGAGGGCCTCCATCAGCTGGAGGGCCCCACCAGCTGGAGGGCCTCCACTCAGCTGGAGGGCCTCCACTAGCAGGAGGGATTTCCACCAGCTGCAGGCCTCCACCAGCTGGAGGGACTCCACAGTGGAGGCCTCCACTAGCAGGAGGGACTCCACCAGCTGAGGCCTCCACCAGCTGGAGGGCCTCCACAGCTGGAGGGCTCCACAGCTGCAGGGCCTCCAGGTACTCCAAACAACTTACATCAACAGTTTGGTTGGAAGCACTCCAGTCGTTTAGTGGAAGCCTCAAAATAATTTATTTACCTGAAAATATCAGCTGGGGCCTCCACAGTACATTGTAGCCCGGGGACTCTCACAGTCCCTGTAGCACAGGGCCTCACAGTACCTGTAGCACAGGACTACAATAACTGTTAGCCAGGTTTCGCAAGTAATGTAGCCCAGGGAATCACAGTACCTGGAGCCAGGGGACCTCAAGTACATGTGCCAGGACTCACAGTACCTGTAGCCAGGGGCCTCATAGTACCTGTAGCACAGGTACTCACAGTACTGTAGCCCAGGGACCTCACAGTACCTGTAGCCCAGGACCTCACAGTAGCTGTAGCACAGGTTACTCACAGTACATGTAGCCCAGGGACCTCACAGTACCTGGAGCCCAGGGACCTCTCAGTACCTGTAGCCCAGGACCTCACAGTACCTGTAGCCCAGGACCTCACAGTACCTGTAGCACAGGTTACTCACAGTACATGTAGCCCAGGGACCTCACAGTACCTGTAGCCCAGGGACCTCACAGTACCTGTAGCCCAGGGACCTCACAGTACCTGTAGCACAGGTTACTCACAGTACCTGTAGCCCAGGGATCTCACAGTACCTGTAGCCAAGGGACCTCACAGTACCTGTAGCACAGGTTACTCACAGTACCTGTAGCACAGGAACCTCACAGTACCTGTAGCCCAGGGACCTCACAGTACCTGTAGCACAGGTTACTCACAGTACCTGTAGCACAGGAACCTCACAGTACCTGTAGCCCAGGGACCTCACATTACCTGTAGCCCAGGGACCTCACAGTACCTTTAGCCCAGGGGCCTCACAGTACCTGTAGTGCAGGGACCTCACAGTACCTGTAGCCCAGGGACCTCACAGTACCTGTAGACCAGGGACCTCACAGTACCTGTAGCCCAGGGGCCTCACAGTACCTGTAGCTCAGGTGCCTCACAGTACCTGTAGCCCAGGGACCTCACAGTACCTATAGCCCAAGGACCTCACAGTACCTGCAGCCCAGGGGCCTCACAGCACCTGTGGCCCAGGGACCTCACAGTACCTGTAGCCCAGAAACCTCACAGTACCTGAAACCCAGGGACCTCACAGTACCTGTAGCCCAGGGTCCTCACAGTACCTGTAGCCCAGGGTCCTCACAGTACCTGGAGCCAAGGGAAATCACAGAACCTGTAGCCAAGGGACCTCACAGTACCTGAAGCCCAGGGGCCTCAAAGTACCTGTAGCCCAAGGACCTCACAGTAACTGTAGCCCAGGGACCTCACAGCACTTGTAGCCCAGGGACCTCACAGTACCTATGGCCCAGGGACCTCACAGTACCTGTAGCTCAGTGCCTCACAGAACCTGTAGTGCAGGGGCCTCACAGTACATGTAGCCCAGGGACATCACAGTAATTTTAGCACAGGGACCTTACAGTACCTGTAGCCCAAAGGACTCACAGTACCTAAAGACCAGGGACATCACAGTACTTGTAGCCCAGGGAATGAACAATACCTGTGGCCCATAGACCTCACAGTACCTGTGGCCCATAGACCTCACAGTACCTGTAGCCCAAGGGCCTCACAGTACTTGTAGCCAGGGGACCTCACAGTACATGTAGCCCAGGGGCCCCACAGTACCTGTAGCCCAGGGACCTCACAGTACCTGTAGTGCAAGGACCTCACAGTACCTGTAACCCAGGGACCTAACAGAACCTGAAGCCCCGAGGCCTCACACTACTTGTAGCCCAGGGACCTCACAGTACCTGTAGTGCAGGTGACTCACAGTATCTGTAGCCCAGGGACCTCACAGAACCTGTAGCCCAGGGGCCTCAATACTTGTAGCCCAGGGACCTCACAGTACCTGAAGCCTAGGGACCTCAACGTACCTGATGCCCAGGGGCCTCACAGTACCTGTCGCCCAGGGACCTCACAGTACCTGTAGGCTAGGGGCATATCAGTAGTAGTAGCAGCCTAGGGACCTCACAGTACTAATAGCCCAGGGACCTCACAGTACCTGTAGCATAGGGGCCTCACAGCACCTGTAGCCGAGGAGCCTCACAGTACCTAAATCTCAGGGGCCTCACAGTACCTGTAGCCTAGGAACTCACAGTACCTGTACCCAGGCACTTCACAGCACCAGTAGCCCAGGGGTTTCATAGTAAATGTAGCCCAGGGACCTAACATTACCTGTAGCCCTAAAGTATAGCCCAGGGACATCACAGTACCTGTAGCCCAGGGACCTCACAGTTCCAGTGGCATAGGGACCTCACAGTACCTGTAGCCCAGGGACCTCACAGTACCTGAAGCCAAGGGACCTGACAGTTCCTGTAGCCCAGGGACCTCACAGTACCTGTACCATAGGGACCTCACCGTACCTGAAGCCCAAGGGACCTGACAGTACCTGTAGCCCAAAGACCTCACAGTACTCATAGCCCAGGGGTCTCATAGTACCTGTAGCACAGGGACTGCACAGTACCTGTAGCCAAGGGACCTCACAGTAACTGTAGCCTAGAGACCTCACAATACCTGTAGCAGAGGCACATCATAGTCGCTGTAGCCCAGGGACCTCAGTACATGTAGCCCAGGAGCCTCACAGTACCTGTAATCAAGGGGCCTCACAGTACCTGTAACCCAGAGGCCTCACAGCACCTGTAGGCCAGGGACCTCACAGTACCTGTAGCCCAGGGGCCTCACAGGACATGTAGTCCAGGGGTCTCACAATACCTATAGCCCAGGGACCTCACAATACCTGTAGCCCAGGGACCTCACAGTATGTGTAGCAAAGGGACCTGACAGTACCTGTAGCCCAGAGACCTCACACTACTTGCAGCCCAGGGACGTCACAGTACCTGTAGCCCAGGGGCATCACAGTACCTATCGGCCAGGAGTCTCACAGTACATGTAGCCCAGATACCTCACAATACCTGTAGCCCAGGGACATCATAGTACCTATTGCGGAGGGGCCTAACAGCAACTGTAGCCAAGGGACCTCACAGTACCTGTAGCCCAGGGGCCTAACAGTACGTGTAGCCCAGGGACCTCACAGTACCTGAAGCCCAAGGACCTGACAGTACCTGTAGTCCAGGGGCCTCACAGTACTTGTAGCCCAGGGAACTCACAGTACCTGTAGCCCAGGGGCCTCACAGTACATGTAGCCCAGAGGCCGCACAGCATATGTAGCCCAGGGACCTTACAGTAACTATAGCCTAGTCATCTCAAAATACCTGTAGCCAAGGGACATCATAGTACCTGTAGCCCAGGGACCTCACAGTACTTGTAACCCAGGGGCCTCACAGTAACTGTAGCCCAGGGGCCTCACAGTAACTGTAGCCCAGGGGCCACATGGTACCTGTAGCCCAAGGACTTCACAGTACCTGTAGCCAAGGGGTCTCAAAATTTACCTACAGGCCAGGGACTTCACAAAAACTGTAGCCCTGGAACATCACAGTACGTGTAGCAAAGGGACCTGCCAGTACCTGTGGCCCAGAGACCTCACAGTACTTGCAGCCCAGGGACGTCACAGTACCTGGAACCCAGGAGCTTCATAGTACCTGTAGCCCTGGGACCTCACAATACCTGTAGCCCAGGGAAATCATAGTATCTGTATCCCAGGGACCTCACAGTACCTGTAGCACAGGGACATAACAGTACCTGTAGCCAGGGACCTGTAGTACCTGTAACCCTGGGCATCTCACACTACCTGTAGCCAAGGCACCTCACAGTACCTGTAGTCCAGGGGCCTCAAGAGGATCTGTAATCAACGGTCCTCACAGTACCTGCAGCCCAGGAACCTCACAGTACCTGTAGCCCATGGACCTCACAGCATCTGTAGCCCAGGGACCTTACATTACCTGTAGCCCAGGGGCATCACAATACCTACAGCCCAGCTGTCTCACAGTACCTGTAGCCGAGAGACCTCACAGTACCTATAGCCCAGGGGCTTCACAATACCTGTAGGCCAGGAGCCTCATAGTACCTGTAGCCAAGGGGCCTCACAGTACCTGTAGACCAGGGGCCTAACAATACCTGTAGCACAGGGATCTCACACCACCTGTAGCCCATGGACCTTTAAGTACCTGTAGCCCAGTGGGCTCAGAGGACATGTAGACCAGGCACCTCACAGTAACTGTAGCCCATGGACCTCACAGCACCTGTAGCCCAGGGACCTCACATTACATGTAGCCCAGGGGCATCAGAGTAACTGTAGCCCAGGGGTCTTACAGTACCTGTACCCAAGGGACCTCACAGTACCTACAGCACAGGGGCTTCACAATACCTGTAGCCCAGGGCCCTCACAGTACATGTAGCCCAGGGACCTAACTATACTTGTAGCCCAGGGGCCTCACAGTACCTGTAGCCCAGGAACCTCACAGTACCTGTAGCACAGGAGCCTCATAGTACCTGTAGTCTATTGGCCTCACAGTACCTGTAGACCAGGGACCTCACAGTATCTGTAGCCCAGGGACCTCACAGTACCTGTAGCCCAGGAGCCTCACAGTACCTGTATCACAGGGGCCTCACAGTAACTGTAGCCCAAGGGCCTCACAGTACCTGTAGCCCAGGGTACTCATAGTACCTGTATCCCAGGGGCCTCACAGTAGCTGTAGCCCAGGGAACTCACAGTACCTGTAGCCAAGGGGCCTCACAGTACCTGTAGCCCAGGGACCTCACAGTACCTATAGCCCAGGAGCCTCACAGTACCTGTATCACAGGGGCCTCACAGTAACTGTAGCCCAAGGGCCTCACAGTAACTGTAGCCCAGGGAACTAACAGTACCTGTAGCCAAGGGGCCTCACAGTACCTGCAGCCCAGGGGCCTCACAGTACCTGCAGCCCAGGGGCCTCACAGTACCTGTAGCCCAGGGACTTCAGTACCTGTAACCCAGGGGCCTCATAATACCTGTAGTCCAGGGATCTCACAATACCTGTAGCCCAGGGACCTCACAGTATGTGTAGCAAAGGGACCTGACAGTACCTGTAGCCCAGAGACCTCACACTACTTGCAGCCCAGGGACGTCACAGTACCTGTAGCCGAGGGGCCTCACAGTACCTATCGGCCAGGAGTCTCACAGTACATGTAGCCCAGATACCTCACAATACCTGTAGCCCAGGGACATCATAGTACCTATTGCGGAGGGGCCTAACAGCAACTGTAGCCAAGGGACCTCACAGTACCTGTAGCCCAGGGGCCAACCAATACCTGCAGCCCAGGGGTTTAACAGTACGTGTAGCCCAGGGACCTCACAGTACCTGAAGCCCAAGGACCTGACAGTACCTGTAGTCCAGGGGCCTCACAGTACTTGTAGCCCAGGGAACTCACAGTACCTGTAGCCCAGGGGCCTCACAGTACATGTAGCCCAGAGGCCGCACAGCATATGTAGCCCAGGGACCTTACAGTAACTATAGCCTAGTCATCTCAAAATACCTGTAGCCAAGGGACATCATAGTACCTGTAGCCCAGGGACCTCACAGTACTTGTAGCCCAGGGGCCTCACAGTAACTGTAGCCCAGGGGCCTCACAGTAACTGTAGCCCAGGGGCCACATGGTACCTGTAGCCCAAGGACTTCACAGTACCTGTAGCCAAGGGGTCTCACAATACCTACAGGCCAGGGACTTCACAATACCTGTAGCCCTGGAACATCACAGTACGTGTAGCAAAGGGACCTGCCAGTACCTGTGGCCCAGAGACCTCACAGTACTTGCAGCCCAGGGACGTCACAGTACCTGGAACCCAGGAGCTTCATAGTACCTGTAGCCCTGGGACCTCACAATACCTGTAGCCCAGGGAAATCATAGTATCTGTATCCCAGGGACCTCACAGTACCTGTAGCACAGGGACATAACAGTACCTGTAGCCCAGGGACCTGTAAGTACCTGTAACCCTGGGCATCTCACACTACCTGTAGCCAAGGCACCTCACAGTACCTGTAGTCCAGGGGCCTCAAGAGGATCTGTAATCAACGGTCCTCACAGTACCTGCAGCCCAGGAACCTCACAGTACCTGTAGCCCATGGACCTCACAGCATCTGTAGCCCAGGGACCTTACATTACCTGTAGCCCAGGGGCATCACAATACCTACAGCCCAGCTGTCTCACAGTACCTGTAGCCGAGAGACCTCACAGTACCTATAGCCCAGGGGCTTCACAATACCTGTAGGCCAGGAGCCTCATAGTACCTGTAGCCAAGGGGCCTCACAGTACCTGTAGACCAGGGGCCTAACAATACCTGTAGCACAGGGATCTCACACCACCTGTAGCCCATGGACCTTTAAGTACCTGTAGCCAGTGGGTCAGAGGACATGTAGACCAGGCACCTCACAGTAACTGTAGCCCATGGACCTCACAGCACCTGTAGCCCAGGGACCTCACATTACATGTAGCCCAGGGGCATCAGAGTAACTGTAGCCCAGGGGTCTTACAGTACCTGTACCCAAGGGACCTCACAGTACCTACAGCACAGGGGCTTCACAATACCTGTAGCCCAGGGCCCTCACAGTACCTGTAGCCCAGGGACCTAACTATAACTGTAGCCCAGGGGCCTCACAGTACCTGAAGCCCAGGAACCTCACAGTACCTGTAGCACAGGAGCCTCATAGTACCTGTAGTCTATTGGCCTCACAGTACCTGTAGACCAGGGACCTCACAGTATCTGTAGCCCAGGGACCTCACAGTACCTGTAGCCAAGGGGCCTCACAGTACCTGTAGCCCAGGGACCTCACAGTACCTATAGCCCAGGAGCCTCACATTACCTGTATCACAGGGGCCTCACAGTAACTGTAGCCCAAGGGCCTCACAGTAACTGTAGCCCAGGGAACTCACAGTACCTGTAGCCAAGGGGCCTCACAGTACCTGCAGCCCAGGGGCCTCACAGTACCTGCAGCCCAGGGGCCTCACAGTACCTGTAGCCCAGGGACCTCAGTACCTGTAACCCAGGGGCCTCATAATACCTGTAGTCCAGGGATCTCACAATACCTGTAGCCCAGGGACCTCATAGTACCTGTAGCCCAGTAACCTAACAGTACCTGTAGCCCAGTATACTTGGAGAGGGTTTCGGGGATCAACGCCCCCGCGGCCCGGTCTGAGACCAGGCCTCGTGGTGGATCAGAAATAGTGACTCTGATAAATTATTAAGTTACAATGGTGGGATAACACTGCCAAGGGAAAGGTAATCTCAGAATCACTAACATATAAATAAAAAGAAAAAAAAACTGTAGGGTGGGAGAGTTAGAAGAATTGTTTGTCTTAATTACTGAACTAGTATAGTTTGTGAAATATTTGTTACTTTTATATATTTACTAAACATAAAAAATGTCAGCAAACTGGAGGTAGTGTGTTGGTGGGAAAATATGATGGAATTCTGGCTAGTGGTGATCAGGAGTAGTCAAGTGGACCACCATAGCTGCCTACAGTCTGCTTAGAAAGTTTTGACTCCAGCCACAGGACAAACTCCTAATCACTGCAACACAAGGCAACAGATAATTGAAGTACACACTTTTTAGAAATCATCTTAAACAATTGTAAGTGTGGCCTTGCAGCCTCAAGAGTGCACTCATTCGCCTTTGGGTCAAACTCTGCACTATGTTCAATGAAGCTGGAGTGATGGTATATGTGATGGATAATAATGTTAGAAGAGGAGAGTGTTTTGTTCTTTGCATCATGGCTGCTCCAGAGATGCAGCAGCAGCCACGAGGCAGAGAACAAAACACCGTGTTCTTCTAACATTATTATTATCCATCTAATACACGCATCATCTAAGCTTCATAAAACATAGTGCACTGTATGATCCAAAGGAGGATGAGCCCACTTTTGAAGCTGCATGGCTCACTTACTCTTAGTGTATGAGTGTTTCCACAAATTTCTAAAAAGTCCGCATTTCACCCCTTTATTACTGTATGTTGCAATGATCAGAAGTTTGCTCTGCAGCCGGTGTAGTAACTTTCTGTGCAGATTTGAAAAGGAGCAATTCAGTTGCATCTATACTGAACATATGGTGATAAATGGCAATAAATGACATGCCCATGCACTCTGCCCCAGGGCCAGACTCATGGAACTCCGTGTTTATCAAGAACTGCAAGAAGCCCCTATCACGAGCCTTTTCCATCCTATGGAGAGGGAGCATGGACACGGGGGTCGTCCCACAGTTACTAAAAACTTCACGAGGACAGCCAAGAGCTAACTGCATTCTCCACTCCTACAGGTCATTATCACTTCCTCCGTATGGCGTTTGGATTACGATCCTCCCCTATCACGTTCTCAAGGCTCATGACTAATATCTTTAGAGGTCTCATAGGTAATGCACTTATGGTGTACTTAGATGACGTAATCGTCATGTCTAAAGACGTGGATACACACTTGAAAAGACTTGATATAGTACTTGGTAAGCTTGAAGAAGCCAATTTAAAGATCAAACTGTCTAAATGTCAATTTTTCAGATCAGAAATTAAGTTTCTTGGTCACGTAGTCACTCCTAGAGGGGTTACGACTGACCAAAGTAAAGTAACTGCAGTACTAAATTTTCCAACTTCCAAAACTGCTGATGCCGTAAGATCCTTTGTGGGCTTAGCAGGTTTTTATAGATCTTTCATTGCCAATTTTTCTTCCATAGCTGCTCCTCTAACTGAGTTGCTTAAGAAAGATGCTCCTTTTGTTTGGACCTTCCATCAAGAAAGAGCATTCCAAACTCTAAAAGAAAAGCTAACATCTGCTCCAATTTTGAAATTTCCAGATTTTTCTAAGTCCTTCTATCTGACAACTGATGCTAGTTCTATTGGCATAGGTGCCGTACTAGCTCAGAAGACCGATGGCAAGTACAATGCAGTTGCATTTGCTAGCCGAGTCCTTACGAAGGCTGAACGTAATTATACAGTAACTGAGCAAGAAGCTTTAGCAATAGTATGGTTTTTAAAGCACTTCCGAGACATTATTTATCAGTACTCTGTTCATGTCTTGACAGACCACGCTCCACTGATACCTTTATTCCAGAACAAACAACCTACTGGAAGGTTAGCCAGATGGACCTTGACTATCCAAGAGTTCAATCCCACCTTTGAACACTTACCTGGCAAGTCAAATGTAGTCGCAGATGCCTTATCGCGACATGTTAGTATAGTAACTGCAGACCCTCCATTTAGTGCTGAGGATGTAAAGAATGCTCAACGAACAGATCCCATGTGGTCTGGTGTGATTCGATTCCTGCTCCAGGAAGATCTTATTCTGACTGTGAAGCCACCAGCACCCATCAGTGACTTTGTCATGAACCAAGAATTACTGTATCGAACAGCCGAGTTGGGTACTCCTAGCAGAAGAGTATACCAGTTAGTAATTCCACAGTCACTAGTGAATGTAGCCTTAGAGCTAGTTCACGATGTACCAGGTGTTGCGCACCCTGGTATGGATCGTTCAGTAAAACAAGCCAGATTGAAATACTTTTGGCCTCGTATGGCAACTGATATTTCTGAGAATGTTAAGAAATGTAGTGTCTGCATGCAACATAAAGGTAACGCTAATGGCCCTAATCCAATCCAAGTGTATCCAACCACTAGCGAACCTTGGGAAAGAGTTGCGCTAGATTTGTTAACTAATTTCCAATGTTCCCTCCAGGGCAACAAACATCTGTGTGTTATGGTAGACCATTTCACCAGATATTGTGAGTTAGTTCCTATTGCAGATAAGACTGCCGAGACAGTAGCTAAAGCGTTTAAAGAACGCATTATCTGCAGGCATACCACCTGTAAGTCCCTAGTAACAGATAATGGTGGTGAATTCTGTAATGAGATTCTTGAAAATTTGTGCACCTTGTACAAGATCTCTAAATCCACCATTGTTCCTCATCATCCTGCCAGCAATGGGTTAGCGGAATGTACCAATAAGAAAGTACTTGATGTCTTGAGAGCCACTATCAATCCCAACAGTGAAACTTGGGATGAAGTTATACCTGATGTGCAGTGTGCTATAAATTCTGCTTACAATGTTTCTATAGGTGACACTCCACATTATGCATTGTATGGTGTAGATAAACGTTTGCCTTATGAGTTGCTATATTCTAATCCGAAACCAAATTACAACCCTGATGATTTCATAGCAACTCGTACCAGCTTAGCTCAAAGTGTTTTTAGAAGAATCCATGAAAGACTTCATAAATCAACAGCAGAATTTACAAGAATCGCAAACACTCGAGCAAAGCCATCCAAAATCAAAGTAGGTTCGAGAGTTATGCTGACTAACTTTAACAAAACGTCTGCAATGCCTAAGCTCGATCAAAAGTTTGTTGGTCCTTATCGTGTAGTTGAACATATCACTGGTAATAAGTATAAGGTTAGAGAAATTAGTACTGGTCAGTATAAAGAATCGCATTTAGATCATATGAAGTTAGTATGTGATGATAATGATGTTCCAACCCAGACTAATGTGACAGACTCTGACAATCCTCCTGATCCTGTACTCTCTTCCTCTGATACTCAGTCAGACGATCAACCTGAATGTCGTTATTCCCTACGTACACGACAGGTATTGAGAAATCCTCAAGTATCATTTGTAACTACCATTCAGATTTGCCTCAAATACAGCATGAGTTAGCCAGTGCTACAGAGTTTGATCCTCCCAGAGATGACACCCATTCTGCATATGTCAATCTCACCCTAGCAGAGTTGGGGTTAAATGTAAATAACCTGTATAGATGAATAATTACAGTATCAACTTACCAGTATTCAAGAATTTTTTTTTTTGTGTTCACGTTCTCTCCGAATTCTGAGAGTTAACAGTCTAGATTTGAGTGCACCGAATCTGCCTTTCTGTTAAACACTTCTTTCTTTGTATATATTCCTTCCTCAGAATCCATAGATCACATGAATACAGATCGATCGATCAAATTTTTTTTTTATCACTTCTATTGTGTAATCCCAATGTTGAGTTTCATTCAATGAGTTGTGCTATATCATACCTTGTATTGCGTTACAGTTTCATTACAGTTTCAGTTACATAAGCTTCCATTCCAATATTCTACTTATGTATGTTATAATGTTCAATTGTTGTGTACTTTGACATTGTATAGAATCAGCCCAAGCAGTATACCTGCCGTCTCTAGTTTGTATTAGTTGTATGTCGGGACGACATACGTTAGCGTCGCCGAGCTCTCAGTAGTAGTACCAGTTCCTAGTAACCAGTTACCAGTAACCAGTGTACCGTAGAGACTCACTACCACCATCTGTGTGAATCATTGACTGTATTCATATTGCTGCTGACCATAGCAGGATTTCAAACACCCTCACCCGTAGGCACTCATGAGTCAGTCAAAATAGGGAGCAGAGAGAGGCAGGTCGGCTGTTGGTGCCTTCCCATACTTTCCGTTATTATTATATGTACTACCAGCCTACGTGAGTACAGTGGACCCCCGCATAACGATTACCTCCGAATGCGACCAATTATGTAAGTGTATTTATGTAAGTGCGTTTGTACGTGTATGTTTGGGGGTCTGAAATGGACTAATCTACTTCACAATATTCCTTATGTTAACAATTCGGTCAGTACTGGACACCTGAACATACATCTGGAGTGAAAAAATATCGTTAAACCGGGGTCCACTGTATTTCTTACCCCATCCGCGTTTCGAAAACCCACATGACAAATGGTGGCACCGGTGTGGGCGTGGATTTAAGGGTATTTCAGACGTCAGAAGACTGTTTGTGGGGAGCCGGCAGGTCAAAGGTGAACCGTCCGCCACCTCCAGCTAATCACTACCCTCACTCACCTCCACCCTGTACTCCAGCCTGGACAGCACTGATAAATGATGATAAAAGTTTGTCTAATCTAACAGCAAATGCACTCAACGATTCATTAGTCATGGGTGTAGCATTCACTAGTTCCCTAAGAACGACATATGGATCAGCTGTTTTTACTGGTACGAGGAAAGAACGAATCAGTTCCTCATATTGTGATCACTTAGTAAGATTCCTGAAGTCTCGCATATCAAGGAGATCAACAACATGAACAGCAGCAGGGGACCGATGAAGAGCTTCTTTCACAAGTCTGATAAGACTTTCTTCTGAAGGAGGACCTTCAACTAGAGCATTAACACGAGAACGAATGGCAGTAAACCATGCTTCAAGACTATGTACATAGCATTGAATAAAGGTAATGCATCAAGGGAATCACGAGTAAAACTATAGTATCTCAGTGTCTGGGTCGGTCTGTCAGTCGCTAAGGAACTGTGAGGGCTGATGACAGGAGCAGCAGTAGCCTGAGAGGTCTGAGTGTCGACATTCACTAAAGTATCACTTGACGGTATGTGAGACATAATGGCAAAGAAGTTGCACGAGAACAAATAAGGCAAAAATAATGAACAATAAAAATGATATAAAATATTAAAATTAAAATAAAAGAGATGCAACTAATTCTGCAGAAGTAATAAAAAAAATATCTAAGATACACTGCAAGAGGAAGGACAACTCAATGTAAAGGACTGCTGGACAAGATAAAAAAAAATACATTGAAATTTACAAGTAAAAATATTACTGGAGACTGAATTAAATGCAAAATGAGCTGTCTGTACTCTTGCTAATAAAGAAATTAATTAATAAAACTGTAATTCAATGTAAAAGTATAAAATAAATTCACGAAATTGTAAGCAAAGAGAGATAACTGGGAAATTTAAATATTTTCTAAGAATGCATAAACAAAATTAAAATTAATGCAAAGACAACATGAGGAAAATAATAAAATGAAAAACAAGACTCAAACAATAATGAACTGAGAATAATAATGCATAAAAATATCAATAAAAAAATAATTCACTGCAGAACAAGTGCAACAAATAATTCACTGCACAACAAGTGCAACAAAATAAGGTGTAGAAATAATCAATGCAGTAATAAAAGTTACACTGGGAAAATGTTGGTTAAAAAATAAAATAAAAATACAGGAAGGCCCCACTTATATGGCTGGTTAGGTTCCAGGCTACCGCCATAAAGCGGAAACCGCCGTAAAGTGGAACACCCTTTTTTTCCACTTACAAATGCATACAAACACTAGATAACAAGTTTACACTAACATATATTAAGTTAGCAATAAAACCAGGCATCAAAAAACAATAAAAAAGTACAATACACACATAGTGCACTCATTACTTACCTTAAAATATTTATAGTCTTAATCTAGGGTGAGACAAGTAGTATTTATTGTAAGAAATCAAGTGTGGTATGTATGGTAGTCAGCCAGGCTACCATACCAGGCCACCCCACCCACACATACAATTCTATGATATTTAAGCATCCCAGAGCAATAAAATGTATATACAGTTCACTCATTACTTACCTTAAAATATAGGGTGAGATGAGTAGTATTTATTGTAAAAAATCAAGTGTGGTATGTATGGTAGTCAGCCGGGCTACCATACCAGGCCAACCCACCTACACATAATATTCTATTACATTTAAGCATCCCAGAGCGATAAAATGTATATACAGTTCACTCATTACTTACCTTAAAATATTTGTAGTCTTAATGTAGGGTCAGGAGTAAGTAAATGAGATAAAACGAATAAATGAGAGAGAGAAAGAATGAGTGCATGAGAGAGGACAGGCGTAGAGTTATGTAAACAAACCAGGCGAAGGTAAGTTTTGTAAACGAAGTGTACACGTCTGGTTTGTGTACAAGTTACATTGTGTACAGGTTGTCTCTACATTGATAAGGTAGAATAAATAAAGAAGAACACGCCCATTCTCATGTAACATCATTTTGAGAAGAAATGATGCTCTGAGTGAAGGCAATGGAAATAAGTCACTCTGACTTTTTTGGGTTATCCTAGGTTCTCTACACATATGTTGTTATGTATGATAATCTATGTAACTGTATTTGTGTATACCTGAATAAACTTACTTACATACATACGAAAGGAATAATTTTCTACAGTTACCCCCAGTAACACATTTTCTCTTATGTTAGATTAGAGAAAATGTTATTCTTGGCATCACTTGTACAAGTTATCTGGCTACCACATCTCATATTTATGTTTATTTATTCTATTGTAGGGTGTTATATATCATCTTTTTATGTTATGTATCGTGTTTATTATATAATTTTGAAAAAAATATCATGGATGGATTAATGAAAATGTGTATATTAACGTAATATACAACATTTAATGAGACTCGGTGATTATTATCATTATTATTATTAGCATTTCTAATATGGCGTCACTTGTGCAAGTCGTCTGCTACCACATCTCATATTTATGTTTATTTATTCTATTGTGGGGTGTATTTATCATCTTTTTATGTTATGTATCGTGTTTATTATATAATTTTGAAAAAATATAGATGGATTAATGAAAATGTGTATTTAACGTAATATACGACATTTAAAATGAGACTCGATGATTATTATTATCATTACTAATATGACGTCTGGAGACATAAGACACTCTTACTGATTTTAATGTGTACCTGCACGCCAGCACAGTATGTAAGTTTATTTAAGTACAGGTATACATAAGTATAATTATCAGAGTAATATAAAATATGAAATAACTTTTAAAAACATTTGAAATTTTGGAGTTTCCAGACAAAATGGAGAGACTTAGTGCTTACTGAGCTCACGAAGAATGTAAACAAACAGGGTGGGGCGCGGTGACCGTATTAGAAAGTCAGGTGGGGGGAGCCGTATATAGCGAGTTTTGGTCATAATTTGAAATGACCGTATTAGCGGAACGCCGTAAAGTGAAACGCCATAAAGCGGGGCCCTCCTGTATGAAGAAAAACTGATTGAACACTTTAACTCTTAATTGTAAATTAGACAAAACAACTTACTCAAACAGAGTAAAGAAAACACTTTACGTTAAAAAAGTAATTGAAATTACACTAAGAGTGAATTTGTTCAAAGAAATATGAAAAATATGAATGAAAATAAAACAAGAAACAAAACTAGAAGTGTAACACTTACAAGTGGCGGGCACACACAATAAAAATTCACTTATTCATTTTTTTGTATATTCTTACAACAAAATCTTGCTGTGACTGATACGACAAAAATTGCTGGCAAAATAATGGTAAAACCAAGTCTGCGAAAAGATCAGGGAATGAACACTGCTGGTGTACGAAAAAAAGACACACATAGAAATAAATGGATAATTTGGTCTGGGTGAATATCACTGCATGAACTACAATGACAAATACTGGAGAATACAATGCTGAAGAATACAAGATAAAAAAAAATGAATTACTTCACACGGAGTGTCTGACTGGTACACTACAAAATAATACTTACTACAGACAGAGAGTAGAAATAAAAAAAAACACAAGAAAAAAAATTATATTGAGTTAGCGATAACACTGAAAAATATTGCAAAAATAAGAGTCAAAGAAACACTGAGTCTACACTAAAAACACAAGGTTTAGAGTACAAAAGAAATTCACTGGAAAGTCTCACACATCGCAAATGTCTTTAAATGCAGGAAAATGTCTCTTGAAAATTGTCACTGAAGTCTGGAGTAGAAAAAGGGATGATAGTGATGAGGGGAAGGTTGTCCTGCGGGTTGATGTGCTACACACCCCTGTCGTCGGAAGAAATGCGCTTTCTCAGTGAACTCACATAACTGGCTTTATCGTTGGCGCTCAGCTACAATCTCTTGACCAATTATGTGAGCCAAAACAGAAATAGGACCCAGTACAAGGGGTTTGCAAAACAGCCACAGGTAGATGGGTGAATGGGTGGCGGGTGGTGGTGGAGGGCAGCGGAACAAGCTGGCCCTGTGCGCTCTCACTGCCACGCACTTCTCATTACGCACAAGGCGGCGAAACTAAATCACAATGCCACAGGGATGATGAAGACCACTCTTACCAGCATCCAGCACAAGCGATATATGAGACAATAACTTCAGAGGAACTTGCGGGCTTCCCTCCTCTCTCTCAGTGGGTTAGGAAGCTGGGTTGGCTGACTGGCTTAACCACGAGAATGGCTGACTGGAAGACGTGTAACGTTTGCACACGGGCACGAAGGAGCAGGTGGATGACAGGAGACAAGGCTGGATGATAGGCTGACTGGCGTTCACTTCCACAGTCTGGCTTACTGACTGGCTTAATTGCAAAATCGGGTCAACCCCTCGGAGATTTGAAGCAATTAGCACACGAATAAGCCAGGAAGCTTGAAAAAGGCTGCAACAGGCTTGCAGGCTTGAGTACACAGGGTGGAGAAGAGTGAGGGTAGGAGTAGCTGAAGGTGGCGGACGGTTCACCTTTGACCTCCCGGCTCCCACAAACAGTCTTCTAAGTCTGAAAAACCCTTAAATCCATGCCCACACCGGTGCCACCCTTTGTATGTGGGTTTTCGAAACGGGGATGGGGTAAGAATACTCACGTAGGTGGTAGTACGTATAATGTAACGGAAAAGTATGGGAAGGCACCAACAGCCGACCTGCTCTCTCTGCTCCCTATCTTGACTGACTCATGGGGTGCCTAGGGCGAGGGTGTTGGAATCCTGCTAAAGGTCAGCAGCAATATGAAAACAGTCAATGATTCCACAGACGGTGGTAGTGAGTCATCTACTGGTACACTGGTTTTCTGGGTTTCTGGTTACTAGGAACTGGTACTACTACTGAGATCACAGTACCTGTAGCTCAGGATCTCACAGTACCCGTAGCTTAGTGACCTCACAGTACCTGTAGCTTAGTGACCACAGAAACCCGTAGCTTAGTGACCTCACAGTACCTGTAGCTTAGTGACCCCACAGTACCTGTAGTTAGTGACTCACAGTACCTGTAGCTTAGTGACCTCACAGTACCTGTAGCTTAGTGACCTCACAGTTTCCTGTAGCTTAGTGACCTCACGTACCTGTAGCTAGGGGACTCAAAGTACCTGTAGCTCAGGACCTCACAGTATCTAGCTTAGTGACCTCATAGTACCTGTAGCTTAGTGACCTCACTGTACCTGTTGCTTTGTGACCTCACAGTACCTGGTAGCTTAGTGACCTCACGTACCTGTAGCTTAGTGGACCTACAGTACCTGTAGCTTAGTGACCTCACGTATCTGTAGTTAGTGACCTCACAGTACCTGTAGTCAGGACCTCACAGTACCTGTAGCTTAGTGACCTCACAGTACCTGTAGCTTAGTGACCTCACAGTACCTGTAGCTTAGTGACCTCACAGTACCTGTAGCTCGGACCTCACAGTACCTGTAGCTTAGTGACTCACAGTACCTGTAGCTTAGTGACCCACAGTACTGTAGCTTGGTGACCTCACAGTACCTGTAGCTAGGACTCACAGTACCTGTAGCTTAGTGACCTTCCAGTACCCGTAGCTCAGGACCTCACAGTACCTGTAGCTTAATGACCTCAAAAGTCCTGTAGCTTAGTGACCTCACAGTACCTGTAGCTTTGTGACCTCACAGTACCTGTAGTCTTGAGTGACCTCACAGTAATGTAGCTTAGGGACCCCACAGTACCCGTTGCTTAGTGACTCACAGTACCTGTAGCCAGGACCTACAGTACCTGTAGCCAGGATCTCACAGTACCTGTAGCTTAGTGACCTCAAGTACCTGTAGCTTAGTGACCTCATAGTACCTGTAGCCAGGGACCTCACAGTACCTGTGCCGAGGACCTCACAGTACCTGTAGCTCGGGACTCACAGTACCTGTAGCCAGGCTCACCCGTACCTGTAGCTCAGGGACCTCACAGACCCGTTAGCTCAGGGACCCCACAGTACCTGTAGCCCAAAACCTCACAGTAACCCGTAGCTCAGGGACCTACAGTACCCGTAGCCCAAAACCTCACGTACCTGTAGCTCAGGGACCTCACAGTACCTGTTGCCCAGGACCTCACAGTACCTGTAGCTTAGTGACCTTACAGTACCTGTAGCTTAGTGGGCCTCATAGTAAACCCGTAGCTCAGGGACCTCACAAATACCTGTAGCTCAGGGACCTCACAGTACCTGTAGCCCAGGACCTCACAGTACTGTAGCTCAGGGACCTCACAGTACCTGTAGCTCAGGGACCTCACAGTACCTGTAGCCCCGGACCTCACAGTACCTGTTGCTTAGTGACCTCACAGTACCTGTAGCTTAGTGACCTCATAGTACCTGTAGCTCAGGACCTCACAGTACCTGTAGCCCAGGACCTCACAGTACCTGTAGCTCAGGGACCTCACAGTACCTGTAGTCAGGGCTCACAGTACCTGTAGCCCAGGACCCACAGTACCCGTAGCTCAGGGACCTCACAGTACCTGTAGCCCCGGGACATCACAGTACCCGTAGCTTAGTGACCTCACAGTACCTGTAGCTTAGTGACCTCACGTCTTTTAGCTTAGTGACCACAGTACCTGGTAGCTTAGTGACCTCACAGTACCTGTAGCTTAGTGACCTCACAGTACCTGTAGCTTAGTGACCTCACAGTAAACCCGTAGCTTATGACTCAAGTACCTGTAGCTTAGTGACCTCACAGTACCCGTAGCTTTGTGACCTCACAGTTACCCGGTAGGCTTAGTGACCTCAAAGTACCTGTAGCTCAGGCCTCCCCAGTATCTAGCTTAGTGACTCATAGTACCTGTAGCTTAGTGACCTCACAGTACCCGTAGCTTAGTGACCTCACAGTACCCGTAGCTTAGTGACCCCACAGTACCTGTAGCCTTTTGTGACCTCACAGTACTGTAGCTTAGTGACCTCACAGTATCTGTGTTAGTGACCTCACAGTACCCGTAGCTTAGTGACCTCACAGTACCTGTAGCTCAGGACCTCACAGTACCTGTAGCTTAGTGACCTCCACAGTACCTGTAGCTTAGTGACCTCACAGTACCTGTAGCTTAGTGACCTCACAGTACCTGTAGCTCAGGACCTCACAGTACCTGTAGCTTTGTGACCTCACAGTACTGTAGCTTAGTGACCTCACAGTACCTGTGCTTGGTGACCTCACAGTACCTGTAGCTCAGGACCTCACAGTACCTGTTTGCATAGTGACCTTAACAGTACCTGTAGTCAGGACCTCACAGTACCTGTAGCTTAATGACCTCACGTACCCGTAGCTTAGTGACCCCACAAATACCTGTAGCTTAGTGAAACCCCACAGTTTCTGTAGCTTAGTGAACCCCACAGTAAAAAGTAGCTTAGGACCCCACAGTACCTGTTGCTTAGTGACCTCACAGTACCCGTAGCCAGGACCTCACAGTACCTGTAGCCCAGGATCTCACAGTACCTGTAGCTTAGTGACCTCATAGTACCTGTTTGCTTATGACCTCATAGTACCTGTAGCTCAGGGACTCACAGTACTGTAGCCGAGGACCTCACAGTACCTGTAGCTCAGGGACCTCACAGTAAACCTGTAGCCAGGGAACTCACAGTACCTGTAGTCAGGGACCTCACAGTACCTGTAGTCAGGGACCTCACAGTACCTGTAGCCAAAAAACCTCACAGTACCTGTAGCTCAGGGACCTCACAGTACCTGTAGCCCAAAACCTCACAGTACCTGTAAACTCAGGGGCCTCACAGTACCCGTACCCCGGACCTCACAGTACCTGTAGCTTAGTGACCCTTACAGTACCTGTAGCTTGTGACCTCATAGTAAACCCGTAGCTCAGGGACCTCACAGTACCCGTAGCTCGGGACCCCACAGTACCTGTAGCCAGGACCTCACCCGTACCTGTAGCTCAGGGACCTCACAGTACCTGAGTCAGGGACCTCACAGTACCTGTAGCCCGGACCTCACAGTACCCGTAGCTTAGTGACCCCACAGTAACCCGTAGCTTAGTGACCTCATAGTACCTGTAGCTCAGGGACCTCACGTACCTGTAGCCCAGGACCTCACAGTACCTGTAGCTCAGGGACCCACAGTACCTGTTTGCTCAGGGGCCCCACAGTACCTGTAGCCCAGGACCTCACAGTACCTGTAGCCCGGGACCTCACAGTACCTGTAGCCCAGACATCACAGTACCTGTAGCTCAGGGACCTCACAGTACCTGTAGCCCAGGACCTCACATTACCTGTAGCTCAGGGACCTCACAGTACCTGTAGCCCCGGACCCCAGGACAGTGTCTTCCATTGCAGACACTGCAAGGTCCAGGCGGACATCAACCGATCTTTCAGGGGCTGCAGGGAAAAA
Organism: Cherax quadricarinatus; assembly: GCF_026875155.1. Taxonomy (NCBI): domain Eukaryota; kingdom Metazoa; phylum Arthropoda; class Malacostraca; order Decapoda; family Parastacidae; genus Cherax; species Cherax quadricarinatus. The sequence goes on along the minus strand of NC_069405.1, from coordinate 89,632,490 downwards.
AATTTGAAGTTCAACGATGAGAAATTTCAATTACTCAGATATGGTAAACACGAGGAAATTAAATCTTCATCAGAGTACAAAACAAATTCTGGCACAAATAGAGCGAAACACCCAAAGTCAAAGACCCGGGAGTGATCATGGGTTTGGGGGACTCACCTTCAAGGACCATAACATTGTATCAATCGCATCTGCTAGAAAAATGACAGGATGGATAATGGAACCTTCAAACTAGGAGGGCCAAGCCCATGATGGACACTCTTCAGGTCACTTGTTCTATCTAGGCTGGAATATTGCTGCACACTAAGAGCACCTTTCAAGGCAGGTGGGAAAATTTTTGACCTAGAAAATGTACAGAGAACCTTCAAGGCGGCATAACGGAGATAAACACCCCAATTACACGGAGTGCTTGAGTTTCCTAAAACTGTATTCTTGGAACGCACGCGGGAGAGATACATGATTATATACACCTGGAAAATCTAGAGGGAAATAGTACGAACTTGCACACGAAAATCACTACTAAAGAAAGCAAAAGACTTGGAGACGATGCAACATTCCCCCAATGAAAAGCCCGGGGTGTCACTAGCACGTTAAGAGACCATACAATAAGTTCAGGGCCCAAACTGTTTCAACTGCCTCCCAGATACACAAGGGGGATTACCCAACAGACCCTGGCAGTCTTCAAGCTGGCACTGGGCAAGCACCTAAAGTCGGTTTTCCCGACCAGTCGGGGGTGTGGCTCGTACGTTAGTTTTTCGTGCAGCCAGCAGAACAGCCTGGTTGATCAGGCTTGATCCACCAGGAGGCCTGGTCACAGGGCCGGGCCGCGGGGGCGTTGACCCCCGGAACTCTCTCCAGGTAAACTCCAGGTAAACTCAGGTACCCGTGCTCAGGGACCTCACAGTACCTGTAACTCAGGGGCCTCACAGTACCTGTACCCGGACCTCACAGTACTTGTAGCTCAGGGACCTCACAGTACCTGTAGCCCAGGACCTCACAGTACCTGTAGCTCAGGGGCCTACAGTACCCGTAGCCCAGGACCTCACAAACCTGTAGCTCAGGGACCTCACAGTACCTGTAGCCCAGGACCTCACAGTAAACCCGTTGCTTAGGGACCTCACGGGACCTGTAGCCCCGGACCTCAGTACCTGCAGCCGGAACCTCACAGTACCCGTAGCCAGGGGCCTTGCAGTACCTGTAGCCTAGTAACCTCACAGTACCTGTAGCCCAGGGGCCTCATAATACCCGTAGTCCGGGCTTCACAGTACCTGTAGCTTAGGGGCCTCACAGTACCTGTAGCCCAAGGACCTCAGTACCTGCAGCCCAGTAACCTCACAGTACCCGTAGCCCAGGGGTCTCATAATACCTGTAGCCAGGGACTTCAAAAGTACATGTAGCCCCGGGACTCATAGTACCTGTAGCCCAGGGAGCTCATTACCTGCAGCCCAGTAACCTCACAGTCTGTAGTCCAGGGAACCTACAATACCTATAGCCCAGGGATATACACAGTACCTGTTGCCAGGTACCTCACAGTACCTCCAGCCCAAGGACCTCACAGTACCTGTAGCCCAGGGACCTCCAGTACCTGTATCTAGCCAAGGGGACCTCACAGTACCTGTAGTTCAGGTACCTCACAGTAGCTGTAGCCCTAGGACCTCACAGTATCTGTAGGGTAGGGACCTCACAGTACCTGTAGGGTAGGGACCTCACAGTACCTGTAGGGTAGGGACCTCACAGTACCTGTAGGGTAGGGACCTCAGAGTACCTGTAGCCCTTTAATCTCACAGTACATGTAGCCCAGGACCTCACAGTACCTGTAGCCCAGGGACCTCCCAGTACCTGTATCTGGCCAAGGGACCTCACAGTACCTGTAGTCCAGGTACCTCACAGTAGCTGTAGCCCTAGGACCTCAAAGCACCTGTAGGGTAGGGACCTCACAGTGCCTGTAGGGTAGGGACCTCACAGTACCTGTAGCCCTTTAATCTCACAGTACATGTAACCCAGGGACCTCACAGTACTGTAGATGAAGGACTTACAGTACCTGTAGCTAAGAGATCTCTCAGTACCTGTAGCCCAGGGACCTCACAGTACCTATAGCCTAGGGACTCACAGTATGTGTAGCCCAGGGACCTCACAGAGCCTGTAGCCTAAGGAGCTCACAGTACCAACCTAGATGGTTCATGTCTACCAACATAACAGGAGGATAGTACCACCCAAGAATAGTTCATGTCTCCAACATAACAGGAGAATAGTACCACCAGGAGGTTCATGTCTACCAACATAACAGGAGGATAGTACCACTCAAGATGGTTCATGTCTACCAACATAACAGGAGAATAGTACTACCAGGATGGTTCATGTCTACCAACAGGAGGATAGTATCACCCTGGATGGTTCTTATCTACCAACGTAACAGGACGATTAGTACCACCCTGGACAGTTCATGTCTACCAACATGACAGGAGGCTAGTACCACCCTGGATGGTTCATTCTACCAACATAACAGGATAGTAACACCCTGGATGGTTCATGTCTTATGAACATAACAGGAGGATAGTACCACCTGGATGGTTCATGTCTACCAACATGACAGAAGGATAGTACCACCCTGGATGGTTCATGTCTACCAACATGACAGAAGGATAGTACCACCCTGGATGGTTTTTGCCTACTAACATGACAGGAGGATAGTATTACCTGGATGGTTCATGTCTATTAACATGACAGGAGGATAGTACCACCCTGGATGGTTTTTTTCTACCAAATAACAGGAGGATAGTACTACTTGGAGGGTTTCATATTTACCAACATGACAGGAGGATAGTACTACCTGAATGGTTTGTATTACCAACATGACAGGAGGATAGTACTACCCTGGATGGTTCATAATTACCAACATGACAGGAGGATAGTACTACCCTGAATGGTTTGTATTCCCAACATGACGGAGAATAGTACTCCCCTGGATGTTCAAAAATTACCAACATGACAGGAAGGATAGTACTACCCTGGATGGTTTTATTTACCAACATGACTGATAGTACGCCCTGGATGGTTTGTGTCTACCAACATGACAGGATAGTACTACCCTGGATGGTTCATATCTATCAACATGAAAAGGAGGATATTACTACCTGGATGGTTCAAAACTACCAACTTTGACGAAAGATAGTCCCTTACCCTGGATGGTTCTTATTTACCAACATGACAGGAAAGGATAGTACACTGGATGTTCTTATTACCACATGACAGAGGATAGTACCACCGGGATGGTCTATCTACCAACTCACAAGTTGAAGAAAGAATTTGTAAGTTAAATTTTGTAACAATCTGCCAAGTGCAAAAATTTAACAAGTACCATTCCAAAATCCCATTTCACCCATAGGATCTAGAAGGTTTGGATTGTGACTGATTTTCTTACCTTGGAACAAGATGAGTAATGAAGTAATGATGAGGACTCTCTCACTTGGAAAAAGATTTAGTAATAGAAGTAACAATCATTGTTCTTGGACACAGCCGTCTTCTCACCCATTAATTGCCATACAATAAAGTCTTAATTTTTTTCAATCATAATGTAGTGGATACATGTTTAATTATAATAATAGTCAATATGTTGACCTTCCTTATATTTTATCCTGCCTGGTGACCTTCATTTATATCATCCTGCCTGGTGACCTTCATTTATATGCATCCTGCCTGGTGACCTTCCTTTATATGTATCCTCCCTGGTGACCTTCATTTGTATATATCTTGCCTGGTGACTCATTTATATGTATTGCCTGGTGACTTGATTTATATGCATTCTGCCTGGTGACCTTCCTTTATATGTATCCTGCCTGGTGACCTTCATTTGTATATATCTTGCCTGGTGACCTTCATTTATATGTATCCTGCCTGGTGACCTTCATTTATATGCATCCTGCTGGTGACCTTCATTTATATGTATCCTGCCTGGTGATCTTCATTTGTATTATCTTCCCTGGTGACCTTCCTTTATAAGTAATTTGTAATAATTTAGGGTTACGAATTAATCTAAGTTTGCCCGAAAATGCCTAGCCTTGCTAGGTGTTCTAGTGGCCCCTCTGTAATTAGTATTTTATTACATGTAAACCACACAATAACCAAAATCTGTAAACCCTACATTGTAATCCTTATTAGAGAATAAAAATGATTTGATTTGATTTGAATATCTACTGTGTGATCTTCCTTTTTAATTATCCTGCCTGGTGACATTCCTTTAATTTTATCCTGCCTGGTGACCTTCCTTTGTTATATCTTGCCTGGTGACCTTCCTTTATATGTATCCTGCCTGGTGACCTTCATTTATATGTATCCTGCCTGGTGACCTTCATTTATATGTATCCTGCCTAGTGACCTTTATTTATATGTATCCTGCCTGGTGACCTTCATTTATATGTATCCCCGCCTAGTTTACCTTCATTTATATGTATCCTGCCTAGTGACCTCCATTTATATGTATCCTGAATAGTGACCTTCATTTATATGTACCTGCCTGGTGACCTTCATTTTATGTATCCTGCCTGTTGACCTTTATTTACATGTATCCTGCTTGGTGACCTTCATTTATATGTAACCTGCCTAGTGACCTTCATTTATATGTATCCTGCCTAGTGACCTTCATTTATTGTATTCTGCCTAGTGACCTTCATTTACATGTATCCTGCCTAGTGGCCTTCATTTTTCATGTATCCTGCTTGGTGACCTCCATTTTTATGTAACCTGCCTAGTGACCTTCATTTGTGTGCCCCTCTCCCATAATTAAAAACCTTGCATTCCATTTGTATTTATAATCACAGGGAATGATTGGTCACGGTTAAAGCATCCCAATAACTGAATCAGAACTATTAACCCTTTGACTTTTTCTCGACGTATAAATACGTCTTACTACCAAGTTTTGACGTATATATACCAATAATCTAGCGGCTTCAAATCAAACGGGAGAAAGCGTGGTAGGCTCAACTGTGAGAGAATGGTCTGGTGGGCGTGTGCACCACATAAAAAAATCCTGCAGCACACATTGGCGAATGAGAAAAAAAAAAAAACTCTGATTTTTTTTTTTGGATAAAACGCCGACTTGAGATGTATTTTGTTGAATATAGTATTTATCGTTGTATTCGCGTTTTCATGGTCTTAGGTGATAAAATGTTAAACATTTACAGAAATAGAGATGATTTTTCATTACTTTGACGAGAAAAACGACCTTGAAACTGAGCTCCCAAAATAGCGGAAATGTTTTGATTTTTACCAATGTTCAGGAGTAAATAAATCACACCACATCCAATACACGTCAACTGGGGAGTCTAATATTCTTTCACTAGTGCACTGATATTATTTATACCAATTTTTTACAATAATGGGAGTAGTCTGCATAACAGTAAATTTTGTTTTTTTTGTATGAATAAAAAATCAAATAGAAAGCAATAATAAATAAGAGGAGCCTAGAGATGTGACTAATGAACAGAGCATATGTTATTTTAGTGCCAAGAATGTCTACCTTGTTATTCTGGACCCCATTTTGAAATTGGCATCTTTTTTTAGTTTTGCGTGAAATTGGCCAAATTGCCAATTTCTGACCACCATATTGGGTAGTCCAAATTAGTAAATGGGAGGTTTCTTATACTCAGCGATAGATAAAATGGAGTTCTAAAGAAATAGCTATGAGTTTGGTCACTGGAAAATGGAATTGGTGAAAATAGGGCTCAAAGCCCGGCGAAATCGCCGATACGCTTATGTCGCCGGGGACCGCTAAATTGCGGGAGCATAATTCCATGAGTTTTCGACCAAATTTCGAACTTTTGGTGTCATTTTCCATCGGGAAAAGATTCTCTATCATTTCATAAGAAAAAATAATTTTTTTTTTTTTCAAAAATTGAGCGACATAGAATGACAGTTTTTAGAGAGGGGCCTGAAACAGTCAAAGGGTTAAAAACCATAAAACAGACTGTGGATGTAAAGGGGGCCTTACCCGTCCTTAGGAAAATCTGCAAAAATCAAATATTTCTCCTACTTTGAGCTCAAATTCAATTTACTTCTGGTACTGAAACTAACCCAAATCATATCTGTTTCAATAGTAGTCTTTTTTTCCATCAAATGATACCAAGAAACAGCCAATAAAAACTGTAAAAGCCATCCTAGAAAACAACTCAAATTTGCAATTTCAAACCAAACACAAGGTCAAGGTTTTACTTTCCCATCATGAACTGCATAAGACAGAATTTTTTACATGTGCACAATGAAAGGGTTAAAATAAAATTGGTCAAAAAAACAAATAAAAAAACTTCCCTTTAAAATTCAATGACAATTGTCTTCCCTTTACTCTCTGTCCAGTGGGACACTAGTGGTGTGCTAAGTATTGGTATTGGCTATTTTTATAATATCAGTAATGAAAAAAGTTGCCAATACTTTTAAAATATTGACATTACACGATTAAAAAATATCGAAATGAACACTTTACCTCATGATAGTCAGGGTTACTCACACGCACTAGGAGCTGTGACTCAACCCCTTCAACCACATATAGGTGAGTACACACCCACGAATACATTACACAACTTTATAAGTTTAACTTAACACTTCCTCAGCAAAGACTTTGTTCAGGACACTCCCCAACTCTTCAAAGTAAAAAACTTAATATACATAAAATATGCTAATACTACTGTACATACTACAATTTACAGGACAATTAATTCTAATATCAATCCTGTCCTGACACTCTTTCTGGACAGTTGCAAAAGAACTCATAGGCATAATACTAGACACAAAATTCTTTTATGATATTCCCTGTGTCCAACTCAACCTGTGTAAAAACTAAATGTGCATTAAAGGACCTAAAATCTGGAACTCTCTGCCTGAAGATTACAGAGGCTCCCTCACTGTCTGCTACAACATACACTCACACAACATACACTCACTACTGACTCTCATACACATCATACATTCACTCCTCACTCTCATACACATCATACACTCACTCCTGACTCTCTTTACACATCATACACCCACTCCTGACTCTCATACACATCATACATTCACTCATCACTCTCATACATATCATACACTCACTCCTGACTCTCATACACATCATACACCCACTCCTGACTCTCATACACATCATACATTCACTCCTGACTCTCATACACATCATACATTCACTCCTGGCTCTCATACACATCATACACTCACTCCTGACTCTCATACACATCACACACTCATTCCTGACTCTCATACACACCATACACTCACTCCTGACTCTCATACACATCATACATTCACTCCTGACTCTCATACACATCATACACTCACTCCTGACTCTCATACACATCATACACTCACTCCTGACTCTCATACACACCATACACTCACTCCTGACTCTCATACACACCATACACTCACTCCTGACTCTCATACACATCATACACTCACTCCTGACTCTCATACACACCATACACTCACTCCTGACTCTCATACACATCATACACTCACTCCTGACTCTCATACACATCATACACTCACTCCTGACTCTCATACACATCATACACTCACTCCTGACTCTCATACACATCATACACTCACTCCTGACTCTCATACACATCATACACTCACTCCTGACTCTCATACACACCATACACTCACTCCTGACTCTCATACACATCATACACTCACTCCTGACTCTCATACACACCATACACTCACTCCTGACTCTCATACACATCATACACTCACTCCTGACTTCATACACATCATACACTCACTCCTGACTCTCATACACATCATACACTCACTCCTGACTCTCATACACATCATACACTCACTCCTGACTCTCATACACAACATACACTCACTCCTGACTCTCATACACACCATACACTCACTCCTGACTCTCATACACATCATACACTCACTCCTGACTCTCATACACTCACTACTCAGATTTAGATTCTTTATTTCTTTGCAAGGTTACAATGGGATTGACATATTGTAGGGAGTCTTATTTACTTAGATAGTTTACAGTGTGTAATTACAATAAAGATTTGCAGTGCAAAGAGAGCCACTATCATGCCTAGGCATTACGGGCAGACTAAAATTAATGGGTTACAGACTAACTCAATACTAGACAAGTAGATCATAGTTTGTTAAAATTGAACATCTGTTTTTATATATAGCAACAGTAAATTGACTTAAATTATAATATGGGAATAATACAATGGGACAAGTTGAAAGTAGTATACAGGTTGTATATATCAATCGTAAAATGACTAAATTACGATATGGGAATATTACATGGGTCGTGTTGAAAGTAGTTTACAAGAGTATTAGATTGGTACAACTGAGTATAAGTCAGAACAATTTTGTGCAGGTATTGATTTTTTACAATGTAGTACAGTGGACCCCGGACATTCGATGGCATCGACATTCGATAAATCCGACATTCGATGCATTTTAACGCAAAAATTTCGCCTCAACATTTGATCGAAAACCCGCTATTCGATACAATTCGTATGAGACGTGTCCACGTGTGGCCTGAACTGCCCCATGTATGCCAGTGTTTACAAGCCAGTCAGTGTGCGCGCATCTAAGGATACATTCGGTACATTCCATATTAACCATATTATCACTGTTTTTGGTGCTTGTTTCTGCAAAATAAGTCACCATGGGTCCCAAGAAAGCTTCTAGTGCCAACCCTTCGAGAAAAAAGGTGCTAATGACTATTGAAATGAAGAAAGAGATAATTGCAAAGTATGAAAGTGGAGTGCGTGTGTCGGAGCTTGCCAGGTTGTATAGTAAACCCCAATCAACCATCTCTACTATAGTGAGCAGGAAAATGGCAATCAAGGAAGCTGTTGTTGTAAAAGGTGCAACTTTGTTTTCAAAACAGAGATCGCTAGTGTTAGAAGATGTTGAGAGACTGTTATTGTTAAGGGGATTCCCCTTCTAAACACTAACACCATCCACACTCTCCACTCCTCCCATCCCATCAATCATCACCAGATCTTCATTAAAGGTAAGTGTCAATTATTCTATTGTTATTAATCTATTGTTATTGTAATTATTCCATTGCATTAACTTAATATTTCATGTGGTAAATTTTTTTTTTTCATACTTTTGGGTGTCTTGCATGGATTAATTTGATTTCCATTATTTCTTATGTGGAAAATTAATTCGACTTTCGATATTTTTGACATTCGATGAGCTCTCAGGAACAGATTAATATCGAATGTCGGGGGTCCACTGTATTAGGTAATGTAATGAACTTGGAACATCTAGTTTTGAAGTCTTAAGATTTGGGTGAGTAACACTGTGATCCGTACACATCATACACTCACTCCTGACTCTCATACACATCATACACTCACTCCTGACTCTCATACACATCATACACTCACTACTGACTTTCATATACTCACTATTGACTCTCATACACTCACTACTGACTCTCATACACTCACTATTGACTCTCATACACTCACTATTGACTCTCATACACTCACTACTGACTCTCATACACTCACTACTGACTCTCATACACTCACTACTGACTCATACACTCACTATTGACTCTCATACACTCACTACTGACTCATACACTCACTACTGACTCTCATACACTCACTACTGACTCTCATACACTCACTACTGACTCTCATACACTCACTATTGACTCTCATAAATTCACTACTGACTCACACACTCACTATTGACTCTCATACACTCACTACTGACTCATACACTCACTACTGACCCTCATACACATCAAACACTCACTCTTGAGTCTCATACAAATCATACTCACTACTGACTCTCATACACTCACTACTGACTCATACACTCACTCCTGACTCTCATACACTCACTCCTGACTCTCATACACTCACTCCTGACTCTCATACATTCACTACTGACTCTCATACATTCACTACTGACTCATACACTCACTATTAACTCTCATACACTCACCACTGACTCTCATACACTCACTATTGACTCTCATACACTCACTACTGACTCATACACTCACTAATGACTCTCATACATTCACTAGTGACTCATACACTCACTATTGACTCACATACACTCACTACTGACTCATACACTCACTACTGACTCTCATACACTCACTATTGACTCTCATACACTCACTACTGACTCATACACTCACTACTGACTCATACACTCACACTGACTCATACACTCACTACTGACTCATATACTCACTACTGACACATACACTCACTATTAACTCTCATACACTCACTATTGACTCTCATACTCAATACTGACTCATACACTCACTATTGACTCTCATACACTCACTACTGACTCATACACTCACTACTGACTCATACACTCACTACTGACTCATATACTCACTACTGACTCATACACTCACTATTAACTCTCATACATTCACTATTGACTCTCATACTCACTACTGACTCATACACTCACTACTGACTCATACACTCACTACTGACCCATACACTCACTACTGACTCATACACTCACTACTGACTCATACACTCACTACTGACTCATACACTCACTACTGACTCATACACTCACTACTGACCCATACACTCACTACTGACCCATACACTCACTACTGACTCATACACTCACTACTGACTCTCATACACTCACTACTGACTCATACACTCACTACTGACTCTCATACACTCACTACTGTCTCATACACTCACTACTGACTCATACACTCACTACTGACTCATACACTCACTACTGACTCATACACTCACTACTGACTCATACACTCACTACTGACCCATACACTCACTACTGACCCATACACTCACTACTGACCCATACACTCACTACTGACTCATACCACTCACTACTGACTCTCATACACTCACTACTGACTCATACACTCACTACTGACTCATACACTCACTACTGACCCATACACACACTACTGACTCATACACTCACTACTGACTCATACACTCACTACTGACTCATACACTCACTACTGACTCATACACTCACTAATAACTCATACACTCACTACGGGACTCATACACTCACTACTGACTCATACACTCACTACTGACTCTCATACACTCACTACTGACTCTCATACACTCACTACTGACTCATACACTCACTACTGACTCATACACTCACTACTGACTCATACACTCACTACTGACTCATACACTCACTACTGACTCATACACTCACTACTGACTCATACACTCACTACTGACCCTCATACACATCAAACACTCACTCTTGAGTCTCATACAATCATACTCACTACTGACTCTCATACACACACTCTTGACTCATACGCCCACTCCTGACTCTCATACACTCACTACTGACTCTCATATATGGGATAAAGCACAAAAATCTTACCTAAAACGTAAAAAAAAATACCCACACCAAACAGCAAAAGATTATGTTGTGTAGTTGTTGTTTACGTTGTGGCAGCCATGACAGGGACCCCGACGATAACTGTCTTCCTCCTACCACTATTATTGTTGTTATTATTCCCATAACATCCTTAGTATTATTAATTTCTTCAATGTGTTAATATTTTGCAACTGTATTATAATTTTTGTAGATAACCTCGTTATAAATGATAGCTCAAATATTTTATACACCTCACAAAATAGCATTTACTGGCTTCTTGTTCTTTAATAACACAAATAATGTTAATTTAATCATTTATTTGACCATTGTTCTTTGTAAAAGTTATTTAGTCATTATAACTGGCTGTGAGGCGCTGTGTCAGTAATGGTCGTACAGCTCCAAAGATGTTCAGGAGGATTATGTTTGATCCAAGGTAAAGTAGGAGAGTTCAATTACCTTGCATCAAGATCCCCTGACTGGCATCAATGTTCCTACCTTGAAGGGAAAACCATAAAATATTTAGACGTAAAGCATTATTTACCACTTATAGTCCCTCAGTCACACTTACTATCTGCCACATTTGTGAAGAACAAAATACAATATAATATACAATAATATATGCAGTATACAATAATATATAATATAATATAACATAATATAATATAATACAATACAAATTTCTTAAAAAATGCAAAAGCACAAGTTTTTTTATTAATAATAAATTACATAGAGATATGGACGTGCAAATATCTACGTTAACTTACAATTATATACATATACCATATCCCAAATCGTGCATCGATCCCATGCCAAACCCTTCTGGGGTAGGGTAGGTCCCTGAGCCCGAGCCTTTAGCTCATAAGACTGTCTTTCCCCCATTACCCCCTTTGGGGGCGGGATGGCGGACCAGAGAGGCCTGCTTGGGGTGGGCCTGGGGACAGTTGGTCCCAAAATGAGGAGGTACTTTCCTCTCCATGGGAGACCTAAAGTCTCAGACACTCCCAAAGGGGGACCCAAAGGCCGGGCCACCACTGGAAAAGGCCCGGGCCCGGGGAGAATCCGGCCAATCTTTAAAATAAAAACAAATCATGCCACCCCACCACCCAAAAACCCTTTGGGGTAGGGTAGGTGCCTGAGCCCGACCCTTTAGCTCATAAATGCATTCCCATTACCCCCTTGGGGGGGGGTGGCAACCAAGAGGCCTAGCTTGGGCTAGGCCTGGGGACAGCTGGCCCCAAAGATGGGGAGGTACTTGTGCCTCCTCCCATGGGAGATTTAGGTCTCAGACCCCCTCCCAAAGAGGGACCCAAAGGCCGGGCCACCACTTGGAAAAGGCCCGGGCCGGGGAATACCGGCGAAATTTAATAAAATAATAATAAAAATCATGCCACGACCCATCCTAACCCCTTCTAGGGTAGGGTAGGTGCCTGACCCGAGCCTTTAGCCATAAACTGTCATTCCCATTTGCCCCTGGGACGGGGGGGCAGCCCAGAGAGGCCTACTTTGGCTAGGCCGGGTGACAGTTGGTCCCAAAAGTGGGGAGGTACTTGTGCCCCTCCCAGGGGAACTTAGGTCCAGACACTCCCTAAGAGGGGGGAAAAGGCCGGGCCACCCACTTGGAAAAGGGCCGGGCCGGGAAATCCCGGGCTAATCTTTAACAAACAAACTAAAAAATCAGCCATCAAAACCCATGCCTAACCCTTCTAGGGTAGGGAGGTCCTGAGCCCCACCTTTACTATAAGATGATCCCATTGCCCCCTTGGGGCAGGGATGGCAGACCAGGGGGGGGCCTAGCTTGTGGCTGGCGGGGGGACAGTTGGCCCCAAAGATGAGGGGTATTTGTGCCTCCTCCCAGGGAGACTTGGGTTCAGATACTCCTAAAGGGGGAAACCAAGGCCCGGGCCACCACTTGACAAGGCCCGGCCCCGGGAGAAACCGGGCTAATTTTTAAATAACTAACTAACAAATCTTCGTGGACACCTCCCCCAGCCCTTCTGGGGTGGGGTGGGTGCCTGAGCCCGACCTTTAGCCATAAGATGTCATTCCCATTTGCCCCCTTTGAGGCGGGGATGGCAGACCAAGAGGCCTACTTGTTCTGGGCCCGGGGACATTTGGCCCCAAAGAGGGGGGGTACTTGTCCTCCCCATGGGAAAATTAGGTCTGGGCACCCCTAAAGATACTAAAGATACACTAAAGATACAATCCCGGAAAAAAATCCCCCCCATACCAATAATACCCCCAAAAACCAATCCATAAAATTCTTTTGGGCAAATATAAGGGTCTAAAGCCAGCAACAAACAACAAAATACTTTCTTCGTGGATGCTTGCAGGGGCAAAGGAATGTTCGGGCTTTCACTGAACCCACAAAAAGGGAAACACTTGGAAAACGAAAAAATGACCCAGGTTACAACCTTTACAGATGGACAGAGTAAACAGGCAAAAAAAGGCGGGTTGGCCTGTACATGCAGAGTCACTTGTTTGCACAGAACGCTAAAGCCTCAAATGTTTTATGGAAGTTTTAGCAAAAAGGTCGAAAACCCAAACCTAGTCATTGTGGAGTCTAAAAACCTCCGGGATCAACATCCCAGAAATTCCCGGGGAACAGCTTTAAAAATTGCCCACGTCTGGAAAATCTTCCAGCCCCTCACCCAACATCTTGCTCCGGGGGGATTTCAACAAAGGCACCTAAAAGGAGGAATATACAAATAATATTTTGAGTAATCACCAGGACAGCTTGATGAAAACTCACACTCACGCGGCTTTTAAATCTCTGCACAAATTCAATTTAAACCAGCAAATAATAGAGCCTACTAAAAGGAGAATACACTAGACCTCATTTTTCCAAAACAATGATGATTTGATAAAAAATGTCCCCATATCAAAAAAAATAACTCAGACACAAAAAAAAATTTGAGGTTCAGTCATGTAGCGCGGAGCCCCAGGCCCGAATAATGAGATTATCACGGGGGAGCTTTCCCAAAATTCAACTTCAATAAAAAAAATAAATGGGACCAAGTAAAACCAAAGTCCTAACCAATAAAGCGGGAAGTATAAAGCCACAGCCCCAAAATTTATGCCGAACAGATTAACTCGGGGACCGATTTGCACAAGGTTTATTCCTCTAAAAAAAAAGGAGTAAAAAATGAAAAAGAAGAGAAGGCCTCCCTTTCAGGCGAGGGAAAAGAAAAAACAAGGGGCTAAAAGGGGTCAATATTTTGAAATGCGTGGGGAGACACTGGTAGAGAAATAGCAACATCAAACTTAACAAAAAAACCCTTTGGACAGGAAGCGGGAAAAACTAAAAGCCATAAATGAAATCGAAAGAAACCCAAAGATTTCTTCTCCTATCCAAAATAAAAATCGAGAACAACGTCCAGATTGGGGCCCCTCTTAAACAAGAGGGGTCCTCACAGATGACAGCAAGGAAAATGAGTGAGCTACCAAGCCCAAAATGACTCAGTTTTTAGCAAGCCGCTAACCAGACTGAGAGTGGAAGATCAAAATGAATTTTTTATGAGAGAGCCACAAAATTGATTAAACAAGCCTTCCGATGTTATCCTACGCCAAATATTCGAAAAAGGGGATAAATGACATCCCCTGCACTCTGCCCCAGGCCAGACTCAGGAACTCTTTTCACAAGAGCGCAAGAAAACCCCTATCACACCTTTTTTCCCTCCTATGGAAGGGGGCATGGACACGGGGGGCGTCCCACAGTTTCAAAAAACAACAGACAAGCCCACTCCACAAAGGGGGGCAGAAAGCAACAGCAAAGAACTACAGACCAATAGCACAACATCCCATACCATAAAAATCTTTGAAAGGGTCCAAAAAGCAAATCACCACCCTCTGAAACCCTCAGCTACACAACCCAGGGCAAAATGGGTTTTTGAACAGGTCCCCCGTCTGCTCAACTATTGGATCACACGACAAGGTCAAAATCACTAAAACAAAAAAAAAATGCAGATTAAGTAACAGATTTTTCAAAAGCCTTCGAAAGTGTGACCATGGCGTAATAGCGCCAAAATGCGTGCTAAAAAAGGGAAAACAGGGAAAAAATCGGGCGATGGGTATATTTTTCCTCACAACAAACCAAAGAGTAGTCGTCAACGAGTAAAGCCGAGGCAGCTACGGTGAAAACTCTGTTAAAAAAGGCACAGTAAACCCCTCCCCCTCTTTTTCCTCATCCTCATATCCGACATAGCAAGGAGTCACCACACACCGGTCTTCCTTTGGCCCAAAGACACCCGAATTCTCAGTGTCTTCCTTTCAGACACGCAAAACTCCAGGCGGACACAACCCAAAACTTTCAGTGGGGTGCAGAAAACAAAATGAATTCAACATGAGAAATTTCAATTACTCAGAAAAGGTAAACATGGAAATTAAATCTTATCAGAGTACAAAACAAATTCTGGCCACAAAATAGCGAAAAAACCAACGTCAAAACCTGGGGTTCATGCGGAGGATTTCACCTTTAAAGGGCCATAACATTGTACAATGCTCTGCTAAAAATGACAGGATGGGGTAATGAAACCCTTTAAAAATAGGGGGCCAAGCCCCGAGACACCTTCAATCACTTGTTCTATCAGGGGGAATATTTTTGCACACAACACACCTTTCAAGCAGGGGAAATTGCCCACCTAGAAATGTACAGAGAAATTTCACGGGGGCGCATAACGGAAAAAAACCCTCATTATTGGGACGCTTGAGGGTTTCCCAAACCTGTATTTTCCCCGGAATGCAGGGGGGAGAGATACAGATTTTATACCCTGGAAAATCCTAGGGGCTAGTACCGAACTTGCACACGAAAATCACTCACTCGAAAACAAAAAACTTGGGAGACGATGACCATCCCCCCCAAAGAAAACAGGGGTGTCACTAGACTTAAAGACCATACAATAAGTGTCAGGGGCCCGAGACCCGTTTCCGCCTCCCCACACATAAGGGGGGTTCCACAGACCCCCGGGAGCTTCCCCAAACGGGACTGGACAAAACACCTAAAGTAGTTCCCATCAGCCGGGGGTGTGGCTGACGTTGGTTTGCGTGCTGCCAGCAGCAACGCCTGGTTATCGGCTCTGATCCCCCAAGGCCTGGGCCAGACCGGGCCGCGGGGGGGTGACCCCCCCGGAAAATCCTCCCGGTAAACCCAGGGAAACTCCAGGTAAACTCCAAACAGTGACAGCTGCCATATTGTGAAGAGTCCATAGGGATGCTTTTATCATGGCCGCAATCACCAATAATAAGGCAGCGTTTAATTTGGGGAAAAAACCCGACTTAAACCGCTGCCCTTTTACCAGGGAGAATCAATTCAGCCCAGAAGAATTTGAGTATACATACCCCTCACCCTTCCGAGTGGGAAATCGCAATTTCCCGACCAAACTCTTGCAATGAAGACTGTGGAACCTGCCTCATGACAGCAGCAGCAGGTACGGGGTTTTCTTTTTTGGTTTTTTTTAAGACATCCCCGTCCAAAGTTCCTGCTCGTGAAAACAAGTCCATAAATGCCCAAGAAAAAGGGCCCCTTTGCTAAAGTATGCCGTGTAATGCATCAACAAGAGCTATGCCTACACTTCCCGTGGGCATGCGACCTAGCAACATGACTTTTGCGGCTACTCCAAATTCCTGTCAAAAAGGGAGTTGTAAAAATTCATCAAAGGAAAAGAAGTAGAGGGCTTTTTGATAGTGGCAGCTCAGAGAGTTTTCATCAACCCTTACTTAGTTAAACGCCACTCCCTTCTGTAATCACTCATCAGTACCTTTTTCCCTGGGATCAACATTTTCTTTATTCAGACCTTTCAATTCAATTAATTCAAAGTTTATTCTCTAAAGGATTACAATACTGAGTTTACAGAAATTTGGGTTTTTGTTTGTTTACATGATAAAATTTGTTAAAGTGTACCACTAGAACGTTAGCATGGCTAGGCATTTCGGGCATACTTGTTTTATTCTTAATTTTAAAATTTTTACAAACTATGAGGAAGTTGGTATTATCTAAGTGACAAAAAACTATTTGTGATTTTTGCAATGTGAATCTTTTGTTTTGGGACAGTACTAGTTTTTAGTATTGGATATCACAGGATTTATTTTTTAAGATGAGATTAATATTTTCCCTTTATGGGCAAAAATGAGGAGTGTAAATGTGAACCACCCGGTGGATTCGTGTAGGGTTTTGTAAGGTAAATTCAGATTAATGGAAAGGATTATCAAGATGACATTTTGCTATTCTGCCCCAATGTGTTGATGTTACCCTTTTGGCGGACTTTCAGAAGTTGATGGGAGTTCACCTTTAAAAATGGAGGTGAACTGCCTCCCTTTTGCTGTGGCTTACACTTTAAGGTAGACCACCCCAAACTGTTTGCAAAACTTTTCCCGGGTTGCCATCCTATATCAGCTAATTTCACGCCGCTATTCCTTGAGGGGTCGGATGTTCATTTAGAAAGAAACCCATAAACTGACACCCCAAACAAAACCTATTGGGAAAATAACTCCTTTATTACACGCATCACAAACCACCCCATCCTAAACAATGCTAAAATCTACGTACTTTAATACAAAATCAGGTCCTTTAAGCAAACACTATGATGACCTCCTACACTCCTTTAATCACTAAAAACAACCCCCTTCTCCGCATTAAATTCTTACTGAACCTGGCTTAAGGGAGGGCAAAATAGATTATCTACCCTCTACCAGGAACACACAATTCCAACTCAAACAAACCAATTTGGGGGTTATTGCAATCATTACTCTAACCAATTTACTTGTCTTAGCACCACTTGTTTTAAAGTGATGAATATGGGGAATACATTTTTCTAATTTTACTGTAAAAAACCAAGACCCATAAAAGGGGCCCATTTACCGTACCTCACCCAAACATCCCAAATTTCAGTGAAAATTTTAAAGTCACTAATAACAAACAGAAAAAATGAATAACACCCCCTTTCTTAGCGGGAGACTTCAACTCAACCTTGCTTACTAATATCAGCCGTAACTGATTTCATAACAAAATAAAAAACACACTTCTCATACCAAAATAACAAACAACCAGGCCACTGAACAAATGCAACCCCCTAAAAGACCCCATATGGACCAATATACTAGCCCCCCTTTAAAACGGGGTAATCCAGATAGCACTACGACCATACCCACCTTCTCCTACAAACTTTTGTAACCACCACTTGAATACAACAAAATTCTTTAGACTCCATAGAGGGCCCCGTAAGGGAAGTTACAGCTGACCTAGAGATGGGGTTGATTGGCCTACAAATTCTCCCGGCCAATGTATTGAAGACTGGACAGACAAACTTTCTTAACAAACTACTTAGACTAACAACAAAAAATTGTCCCTTTAAAAAAAAAAAAGATCCAAAAAAAAACGGCTTGGTTTCCCATGGCTAACCAGCACCCTCTGAAAACCCTTGACAAGAAAAACCAATTTGAAAAGCAATATAGACAGGGCTTAATACACAAAAATACCCTTTAAAAACTATTCATCACTCTCACCAAAGTAATAAAAAAAACCAAAAAATATACCTCCAGTAGATTTACAGAAAACTGAGGAGAATAAAAAAGACCTGGAAAACACCTTTTCAATTCTGGGACCCACAACTGAGAAAAAACCAAAAATATTTTCCTAACTAAAACCCAATAAAAACCACACATCCCACTACACAGCTAACAAGATAAACACTTCTTCTCAAAAATAGGATCTAATCTTGCAGTAAAAACCCACATACCAATGCCCATGCCCAGGGACTACCTAGATGGAAATTTCCCTAATTTCCTATCTATCTTGCACCAACTGAGCCCAACGGAAGTCATTGAGATCATAAAGTCATCATTAAAAATAACTACTCGGGGAATCTGTCCACATTCCCACCAATACTGTACACGCGAGCGCCCATGTCCATTGTCACCCATGCTATTCATTACTTTTTAACAAGTCAATAAGACTTAGCACCTTCCCGAACTACTGCAGAGAGATGGCAAGGGTTACACCAAAACATAAAGGTGGTGACCCTACAGACTTAAACAACTATAGGCCAATAACTAACTTACCATTGCCCCCCCGCCCTTTCAATCAAATCTTTGAGAAACTCGTTCACAGGAGACTGTATTCCATTTATAAACGGACTCAAAACATACTCAACCCCAGCCAGTTTGGATTCAGGAAAAAAAAATAAAAAGCACTAATATGGCAAATCATAAAAATGCTAGATCTGCTTACAACAGCATATGGAAAAATAAGGAATATCCACTAGGAATTTTTATTGACCTAAGCTTTTGAGCACAGTAAAACCACGAAATCCTACTCCACAAACTTGACCATTACTGTATAAGAAGCCAATGGCGCTTGCTTAATTTCAAAATCATTACATTACTAATAGGTATCAGTTACACTACACCATTAAAGACACAGCAATCAGCAACACGGGCCCACTTGATACTGAGTTCCCGCAGGGAAAGGTGTCCTTTGTCCACTGCTCTACCTCAGATACATCAATGACCTTCCCAAACTTAATCCCAACACCTGAAACCCATCTCTTTGCTGATGACACGACTATGTTCATCTCTCATCACCACCACCAGATGTAGACCAAACGAAATGTAAACTTTGCCAGATGGATTATTGTCACACCCTGCGTCAATATGTACTGGAGTGCATAAAAATAATGAATTTTAGAAACAACTCACTAGAAGTGTTCAAGAAATGGCTAAGTATTTTTAACCACAGTGGTTATATTACAGACCATTCTGAAAGATAAATCTAACCCTTACTTTGGCAAGCTTAAAATAAAGCATTAACCACATGTGGTGCATGTGTGTGTGTGAGTGTAGTGTGTTTGTGTGTGTGTGTGTGTGTTTGAGTGTGTGTGATGTGTGTGTGTTGAGAATGAGTGTGTGTGTGTATGAGTGTGTAGTGTGTGTAGGATGTGTGTGGTAGAGTGGTGTGCGTGTGTGTATGAGTTTTGTGGTGTGTGTGTGTGTGGTTTTATGTGTGTGAGTGTTATGAATTTGTATGTGTGTGTGTGTGTGTGTTGTGTGTGTGCAGAGAGAGAGACTCAGAACAATCAACATTTGCAAACCCAAATAAAACTCACTACGTTGTGACCGGGTGTGGACAGTGTGGACTTGCTCATTACTCTAAAATTTGATCATGATTTGCAAGCCATGTATAAACGTAAGTAACCATTCTACAGTATTCATTAACCTTTGTAACATGGAGTTCATTTACCTGTTGTAACTTGTGAGATCAATTACCTTGTACCTAGTTCAGCCATCAAAACTTGGAGCCCGGTCCCCCTGACCCCCATTGTGTACCTCGTAATCTTGTATAACCTCTGTAACTGTAATGATTGTGACTAGGACCTAACCTGGAGTTCATTACCTTTGTAAATTGTGAGTTCATTAAAGCCTTTGTAAATTGTGAGTTCAATTGCCTCTGTAGCTTCGCTCACGTACAAACTTTGAGGCCCAGTCCCTGGACCCATTACTGTTACCTCTGTACTCTTTTGGACTACCGCCCACAGGATGGTATGGTGTCATAATAAACATATTAAATATTAACCTAAACTCACCCTAATATCTTGCCACCCTCAACACCAAATGTGGAATGAAGGAGCTGATTTAAAAATATCGACTTGGATGCCCAGCCAATAAACTTACGCTTAACACTGAACAAAACTTACTATATTATGTTGGTAGCAGAGCAGGAGATGCACAAATTAACATTAAATTGACAACACTCCTAATTAACCAGAAAATAAGTTGGGAAAATACCTAGGCTTATACTTGACAACAACCTTGAATTTCAGCACCCATAATCCAGCATATAGCCAAAAAAGTATCCAAAACGGTTGGGATCCTCCTCCAAATACGATACTATGATGCCGCAAAAATGCCCTCTTTCTCACACTATACCACTCACGTTATTTATCCTACCTCACCTATGGCTATTATTGTCTTTGGGGATCAAACTGCAGCATCACAACACCTAAAGGCCAATATAACCCAACAAAAAGCTGCAAGTAAGAATAATCACTAAAATCACCATCCCCGGCAGCACACCCCCCCACAGCTCTTCAAAGATCTAAACTTACTCCCAGTTCAGTACATCCACACTTCAACTTGTGCAATCTATATCTACAGGGCCTTAAACTCGAATATCAACCTTGACCTAAAACTGCTTCTTGATAGTTGTGACAGAACCCACAAGGCATAAACCAGAAACAAACATCTCTAACGACATTCCCCGTTTCCCGTACAAAACCTTTACAAAAATACAATGTATGTCAAAGCCCTAAAAATCTGGAATACCCTACCTGAGATCTCTAGAACTGCAGACACATTCATCCCTTCAAAAACTAACCATTAGAAAACATCTTATCTCCCTGATACACCCCGTCCAACTAACTACAAACGAATACCACCTGGTAGGTTCACACTTACACTCTGCTCACTCCTTTGACCATAAACAGAAGATATTAATCTCAGTCTTAAAATAATGAATCCTGTATACTCCAATACTGAAACTATATACAGTGCCAAAACAAAGGCATTCCACATTGCTTAAACACACAAACTAGTATTTTATTAGTCACTTAGCCATAATACCAACTTTACCTCATAATTTGTAATAATTTTACAATTAAGATAAATAACTAAGTAAGCCCGAAATTCAAGGCCATTTTAACTAAGCGTTCCTAGTGGTACACTCTGTAATCACAATTATTCCTACATGTAAACCAAAAACAATAACCAAATTTCAGAAACATCAACATTGTATTCTTATAGATAATCAACTTTGGAATTTGAATTTGAATTTATAGGCTGCTGAAGGAGGGTATTAAGAACCGCGTGAATCCCCTGGCGTGCACAGGATTTTTGTTGTTAAAGATGGTTATAGGAAACGGAGACTGGCTATCGATTTACTCTAAACAATCAACAAATTACACTTCTTGATGGGTAAACCCGCACTACAACCTACGAATTGATGAAACAGAGAACAAAATTGCTGCAGTACTATGTGTTTAGCACAATTGATCTACAGAGTGCCTATCATCAAGTCCTATTAAGGAATGAAGAGTAAACCATACACAGCTATTTCAGGCTAGTGATGGCCTGTATCAATTTACAGAGTCCCCTTTTGATTCCACCAAAAGGTAGCCTGCTTCAACGAATTATGGATTCACTCATTCAGGAAGAGCAACTCATGGGAACATACGCTATTTAGATAATGTTAGACCGGGGCCACCATTAGTGCATGACCCAGGAGAACATGAATGCAAACCTGATAAGTTTTTGAAGACGGCCAAGAAAGAAAAATGTCAGTTACAATGAGGAAAAGTGCACTTTTTCAACTAAAAAGGCTTAGCATCCTTGGTTATGTAGTTAAGAGGTTCAATAGTTCCCAGAAACCTGAACGACTACGACCTCTACGGGAACTTCAATGCCTTCAAGACAAAAAGTCCACGTCCGAAGAACTCTTGGTCTCGGCTTTGCATATTACTACATGGAATACTACAACTATTCAAGTAAAGGTCCGCCCTTGAGTGCTAACCGCATTTCCTGTGACAAGGAAGCAAAGGACCACTTTCCATACTCTCAAACAGGACATTGAAAACTCAGTAGTCAAGCCATTGTGAGTCCCTACCATTCGAAGTGAAACCGGATGCAACTGACATTGAGCCATTGCTGCAGTCCTTATCTCAGTCAGGATGAACCAGTATCCTACTTTTCGAGAACTTTTCAAGGATCAGAGAGAATGTTAACGGCTTGTTCTGTAGAAAGGAAGCCATGCCATCTTAGAAGGCAGTTCGCCACTGAGGCAATTATGTTAACTGGTAAACATTCACCTAATGACTGACCACGTACGTGATGTATATGTTTCGACAAGAAGCGCACAAAAAGTAGGATAAAGAATGACAAGATATTACGCTGGAGATGGAAACTAACGTGTTACGACTTTGAATACTGTTACCGACCGGGACAAAGAGAACAATCTCACCTGATGCATTCTCTAGTCCCCTACTGTGGAGCAGCATGTCATGATTTGTTCAAACACTCTCCGCGCCCACAATGCTTATGTGTCAACCCAGGAGTTACAACGCCTTGACCATTTTGATCAAATCAAAAGAACCATGCCCTACTCAGTGTGAAGATGGTGGCTACAAGTATCAAGCATGCTAGAGTATGTGCAGAGTGGCAAGCGAAACTTTTCAAACTAGCCAGAGAAGACTCATCTCATTAAAATCCACTCCAGCTTTCGAAAGATTGAATATAGATTTCAAATAAAGGTACCTTTACCAATGCACAAATCAGAATAGTATTCCTAAACCTAGTAGATGAATAATCCATGGATTCCCTTTGAATTCCCCTGTGCAAATATGTCTGCTTCAACTGATATTAGTTGTCTTTCACAGATGTTTCTCTATTTTTGGTATGACTGCTTATATCCATTCCAGACAGGGGGAACCTCGGTTCAAGACTAACGAACTTCAGGAGTTTTTGGGCTAGCAAAGGTATTGCCTGCAGCAACAACAAGCGACAAACCCTCAAGGCAATGGTCAAGTGGAGGCGGTTTCAATGGTACTATATGGAGGCAGTTTACAATGACATTGAAGTCGCGCAATCTACCTGTTCAACTCTGGCAAACAGGTCCTAACCTGATGCCTCTTTCACCTATTTTTAGATCATTGCTGTGGCACAGAGCTACAATGCAACCCCTCATGAAAGACTCCTCTAACCTATCACGTCGTTCCTCTAACGGGAGCCTCCGTCCCACTTGGTAGTCATCCTGGACCCGTTCTCCTGCAAGAGTCACTAAGAGAACAGACGGGTCTCCTTTAGTGGAAGAGGTAGACTCACTGCAAGCTAATCCACATTACGTCCCACATTCAACTAAACCAAAATGGTGGAAGAGACTACATTATCCATAAAAGACAATTAGGCCGCCAGTTGAAATCCCCATTAGTGTGTGAATCTCAAGATACACCAATAGATGTGAAAGATCGCGCATCGTTTTCTCCTGGAAAAGCCCCTTGTGACTACCCCTATGTAAATGAGAGTATTCTGCTCCAGCAGTATTAATCAAACCCCACTGGAAAATATAACGAACCTGGTGAAGAGGCTCATGGCTACGAAGTCGGGACGTGACGTCGCCCACCTACATTTGGGAGATTACTGTTCACTGATAAATATTTAGAAGGGGGAGATATGCTAGTGATACAGGTCCAGTGGGAAGCAGAGCAGAGATAATACTGCAACCACCTCTTGGGGCCCTTAACAATCAACAGTTTGGTGTTGTGTCCCATGGGCCGCCAACACATGGTGTGTGATTCTCTCACTCACCTTATTATATATATATTAGTGATCTGATTACAAGGTGAGTTTAAATTTGTGGCCTGTAGTTATAACTTTTTCCTTGACATATGCAAGACATCACCATCCCTGTAGAACCGATTATTAGAATACTAGACATAATATTTTGTTTGTTGCAAAGTAACAATGAAGATCTATGTTCAATAAAAGCCTAGAGATTAAGAAAGGCCTAATTTTGTATCACAAACAATGGTTTTTGGAAAATTTGAGTCTATTATCAAGGTGGATTCCTAAGAATTTTTACCCTCTGGTGATCTTTGTGGATAAGAGATCTGTTTATCATTATGTTAAGAGGGACATCTGTAGCTCCTTTTCCCAAACTGAATGAAAGTAGGTTTTGTCAATGTATGAGGGAGTAAGTTGGATAGTCATCATCCAGGTAGATATATTCTGTAATTCGGATTCACAGTATTGGATAGCATGACTGGGCTTGGTGAGAGAAGACTATGTAAGTGCACATCTGCAAATAAGTGTGGTTAGAGTATGTTGCAAATGCATTTGGTAGGTCGTTTATTGTAAACGATAAAGATGAAGAGGGCCAAGGACCACTCCCCTGTTGGACACAACCGTAATTGGCTGAGTGGAAAAGTGTGCTCCATTTGTGTACACATATTGGCTTCTGTTGCTGAGGTAGTGACTTTAGGTAGTGAGGGAGTGCCCTCTTATACCAATAGTGCTACAATTTTAAGTGGGAGTCAAATCAATGGTCACAACTGTATCAAAAGCATTACGTAAATCAATGAACATCCCCAGTGGGGACTTCTTTCAATCATTCACTTCAATTGTAAAATAGAATAGAGACAGGCGCACCGCATTTACATGTAACGGAAAAGAAAACAGATTCGGCCTAAAGAGGCCAATAAAATCTGAAATGCGTAGGAGTCACTGGTCAGGAAAAATAGCAAAACATTGAACTTAAGCTAAAGGAATCTTATAGGGAGTCAGGAATCGCGGGAAGAACTAAAAACCATAAATGAAATCGAAAGAAACCCATAGAAATTTACTTTTCCATATGCCAAATCAAAAGTCGAGAACAACGTCCGTATTTGGGGGCCTCCTACTATAAACAAGACTGGGTCCCTACACTAAGATGACAGCAAGGAAATGAGAGAGCTACGCAAGTCCCAAGTATGACACATTTTTTATCAATCCGCAAACCATGACTGAGCGTACCGAAAGATCAAAATGGAATTTATTTAAGATAGAGGCCACAGAATTTGTTAACACAAGCCTATCTGACGTTATCCTGACGCTAAAATGACGTCGAACAGAGGCGAAAATGACATGCGCCATGCACTACTGCCCCAGGGGCCAGATCCATGGACACCTTGTTCATCAAAAGGGAACTGCAAGAAAGCCCCTCATCACGTTACTATTATACCATCCTATGGAGAGTGGAGCATGGACAACGGTGTTCTCCCACAGTTACTAAAAACCAACAGACATAGCCCCTCATCCACAAGGGGGCAGTACAAAGCAAACAGCAAAGAACTACAGACTGATAGCACTGAACATCCCCATATCATAAAAACATTGAAAGGGTCCTAAGAAGCAAGATCTGCCACCCATATAGCAACCCATCTAATTAAACAAAACCAGGGCATACAAGGGCTTAGAACAGGTCGCTCCATGTCCAGTTACTCATCGAACTATTTGATCACAACGACAAGGTGTCCTAGATGCACTATAAGAACAAAAAGATGCAGATGTAATATATAATATACAGACTTTTGCAAAAGCCCCTTCGACAAAGTGTGACCATTGCTGTAATAGTGCACAAAATGGCTGCTAATGGAAAAACAGGAAAATTTGGTAGAAGGATCTAAAATTTACCTCACAAACAGAACACAAAGAAGTATAGTCAACAGAGTAAACGTCACGAGCAGCTACGTTGAAAAAGCTTCTGTTCCACAAGGCACAGGTACTCACGCACCCATCTTGTTTCTCATCCTCAAATACCCCCCCCCCGAACATAGACCAAGGATGACAGCCACAACACCGTGTGTCGTTCCTTTGCAGATGACACCCGAATCTGCATGACAAGTGGTCCTTCCATATTGCAGACACTGGCAAGGCTAAAGGCGGACATCAACCAAATCTTTCAGTAGGCAGCAGAAAACTATATGAAGGTTCAACGATGAGAAAATTTCAATTACTCAGATATGGTAAACACGAAGGAAATTAAATCTTCATCAGAGTACAAAACTAATTCAGGGCCACAAAAAAGAGCGAAACACACGTCAAAGAGCCTGGGAGTGATCCATGCGTAGGATCTCACCCCCTTCAAGGACCATAACATTTGTATCAATCGCAATCTGCTAAAAAAATACAGGATGGATAAGAGAACCTTCGCAAAACTAGGGATCAAAGCCCATGATGAACACTCAGATGTCCACTTGTTTCTATCTAGTCTGGAATATTGCTGCACACTAACAGCACCTTTTCAAGGCAGGTGAAGAATGTTGACCATAGAAAATGACAGAGAACCTTCAACGTAGCTCATAATACGTGAGATAAAACACCCTAATTAAGGAAGCGCTTGTAAAGTTCCTGAACCTGTATTCCCTGGAATGCAGCGGGAGAGAATACAGTGAATATGTACACCTGGAAAAAATCACTAGAGGTGACTAGTAACCGAACTTTGCACAGCACACGAAAATCATCACAACAAAAGCGTATGACTTGGCAGACGATGCAACAACTCCCCAATTGAAAGCAGGGGGTCACGTAGCACTTTAAGAGACCAATAACACTAGTCAGAGGGGGCCCGAGACTGTTCAACTGCCTCCCAGCATACATAAGAAGATACCAACAGAAACCCCAAAAACCCGTTTTATTCTTCAAGCTGGCACTGGACAAGCACCTAAAGTCGGTACCTGACCAGCCCGCTGTGGCTCGTACTTGGTTTGGCGTGCAGCCGAGCAGTTAACAAGCCTGGTTAAATCAGCTCTGATCCACCAGGAGGCCTGGTCACAGACCGGGGGCCCGGGGCTTGACCCCCCGGAGACTCTCTGCAGGTAAACTCCAGGTAAACTGGTGTGGGTCGCATCCTGGGGTGTTAGTCGACTGGTGTGGGTCGAGCATCCTGGGTGTTATCGACTTTGGTGTGGGTCGCATCCTCCTGGTTCTATAGTCGACTGGTGTGGTGTCGCCATCCTGGTGTTAGTGGACTGTAATGGGGTCGCCATCTGTGGTGTAGTGACTGGTGTGGGGTCACATCCCGGGTGTTAGTGGACTAGTATTGGGTCCATCCTGAGTGTTAGTGGACTGGTTGGTGGGTCGCATCCTCCTGGGTGTTTCGTGACTGGTAAGGTCGCATCCTGGTGAAGTGACTGGGGTGGGTCACATCATGGGTGTTAGATGGGACTGGTGTGGGTCGCATCTGGGCGATTATTGGACTGGTGGTGGGTCTCATACCAGGTGTTTAGTGGACTGGTGTGGGCCACGATCCAGGAGTTAGTGACGGTTGTTGGTCGCATCCGGGTCTTAGTCGACTGTGTGGGTCGCATCCTGGGTGTTAAGTTACCGGAATGGTTCGCATGCTGGGTGTTAGTGGACCTGGTTGTGGTCACATCCCGAGGTGTTAGTGGACTTGTGGGTGGTCACATCCTGTGTGTTAGTGGACTGGTGTTAGGATCACATCCTGGGTGTTTAGTGTACTGGTGTGGTTGCATACATGGGTTAATGGAACTGGGTGGGTCACATCCTGGGTGGTAGTGACGGTGTGGGTCACATCCCGGGTGTTAGTGGACTGGTGTGGGTCATCATCCCAGGTGTTAGTGGACTGGTGGTGGGGTCACAATCCTGGGTGTTAGTGGACTGATTGTGGGTCACATCCTGGGAGTTAGTGGGCTGGTGTGGTCCACACCTGGGGGGGTGTTAGTGGACTGGTGTGGGTCACATCCTGGGTGTAAGTGAGCAGGTGTGGGTCACATCCTGGGAGTTTAGTGGGCTGGTGGTGGGTCACATCCCAGGTGTTAGTGGACTGGTGTGTGGGTTACAACCTGAGGTGTTATGGACTTTTGTGTGTCACATCCTGGGTGTTAGTGGACTTTGGTGTGGGTCACATCCAGGGGTGTTAGTGGACTTGGTGAGGTTCACATCCCGGGTGTTAGTGGAGCTGGTGTGGGTTGCATCCTGGTGGTAAATAAACTAGTGGGGTTGCATTTCTGCCTGCTCCACGGTTGAGTGCGGTTGTGCCTCTGCTACCCACTTCTGTTTTCAGGGCAGGCGAGCTACCAAGTTCCAACATGGCGCAGATTGTTGATGCACCGGACGTGAATAACATCGCATAGAACATGCTCGTGGGGCAATTTCACCCACTTCAGTAGGCAGGTGTTACTCCCGGACCATCATCAGGGAGACGTTATGGGATCCAGGACGATGACGTTTATGTGTTGCCCTGATGGTGCATATAGTATCTTCGTTAAACTGAATTCCACATCTGTGTACGATCATTGTGCATAGATTTCAAGACGTGAAGTCATGATGCTACTCCAGCTGTGAAGGTGCGTTTGATTGACGTATCCGCCACTTCACGTGGGTCAAGCTCCTTAATGTACCATTCGAGTCAGATGAGGCTGACATATCGACGTTGTTTTTGAGATGTATGGAGCCCGTACATCTAGCACAGCAAGTCAAGTGGGTGGCAGGTGCTTATATGGGCCGTCAGAGGGAACATTTACCCTGGAAGAATGTCCCTACGACATTCCATACCCGTCTTATTTTGTCATACTGGAGGACTTTAGTAAGAACACAGGTATTTTTTGTAACATACACTTGGACAGAGACGACGTGCAATTATGTGGAGCGTAACTAGCATTTGGTGGCTGTGTGTGATGCAGCGGCGGGTGCCTGCAACAAACTAGGTGCAGCACCTGTTAACCAATGTGGACACTGTTTTATTTTTTTTTTTTACGGCCCCCACGCACAAAGCACGAGCGTGGTCGATTGTGGAGTGAGATGGTAGAGTCCCACTAGCCAGGCCAGGTGAGTGTGAGCAAGCTGTTCCCACCAGAACCAATGTTTTTGAAGGGGCTCGAGATACAGAAGTGATGTGTGTGCAGAGGCGGTAAAGCGATTGAGGAAGAGCTTGTGGAGGTTTTGCGCACCTTTGTCAACCGGCCTGTAGAGTGGTGGATTGATGAACCAGCAGGGGGTGGCGAAACACTGATTGTATAGTGGAGGAAAGTTACATACAATACATACAGGAAAAGACGTGGCGAAGCGTGTGGGAGAACTGTCGCCATGTATCGAGTGGACTAAGCACAGTGGAGGTTGGGTCCATCGTGCGTGCCTCCTTAGACGATAATATGGAGGAAAGAGGATTCTCACGAGAAGAGAGCGCGGCAATCAGACTCCGATGATGTCCTGAATGCCAGTGCCAGAGACCTGGGAGGGTGGATGAATTTCGACGTGGTAACCAAGACAATGAGGCCACCGAAGAAAGGGAATGGGAGTGCGAAGGTGAATGTGAGGCTTGTTAGGAAAAACACGGTGCAGGGTACCTGGGAAGAATGGAGAAAGAGGCAATGAGGTGGAAACTTTAACAGACGGCCTCAGTGTATACTGTTAATGTGAATGGAACTGTGCCAGGTGAAAAAAGGGAATGGGATTAGAATGCTTCTGCTTCAAATATAGAGTAGATGTAGAGTCTCAGGAGCACATTTACAAGGAGGGAAAAATGCTGGAAGTGGCAGGGTTTCCAGGCGTGGACTGAATCTGTACTGTCTGAAAGGGGTTGTGGGTATCATGATCAGGGAGGCGAGCCACTTTGTGGTTGCTAAGAAGTGAGGGGAGAGGGGGAGAGTATGCGCATGGTGGGCCGGTGGATGGGGCAGAGGGGGTATCCTTTGTAAGTGTTGTATGCGCCATCAGAAAAAGATGACGAGAGTCAAAAAAGGGATTTGTATGTGAAGAACTAAGTTTTCTTCCCTTCTACGTGGTTTACCTGCAGTGGCCAACGTTGGTGGGTGACTGGAACAGCGTTATTTAGGAGGGCTGACGTGGAAACCAAAAGGGGCTGGGCATGTGTCGGCGGCCTAGCGAGATCTCTTGAGGGATTATTCAGTTGAGGATGCGGTTGGAGTAGGGGGTTGGAGAAAGCACACTTTTTGTAAGAAGGGGTAATGTGGCTAGGTTGGGATAGGCTTGTATATATCTCAAGGGGATTGGTTAAACATTTTTCCCGAACAATAGAAGTAGCTTATTCGGATCATCGGCGTAGTAGCAGAGGTGGGTTGGAGTCATAGCAGGTAAATCTAGGGATATTGGAAGTTGAATACATGTGTTTAGGCGATGAGGAAGGGTTAGAGGGATTTGCAACATTGTGGGAGGGGTTAAGTGGCAGATGTAAATGGGGTAGAGGATGTGGAGATAGGAGGGATGGTGGGCTATAAGAACGGATTAAGCAATATTACAAAGAGAAGGGAAGATGTATCAATATCTTTAAATATGGGCTTGCATTAAAAAAAAAAAAACCCTAATACAATTTGGAGGAAAGGTTAATGGGATGTTATAAGAGGGGGGCGGTGTGCAGGCATACTTATCCAATGGATGATATAAGGTCAATAAGGGAGGCTGTGTGAGGTACAAGTATGAGAGGTTCCAAGCATGCGGGTACAGGCGGGGGTGGAGGATGTGTTATGGAGAATACCTTCATCCGTGCGTATAGCCGTAGACAAAAACAAAGACTGCAGGCCATGCTATTCCCATGGTAGGAGGTTCATGAGTCGATAGTGGTGTACAGGGAGGAGCAGGTCATACAAGTCAATGGAATGAATGGAGGCATTTGAGGAAAAGTGGTAATGAGAAGTACTGGCAATGAGAAGGAAGCACTGGGTGGGGAAATAACTGAGGGGGAAATATGGAGGGCTTTAAGTGAATGCGAAAGGGCAAAGCACCGGGAATTGATGGACTCCCAGCAGAGTTTTATCAGCAGCATTGGGAATTAATGAGGCATTTTTTGGTTAGGTTATTAAATTGCATGAAGGAGAGAGGTGAGCTGGGTGAGAAGCAGGCAACGGCTGTCGTTGTATTGGTACCGAAGGGTAAGGGGCAGCATATGCTTCGGGATTACCGGGCGATCTCGTTGTTATGCGCAGATTACAAATTGTTTGCGAAGATTTTGGGAAATCGGGTCAAGTGTGTGGTGGGGCGGGTAGTATCAAAAACTCAGTTTGGTTTGCCAGGGAGGTCTATGGTGGAGGGGCATGGGTTACTTAGGGATTTCGTGGAGGCAAAAGGGGGGGGAGGGGGGGAGTTTGGTGGCGCTCGATTGGCAAGGGGCATACGATAGAGTGGATCGGAAAGCATTGAAAGCCATCCTCAGGGGTCAGGGGTTTGGGGAAGAAATAGTGGGTTGGGTTGAGGCGTTGTATGGAGGTGCAATGGCGAGGGTACAGATTAATGGTCGATTGGGTGGGAAGATTGTAATGGGTAGGGGACTTAGGCAGGGGTGTCCTATGTCACAATTATTGTTTGCGTGCGTACAGGACCCCTTTTATAGATTGGTGGAGCAGCGTATGTGTCACGTAGAGGGACCAGGGTGTGAGGTTGCGAGGGTTTGGCCAGTTTTAATTGGGTATGTGGATGATACAACTGTTCTGATCAGGGAGGGGATGTCAATGGACACATTAGATGGGGTAGTACGAATGTTCGCAGGGGCAACTGGTATGAGGGTAAATTCAGATAAATCCATGGTTATGGGGTTAGGAGCTTGGGCAGGAAGGGTTGATTGGGGTAGTGCAGTTGTGAGGAGGCAGGTGAATTCGTTAAAAATTTGCGGTCTTATTTATGCAGACGATCTAACTGTGGCACGCATGGAAAACTCGATTAGGATGGTAGAAAGGATTCAGGGACGCTTGGGTGCATTGCGACCTTATCATTTGACCCTTGTGCAGCGTGCCATTGTATTAATATCTTACTGTATAGCAAAGTATGGCACGTGGCAGCCGTGTTCCCATTAACTGGGCCAGCAATAACGAACATACTTAGGAAGGTTTTTAAATTCTTGTGGGGTTCGAGCTGTGATTGGATTAAAAGGGACGTGGTAATGTTACCTGTAAGTAAGGGGGGCTGGGATTGCTGGACTTAAAGCGGAGGGTCAAATGTGTCTTCATTAAAAGGGAGGTGATGAGGGAAAGTGTGGGTGGGGGGGGGGTTTGGCCAGGATCCATAACAGATTGCAACGGATGTATACAGGAGTTGAGTTGCATGAGTGTGAAACTGTTTTGAGGGCTCTGGCGTGGGATCGAGAGCCAGCAAAGGTCAAAATAGGTAGGTTGTGTAGATTGTTAGCCGGGAGGGTTGTAGCGCCTGTAGAGGGAATTTTCCCCATGTATGCATGGGGAAGTATATGGAATAGGTTGAGTAGGATGAGGTTGCAACCTCGTGTTCGGGATGTAATGTATCGTTTTCTGCACGGCATTTTACCGTCGGGTGTGGTTCTACGGGATAGACGAGTCGTTGACGGGGGGGGTGTGCGGGATATGTGGTGGGGAGGAGTCGGCTTTTCATGTAGTATATTTTTGTGACGGACTGAGGAGTGTCAAGGGGTGGTTAAATAGGGTGATATATAGGATAGGAGGTCAAGGAATTTCTGTATTGAGAGCATTAAGTCTCGACGTGGGGGTTGGGAGGAAAGTGTAATCAGAGCTGTGGGTACATTATGGCAGATTATATATATAATAGTGTGGGGATTGCGGGGGAAACAGGTTAGTGAGGTGAAGAGGAGGTGTTAGCGTAACGTTCTAAAAAACGGTATGTAGAAATAAGGAAATTTATGGGAGGAGGGGGGTGGGGGTTTTTTTTCAGGGGGGATATGGGGCAATTTACTTAAGTAATTTAAGTAAGTTTATTTCGGGTATAACAAATACAGTTACATAGAATTATCATACATACACATATGTGTAGAAAACCCTAGGAAAACCCCAAAAAAAATTCAGACAGTGATTTTATTTCCTTTGGGGGCCCTTTTTACCTTATTTTATAATATAAAGGTTAAATTTTTTCCCTTATTTTTTCAAACAATAAAGAAAACTTCTTATTTCATACAAAAAAAGACTATCTACTACCCCAAGGCCCATTAAGACTATCTACAATAAAAGGGTCTTTTACTAGGAATAGGGTAAAATTTACACGTATGTTTACAAAAAAATAAAAAAATCTTTTCCCCCCCCTTTCGTAGCAAACATTCATCAGACCCTTTTTGGGCACTTTTCTTGAACTGGTTCATGCAAATGACTGGTTTTTGAAAAGTGGGGCAGTCTTTTCCCCATTCCTTTATTGCTGTACAATAAAAGGTGTTTGAAGCCTGTCCAATGACTGTGGGTACTAAAAAGTTGTGCTCTCTCCCCCTATTTACTATGATTGTTTTGGGTTTTCCCAAAACCTTTGAAAAAATTTTGACAGAAAAGATTTTCTGGACATTTTTTTGGGTGAGAAATTTTTAAACATGTTTTTAGCTTCAGTTGTTTTACTCTGTCTTAAAACATTCAGCATATCCAACTTTTGAAAATTAAACTTGGGCCAAACATGTTCTCTTTGCCCCACCCCCGGATGAATCTTTACGTTTTTGGGTTCTGGGTGATTTGCATTATCTTCATTTTTTTTTTTGGGTCAAGGAAAATTACCAAGAAGAGCAAGCGTAACCCCATATGGCATTGTATAAGGGCTACCCATGGGGGTCCTGAAACCCTCAGTGGTAGACCTGGGGCTTGTCTATACAAACTTCAGTCGGGGTATTCGCTTTCTTTACTACACTGTTTCCCTATCAATTCCCCCTGACATGCAGGGCCCAAAAAAAATTCCCAAATATTTTATGATGAAACCCAAAGTGGTGGGCTCCCCCCTTACATTGTTTTTTTAAAAATTTATTTTTCCCTTCTCAGTTTATGTTTCGTGCCCCAAAAAAAAGGGCCCTTTAGTTTTTTCCCTAGGTGTAATGAAGTTTGTTGTCATAACCATTTGCTTTCAGGACTTTCCCGTTCCATGTTTTAAAAAATTAGCAATATCTTGTGGGTCTTTACCTTTCACTAAAAGAGCACTGGGCTTTTGCAAAAACAGTTTGGAGTTTGCACTTGGGCCTGATAGGGATATCATTGACATAACATAAGAATAATAAGGGACCCCGAATACTACCCTGGGGGAAAAAAACATGTTAAACGGGGAGGGGGTTTTGATTCTATTTTGGGTTTATTTGGGTATTTGTCTCCGTTGCTAAGGTAGGACTTAAAACCCTCTAAAAGGAAAACCCATTTCCGATTTGCTTAAGTTTATTACTAAAATTTGTGGTTGACGTACGAAGGCCCTTTTTTTCAGGTCTAAGGGTTTCCAAAACCATGAAATTTTCCCCCTTTTACATTTCATTTCTCAGGTAATCCATAGATTAAAAGGGGGGGTGTGGTTGAGTAGGGTCCCTTTAAAGCCCCATTGATAACTTTGGGGGAATGTTGTTTTTTATTAAGGTACTTAACTACTTGAGAATACACCGCCCTCCGCCAATATAGACAGGGCAATTTGGGTTTTAAATGACCATAATTTTTTTTTAAAAGGGGGGGACCGGAAGCCCGCGGGAAAGGCCCCGGTCAGGTGACCAAAAAAACCTTCCAAAAAGGGGGGGCATCATTGACCCAAGACCCCCGTCAGGAAACATTTGTCCTGTTTCCCGACGAAAACCTTTTCCCAAACCTAACCCAACTGCCCTCTCAGAATTTTTGATATTATAAATGATATACTAAAAGGCCCCTTTTTGCTTACATCAGACCCACTATTTTTCTTGAAGATAGGAGTAACTCCCAGCCTCCTTGAACCCCTCCGGGGGACGGTATTAGTGGGATTTATAGATTTATTATGTGACAATAGGGGGTTTTACAGTTTAAAGCACCATCTTTTTGGAATTAGAACCCGGGGTGTTAAACAGGGCCGTGCTCTTATTGGGTTTAACCCGCCCCTTTGTTCTTTTTGAAAAAAAAAGTTTATGAAAATACCCCCTTACTAGTTGAAACTGTTTGGGGGTTTCCCCCCTTTTTTGGTATAAGTATGTTTGAAACTTAACGAGTCTGTGTTTTAAAAGGGATTTATGCAGCCGGTAGTTTTAAATTTACTAGTGTTGCATCAACACTTACTAGTGTTTTTCATCAACAGATGTGTTTGTAGGAATTAAAAACAATTTTGCCACCTTAATGTTTTGTGGCATACCTCATTATCGACAGTGAGTACTATGTTAAGGGCCTATCTACTGGCTTATGGTATTACCTGGAGTTTACCTGGAGAGAGTTCCGGGGGGCAAACCCCCCCCCCGGCCCCGGTTTTGAGACCAGGCCCCTGGTGGAAACAGAGCCCGATCAACCAGGGTTGCTGCTGGTGCAAAGCAAACCCAAAATACGAGCCACAGCCCGGTTTATCCGGGGAAAGGGCTTTAGGTTTCTTGTCCCCGTGCCAGCTTGAAGACTGCCAGGGGTCTGTTGGTTAAAACCCCCTTTTTGTGGCTGGGGGGCAGGGTTTAACAGCTCGGGCCCCTGACCCCTTATTTTTTGGTCTCCAACGTGCTTAAAATGACACCCCCGCTTTTCATTGGGGGGGTGGTGCATCGTCTTCGCCCAAATTCCCTTTTTCCCTTTTGTAATTTAGTGAATTTTTGTGTGCAAGTTCGGTTTCTAGTCCCCCTAGGGTTTTCCAGGGGTTATAATTTATGTATTTTCCCCCCTCCTCGTTCCCGGGGAAAAAGGTTTAGGAACCCCAAGCCCCCTCCCAATAATTTTAGGTGTTTTATCTCCGTTATGCGCGCCGTGAAAGTTCTCTGTACATTTTCTAGGTCGGCAATTTCACCTGCCTTGAAAGGTGCTGTTAGTGTGCAGCAATATTCCAGCCTAGATAGAACAAGTGACCTGAAGAGTGTCATCATGGGCTTGGCCTCCCTAGTTTTGAAGGTTCTCATTATCCATCCTGTCATTTTTCTAGCAGATGCGATTGATACAATGTTATGGTCCTTGAAGGTGAGATCCTCCAACATGATCACTCCCAGGTCTTTGACGTTGGTGTTTCGCTCTATTTTGTGGCCAGAATTTGTTTTGTACTCTGATGAAGATTTAATTTCCTCATGTTTACCATATCTGAGTAATTGTTTTAGTTGTTGCCAGAGCTTTCTGGGGTTATGCTTATACTCTTCAATTTTTGAGCAGTACAGGTTTTATTAGACTTGTAATATACGAGGGAGGGGAGGGTACGATTGGAAAGTGTTGCTGGGGTAGGGAAGTCATGGGTGAAAACAGGGTCGCCTCTCTGGTAATGGATGACAACAAATGTTTGCGTGTGTGTTGGATGAGTGATGCGTGAGTGAATAATGTATGGACCACGGGTGCTAGCACCTGTGGAGCTGGCCAGTTTCTTGTGTGTCATGGACTATACACTATTCATATAGTACTCATGTTCCTTCAAGGTAGTAGTGAATGATGGACAAGGTATTCAAGGGGGGGGGGTTGCCTACATCACTGTGCAGAGTGAGGGTAGGGCAGTATATTGATTGGAAGTGAGGGACAGTTGCTTGTCCAGTGTGTTGTAGTATTATGTGTATTATTATTATAATCAAGGGGGAAGCGCTAAACCCGAGGATTATACAGCGCCGGGGGGGGGGGATGTGGAAGGCATTCAGGCTTAATTGGGGGAACTGGAGCACAGATCCAATTCCCTAAATCAAGAGCCCCTCACCAACATCAAGGAACCTTTCTTGAGGGGAGTATTATGTGTAGATACTACGTAATTTATTGTATGAAGAAAGATGAGACTACATACAAGTTGGACTTGGACTTGTATATGAGAATTACTCTCTAATGCCTGATATGTTAAGGCTGATTTATCAACTGTGATCCATCAAATTAGATTTATTATGTTGTTATCTATTTACATAGCAGTCTTCAGTCATATTATTATGTTGTTATCTATGTACATAGCAGTCTTAAGAGGCCTGAGCTTGCTACCATCTGCAGCTCATAAGACTGCCATCCCCACGAGCCCCTTTGAGGCGGGGTAGATGGCAGACCAGAGGCCTAGCTTCTCCCTACGAGCCCCGTGAGGGCGGGGAATGTGGCTAGGCCTGGGGACACTTGGTCCCAAAGATGAGGAGGTACTTGTACCTCCTCCCATGGGAGACTTAAGTCTCGAGACACTCCCCAGATAGGGAGCCAAGGCCGGGTCACCACTACTTGGAAAAGACTCGGGCCGGGAGAATACCGGCGAAAAAAAAAAAAAGTAGCAGTCTTAAGTCATATTATTATGTTGTTATCTATGTACATATCAGTCTTAAGTCATATTATTATGTTGTTATCTATGTACATAGCAGTCTTAAGTCATATTATTATGTTGTTATCTATGTACATAGCATCTTAAGTCATATTATTATGTTGTTTATCTATGTACATAGCAGTCTTAAGTCATATTATTATGTTGTTATCTATGTACATATCAGTCTTAAGTCATATTATTATGTTGTTATCTATGTACATAGCAGTCTTAAGTCATATTATTATGTTGTTATCTATGTACATATCTGTCTTAAGTCATATTATTATGTTGTTATCTATGTTACATAGCAGTCTTAAGTCATATTATTATGTTGTTATCTATGTCATAGCAGTCTTAAGTCATTATTATGTTGTTATCTATGTACATAGCAGTCTTAAGTCATATGATGTGAGTTGTGTTTAGGTGCAGTTGTCACAAAAATTTGTTTTGTTTTATCTGTGTTAGACTGTATTCCCTGGAACGCAGGAGGGAGAGATACATGATTATATACACCTGGAAAATCCTAGAGGGACTAGTACCGAACTTGCACACGAAAATCACTCACTACGAAAGCAAAAGACTTGGCAGACGATGCACCATCCCCCCAATGAAAAGCAGGGGTGTCACTAGCACGTTAAGAGACCATACAATAAGTGTCAGGGGCCCGAGACTGTTCAACTGCCTCCCAGCACACATAAGGGGGATTACCAACAGACCCCTGGCAGTCTTCAAGCTGGCACTGGACAATCACCTAAAGTCAGTTCCTGATCAGCCGGGCTGTGGCTCGTACGTTGGTTTGCGTGCAGCCAGCAGCAACAGCCTGGTTGATCAGGGGCTGATCCACCAGGAGGCCTGGTCACAGACCGGGCCGCGGGGGCGTTTCCCCGAAAACTATCTCCAGGTAAACTCAGGGAAGTATGTGAATTTTGAGTGTAGGCGCTACATGGCTGGGGTTTATACTTTATACCTTTGTATTCTGTGATGTTTTTCATAATATTAAGTTTTTATTTATATGTTGAATGAATAGGGTTTACATGCTAAGATAATTGCACATAAGTTGCCTTTGGGAGTTGACATTCATTGTTGCAACCTTCTTAGAAAATTAAACTTTTGCGGTTTTTTCTTTCACCAGGTTGAGGTGTCATTGT
Source organism: Cherax quadricarinatus (assembly GCF_026875155.1). Classification (NCBI taxonomy): domain Eukaryota; kingdom Metazoa; phylum Arthropoda; class Malacostraca; order Decapoda; family Parastacidae; genus Cherax; species Cherax quadricarinatus. Next base: position 89,593,296 of record NC_069405.1, on the reverse strand, counting down.
GTTAAGTAAAGCCATGTATCCCATTTAATTGGAGTCACTGGCTTCTTGGACCTCTTGGGGAGGGTCGATGGTGCTCGTGCAAGCAGCAGATCCCGGGGCAACTTGCTGCTGTTTGCAATGGCTGTCTACCGAGGAGAGACAGGCACCTAGCAACATCTGTTGTTGGGGCATTGGATGAATTCCCTACTATGTTTGTTAACTTCTCATTACTCTGTAATTTGTCTATGATTGTAATCATGTCATAACGTGTTTATCATTCATTACCTTTGAAACTTGTCATGATTGTGACCAGCTCTACCTGGAGCTCATTACCTTCGTAAATTTTCATGATTAATGTGTTTATGATTCATTACCTTTGCAATTATTCATGAGTGTGACCAGCTCTACCTGGAGCTCATTACCTTTGTAACTTGGTCATGATTATGACCACATCAAGGACAGATCTAGTTCATTACCTTTGTAACTTGCTCAGCTATCAAAACTTCGGAGTCCAGTCCCTGGACCAATTATGTACATCTGTAATCTTTTGACTACCGCCCACAGGATGGGTATGGGGTGCATAATAAACATATTAAACTAAACTCCCATATAATTGTTATTAATATTTTTGTGTCCAAGATGTTACTGCCAAATGACTTCGAACAGGCGATAAATGACATGCCCATGCACTCTGCCCCAGGGCCAGACTCATGGAACTCTGTGTTCATCAAGAACTGCAAGAAGCCCCTATCACGGGCCTTTTCCATCCTATGGAGAGGGAGCATGGACACGGGGGTCGTCCCTCAGTTACTAAAAACAACAGACATAGCCCCACTCCACAAAGGGGGCAGTAAAGCAACAGCAAAGAACTACAGACCAATAGCACTAACATCCCATATCATAAAAATCTTTGAAAGGGTCCTAAGAAGCAAGATCACCACCCATCTAGAAACCCATCAGTTACACAACCCAGGGCAACATGGGGGTTTAGAACAGGTCGCCCTGTCTGTTCTCAACTACTGGATCACTACGACAAGGTCCTAAATGCACTAGAAGACAAAAAGAATGCAGATGTAATATATACAGACTTTGCAAAAGCCTTCGACAAGTGTGACCATGGCGTAATAGGCACAAAAACGCCTTAAAAGGAAAAACAGGAAAAGTCGGTCGATGGATCTTAATTTCCTCATAACAGAACACAGAGATACGCAACAGAGTAAAGTCCGAGGGAGCTACGGGGAAAAGCTCTGTTCCCCCAAGG
>NC_069405.1:89576150-89591556 GCF_026875155.1 Cherax quadricarinatus | reverse complement strand
CACATATGATTCAAGACTTCCACTAACCCATACCTAATGCATTCCCAATAAACTTTATAAAAATCATTCGGTATCCATCAATGCCCGCGTCTTACCCTGACTCTTCCCGTAAACCGCCTCCCCCACCTCCTCCTCACTAATACTACCCTCCAGCATTTCCCGTTCCTCTTGTCCCAATACAATAGTATTCTGCATAACCCCAAATACCTCCTCACTGACAACTTCCTTGTTCCTCCTCCATTTCTCCCTAAACCAATAATCAGCATAACCACTAATATCATCTGTATCGGTAAGACCTTGACCCACCACAAAAACCCCCCCCCCATCAGCGACCACTAGATGCGCTATGGTAGTCACCATCTGCCTTTCCCTAAATTTTCTCAGGACATAACCTGATGGTCGATCACCCTTTAACACCTCCTCTAATCCTGCCCTAACTCTAATTGCGTTAAACCTTTCATTATGTAATCCATCAATCCTACTCCTTAAGCCATCCACCTCACCTCGCACATCTCCCCTTCCCCCCCCCCCCCCGTCGTAAACAGCATTCAGCTGTCCCTCCAGGTAGTTTTGCAAACCATATCTCCACCGTGCCTGTTCCTTTCCACGTTTCCTAAAAAACTCTGCTATACCTGTCTTTGCCCGCATCTCCCACCAGGTTTAACTCCATTAGGATTAGCGTGTCAGCGTGCCTCGTTGTGCTCCCGGTTTTTCTGGTGTTTTTCACGTCGCTCTTAAGTGCTAGAATTTTAATTTGTGTCATCAATCCTATACGATACATCCCTCTAGCGCCTGGAAACCAATCTTGGGCGGAAAACATTATATACTGAGTAAAAAAAGGAGAATTAGTGTGCACTTCCTAGCAGAGTTTACTGCCAGAGGGGAATCATAGCCTGTCCCGTGTGGAAAAATAATAATATTGAACTGTGTGTTCAGAGGAAAGAAAGTCTCCCTGAAAGCATTGAGTATACATAGTGTATAGTGTATACTACAGTGGCTCCCTAGTATATTGATGATAAAGGCTAAAGTGTCATTTGAAATCAGGTGAATTTGTAAATGAAGTGATAAGCCTATAGAGGCAGGTGCCAGAAGTCGCCAGAAACTAACCACAGGTCAGCTGTTTTAATAATCTTCCTGGCCTGCTAGTGTACTCGCATATAATCTAGTGATACCAGTGAATAGCAGAATACAGTGTTGTAGTAGCAACTAACCAGTATTATAATGGTACTTAGTGAAGTGGAGTGACTTTCATTAGTTTCTTTTTTCTTGAAATACCAGACGTTACTGTGAATTTCATATAACCTGTAGTTACCAGCGGTCGCAATATACACAACGAGAAGCAATTATTACTACAGAAAAAGCGCCCTTCCTCCAAAATTTGCACCAGTCAACTATAGTGATAATATAGCATTTATTGTGGTGGAGACGGAAAAAAAAAATAGAGAAGCTAGATACAGCGATTGATAAACAAGGGTGGAGGTCGACCGTTCGTCATTGTAGGAGTGCCAGCAGTCCCCGGGCTCTTCAACACGCAAGTTATTACTTTTGTATCTTTCAAATCACATATTACTCAGGTAGATAATTTCCAGTAGATCCTTCATGTGTTAGCTCAAAATCCCCGACCAGTATGGTTTAAATAAGTGACCCACTGATCAGATCAGATAGACTGGTCCGAACCCTTGACTGGTCCGAACCCTGACTGGTCCGAACCCTGGACGGGTTTTTCAAACGGTTCGTTGTGCACCACCTAGCAGGTTTAATAGAATATTCAAGAGGTTGCTAGTAGAATTGCAGTAAATAACCATTCAAATCATTATGAAGCTGTGTGTAGTCTGTGGTCAGTCAAAAAAAACGGGCTTCCACATGCATAATTGTCATTTCTGTGGAAATTGGTGTCAGGGCCCCTTGTGCAGATATCCAAGAACTAGCTACAAGCAGTTTTTAAACAGGGAAGTGTTTTTGGGTATGCCCAAATGAGATAAATCTGTGGACTAAAATAAACAAGGGTATTAAAAGAGGTCAACTCAAGCTGCTTTCATAGAAACCGGAAGCTTCTACAACAGATGGGAACATAAAAAGTCCGGGCTGAATGGTACTGCCCTTGATACTGGCCATGTAGTCAGAAACTGTAAGGCTGGAGATGATGTCCTGGTAGTCAGTAAATGGGGGGCTGATAGTGCTGTCCCGGGAGACAGTAATGGGGAAGCTGGAGGTGCTGTCCTGGGAGACAGTAATGGTGAAGCTGGAGGTGCTGTCCTGGAGACAGTAATGGTGAAGCTGGAGATGCTGTCTGGGAGACAGTAATGGGGAAGCTGGAGATGCTGTCCTGGGAGACAGAATGGTGAAGCTGGAGATTTTGTCCAGGTAGTCGGAATTATACGCAGGAAGGAATACATATGAATGACCTCATAGGGGACAGGAGCCATAGTGGGGAAACAAGTGTAGTCATAGATAAGAAAAAACCCAAATTTATTGCAAACTAGAAATACCGCAGGAAATAGCAAACAAGAGGGCTCCACTAGCAATAGTGAGGATATATTACCAAAAACAAATGGTGGGAGCTCCATTGTTGGTGCTAGGGAGGATAGAAGTAAGACAGGGAAACATGCCCAAACAGGGAAATTTACAGTCACAGAAACCCAAGGCAAACGGAAACCAAGCCTGTGCACATACTATGCACTGGGGTATCTGCTGGCATGGGAAATCTGGAAAAACAGATGGGACGTGCAACTATGACCACCCTAGGAAATGCCATTGCCCTTATGACAACGGGAAAATGCAAACCCCCTTCCTGTAAGCTTTTTCACCCTGAATGTGTACCTTTCAGTACAGGAAAGACGGGTGCTATAACTTAAATTGCCAGGCATACCATCTAAAGGGGACAAAAAGATACAAAACATCCAGCCATGGGAAAACCATGGTACCCACAGCCACTCAAGAGGGAGAGGTTTTTTAGTGCAGGAAGGAAAAAAAACTGGCAGGAAATGGCAGAAATCGTACACCAAATCCAGTCTTCCTGGAGTGGAACCACAGTCGATGGCCTCCACTCCAACCAACCATACAGATACTAATGCCGGAAAAAAAATCCCCCCCCAGTACCAACAATACCCCCAGTCCGATAACATTCTTCTTTGCAAATATACAGGGTCTAAACCCAGCAACAAACAACAAAATACCTTTCATCCGTGGACTGCTTGCAGAGGCAAAGGCAATGTTCGCGGCTTTACTGAGACCCACATAAGGATACATTGGACAACGAAATATGGATCCCAGGTTACAACCTATACAGATGTGACAGAGTGAACAGGCAAAAGGGGGGGGGGTTGGCCTGTACATTGCAGAGTCACTTGTTTGCACAGAACTGCTAAATGCCTCAAATGATGTAGTGGAAGTTTTAGCAGTAAAGGTCGAGAACCAAAACCCAGTCATTGTGATTGTCTACAAGCCTCCGGATGCAACATCCCAGCAATTCCAGGAACAGCTGTTAAAAAATTTACCACTGTCTGGAAAACCTTCCAGCTCCTGCACCCAAAATCTTCCTCCTGGGGGATTTCAAATTAAGGCACCTAAAATGGAGGAATATAGCAAATAAAATTGTTGCAGTAAAAAACACCCCGGGGGCAGCTCTGATGAAAAAATCACACTCACGCGAGCTTTTAAATCTCTGCACCCAAAAATTTAATTTAAACCCGCAAATAATAGAGCCCACTAGACTGGAGAATACACTAGACCTCATCTTCACTAACAATGATGATCTGATAAGAAATATCACCATATCAAAAACAATATACTCAGATCACAAATAATTGAGGTTCATCATGTTGCGCGGAGCCCCAGACCGACATAAGGAGATTAGTCACGAGGGAGCATTCACCAAATTCAACTTCAATAACAAAAAAAAATAAAGTGGGACCAAGTAAACCAAGTCCTAACCGATATAAGCTGGGAAGATATACTAAGCAACCCCAGACCCCCAAATTATGCCCAGAACAGATTAACTCGGTGGCACTCGATGTATGCACAAGGCTTTTCCTAAGAAAAAGGGGGGTAGATGTAAAACAGAAAAAGACAGGCGCTCCCCCTTTTCAGGCGAGGAAAGAATAACAGGCGGGTAAAAGATCAATAATTGAAATGCGTAGGGGACACGGTCAGAGAAATAGCAAGCACGAACTTAACTAAAAGAATCCTTTAGGAGTCAGGAACGGGGGAAAGAACAAAAAAGCCAAAATGAAATCGAAAAAAAACCCAAAGTATTTCTTCCCTATGCCAAATAAAAATCGAAAAAACGTCCATATTGGGCCCTACTTAAAACAAGATGGGTCCTACACAGATACAACAAGGAAATGAGTGGTATCAAGCCCAGCAAGCCCTAACCAGACTGAAGTCGAAGATAAAAATAAATTTTTTTATGAGGAGCCAAAAAATTTTGTTAACACAACCTTCCGATGTTACCTGACGCCAAAAGATTCGAACAGGCGATAAAGACATGCCAGCACTCTGCCCCCGGGGGCCCGATCATGGAACTCTGTGTTCATCAGAACTGCAAAAAGCCCCTATCACGACCTTTTCCATCCATGGGGAAGGGGGCATGGACCGGGGGTCGTCCCACAGTTTCTAAAACAAACAGACAAGCCCCATCCCCAAAAAAGGGGAGTAAAGCAAAGCAAAGAATACAGACCAATAGCACTAACATCCCATACATAAAAATCTTTTAAGGGGCCTAAGAACAAATCCCCCAGCATCTGAAACCCCTCGTTTCACAACCAGGGAAAATGGGTTTAAAAGGGGCGCTCCGTTGTCTCAAATTTGGACCATACGCAAAGGGCCTAAATGCACAGAAACAAAAAGAATGCAATTAAAATTACGACTTTGCAAAAGCCTTGACAAGTTTGCCTGGCGTTTAAAGCCCAAAAAGGTCAAAAGGGAAAAACAGGAAAGTCGGTCGATGGATCTATAATTTCCTCCCCCTAACAGAAACCCGAGAGTATCGTCAACAGATAAATCCCAGGGAGCTGGGGAAAAGCTCTGTTTCCCCAAGGCACAGTCTCGCTCCCCTCTTTTTCCTCATCCTTTTATCCACATAAAAAGGATGTCAGCCCCAGCACGTGTCTTCCTTTCAAAGACACCCGAATTGCATGAATGTCTCCATTGCAGACACTGCAAACTCCCGGCAGACATCAAACCCAAAAATTTCAGGGCTGCAGAAAAAAAATAGAAAATTTAACGATAGAAATTTCAATTACCAGATATGGAAACATGAGGAAAATTAAAAACTTCTCGAGTACAAAACAAATTCTGGCCAAAAATAGAGCGAAAAACCCAACTTTTAAAAACCTGGGGGGATATGTCGGAGGGGCTCACTTCAAAGGGCCATAACATTGTATCAATCGCATCGCTAGAAAAAAGACAGGTGGAAATGAGAACCTTTAAACAGGGGGCCAAACCCCTGATGACATCTTCATCACTTGTTCTTCTAGGGTGGAAAAAATTCTAAACCCCAACAGACCTTTTTAAGGCAGGTGAAATTCCGACCTAGAAAAAAGTACAGAGAAATTTCACGGCGCCTAACGAGATAAAAAAACCTCAATTTTTGGGAGCGCTTTAGGTTCCTAAAACCCGTATTCCCGGAAGCAGGAGGGGGGGAGATACATGATTAATACACGGGAAAAACCCTAGAGGGACTAGTACCGAACTTTCACACAAAATCACCCACTACGAAAGCAAAAGACTTGGGAGCATGCACCATCCCCCCAATGAAAAACAGGGTGTCATGCCTTTAAAAGCCTACAAAAAAGGTCGGGGGGCCCGAGATGTTCAAATGCCCCCCAGCCACTAAGGGGTTACCAACAGACCCCCGGCGTCTTCAACTGGCCTGGACAAGCCCCAAAGCAGTTCCGGTCGCCGGGGCTGGGCCGTATGTTGGGTTTGGTGCAGCCACAGCAACAGCCCGGTTGACAGGCTCTGATCCACCCGGGGCCCGGGCTCAACCGGGGCCCCGGGGGGGGTTGCCCCCGGGAAATCTCTCCCGGGAAACTCCCTCAAGCAATCCATCCCCCATCCCCACCCCCAGCAATGTCTCCACCATTCCTCAAAGGGGTGAGCCCCATCCCCCCCCTGCAGAAGCCCCACATTCAATTTCCAAACCCAGCATATATGCTACTTCCCTCCACCCCAGATCAGCTACACCGCCCCGTGATCCGAAAAAACCGCTCAAAAGCCCCCCACTCTCTCCCCCCCCCCTCCCCTTCACAATACCCTATCAAACCTCGCCCCAAAATTTCCCCACGAAAGAACGTGTGCTCCCCCCCATACCCCCCCCTCCCCACCACTTCTACAACCCTACACCCCTTAAAAAACCTTAGGCACCCAAAACACATCCCCCCCCCCTGGGGGGACACATCCCCTCCCCAAATTCCCCCCAAAACATTCCAATCCCCCTCCAATTTACAGTTTGGAAGGTAAACCCCGCAAAAATACAGTAAAACATCACAAAAAAAAATAAAATTTTGGGACTCCAAAACATTGTTACATGCGGGGCATATTTCCCAAATTTGAAACATACTCTCCTCCCCCCCCACCCCCATCAACCCTTAAAACCCTCCCCCCCCCCCCCTCCCCCCAACCCCATGACTGGCAATGGGCTGGTTTTCCTTTGGGACAGCTACTGTTTACCCCCCCTTTTTAAATTGAAAAGCTTCCTAAAATAACATTTTAAAACCCCCTAAAACTCAATTCACTCCCAAACCCTATGGTTTTGCCCCCTCCCCAAAAAACATTTTCCACATAAAACCCTTTCGTAAAAACCACTCTAAAAAAACCCCTTTTTCCCTCATTTTTTAAGCCATTGACATTTATTGTGACACATTTTAATTTGCCAGAAGGGGGGGGTTACCCCTATGCCCTTTTATTTTACTAACTTCACCTTTTCGTCCTGTCCCATTTTTATCCTTTTACCCAAAACCTTTCCCCAGCCCCCCCTTCCCCCCCCCACTGATTTTCCCCGGGTTTTACCCCCCCTCCCCTCCCTTCCCTTTTCCCTAAAAACTACCCATGTCTTCCCGGGTCTCGGGCCCAGGTTTTTAAAAACCTCATCGGGGGTTTAAAAAGCACCGCAGCCCTTTTTGCATGAGTTCCCCACCACACAAAAAATCTACCTCCTGCACGTCCTCTTGATGAATTTCCCAACCACCATTTCCCTTTCCTCTCTTCTTCCTCAAACCCCTTCACCTGCCCCTGCTGCTAAACCATAAAGCTGTATCTCACTTGACTTCTCGGGGCCCCATCCTCCCAGCCCCTTTCTGTCGAAGAACCCCTCCCAGCCCGCTTTTTGCAACTTCTCCGGGTTAGTTCTTCCACGTCCACCCGTCCCTCAGGCGATGGGGGCCCCTCCCCTGTCACCCCCCGGGATGGCTCCCACAGATCCCGGGACCGTCGTTACTTCCCGTTTACCTCTTCACTCCATCACCACTCGTCACGTTCCCTCCTCCCCCAAAACTCAGGCATCAACTCACAGGGTTTCTTGCCCCCAAATCCCAACGTCCCAGGACCCCTGGTAGGCGGGCCTTCTAGGACACTGTGCTGCCATATGGTCATATGAGCTCCCAAAGGGTCGAGAGGTCTTTTTTTGGGGCGGCTTAGTGTAAAAAGGGACCTGCTTTCCTGGACTCCACCGCATGCGAAAGGACGGGTATGGGCCCTAGCCAACGTCTTTTTGAGGGTATAAGAGCCTCGGGGTGCCCCTTTTATATGGCCCTTTGTCCATCCTCCCTCGTTGCTAATGAACTTTACCGTAGTTGTTGAAAACCCCCTGTATACTGTACCCCGTCGCCTCAAAAGGGACATTCCTCACCTTCACCCACGTATAGTACCCGGAAACGTCATGCATAACAAAGTCCACGCCGAGTTCATGTCAACCCTTTTTCCCCCTGGACTCTTCAACAAGTCTGTCGTAGGGCGCGGGTATGGGTTTTGTTTAGGGAAAACTCTGGTCTCCCCTTTTAAAGGCCCCGCCATATTTCCTCCTCGTTGGGGGGGCACTAGGCGTCCCTGATGATAGCAGGTAGCAATGTATGAAACGTTGCTCCGTAAGCGTTTCCACGTACCAGCTGTATACAAAACCCGTGTTAATCCCCGGGGCCCCCTCGGTACGCCATTTTGGGCTTTTAGTTTCTAAAAGGGTTTTACCCCCAGAGGGCAGGTGTAGCTACTGGCGTGCGTCCCCCCCTTCCCCGGAGGTCGAGAGATGAATTGGGAAAGGGTAGAGGGTTTGAACTGCAGTTTTTAATATCAAAACTTGAAGCCACCCTAAAAATTGTTTTTCAGACTTACAGGCATTTTGATTTACAAATTTTAAAACCCCCCAAAGTCTTTTAAAATTCTAAGGTTGTTTTTATGAAAACCCAAGCCCAATGTTGATTTGGTTTTATCAGTGGTATTGGGACAAGATAAGGTTTTCCCCACAAACTATTGGGAAAGATTAAATATTTTGTTCAATAAAAGCTATTTCACTTGTGAGGAAAAATTTGCAAAAGGGGAAAAAACAATAGTTTCATGCATTTCCCAAAACAAAGAGACAAGATGAAAAAAAAAAACCTAAATCCAGTGGATAAAAAACCTTTAACTAAATAAAAAAAAGATATACCTTGGGGGGTTTTTTTCCCCTAAACCCCCATAATGGGAAAATCCCATATAAGCATTTATCAAACTGTGAATTAAAAACAGAAAAGTAAACCCGATTCATTTCTAAACGTTTCTCCAAAATGTTTTAAATTTGTGATGGAACAATTGGGGACAGTATTGTAGTCAATACCCAAACAATGGAGGCACGTAAACAACGTGTTTATCAGCTGAAAAGTTTCATCAAGGTTTAGGTTTAACACAAGGGAGGAAAATGCTCATGAAAATTTTGTTTTTTAAAAGCCCGGGTTGCTTTATTCAGCATTATGCCCCCAAATTTTCTTTTGCCTGAAAAAGGGAGAGACTTCCACGAATTTAGGAAAATCAACAAGCAAAAAGCATTAAAAAGTGATAGATAAGTTTTAAAAACAAAATGCTTCCCGATTGCTCGAGTTGAGTTATCTAAAAAAAATTTCACAAAAAAAATGTTTCTTTAAAACTATTTGATCAAGGCTCACAAAGGGGCCTTCATAAAAAAGACAGTGTTGCAGAAAAACTGGGAAAAAACAAAAACCCCATGCCAAAATACGTTAGATATAGCTGTTTTTTCCACAAATTTTAGTAAACAGGGCATATGCCTAGCCCGAATCATGTTGGTCTAGGAAAAAAGGGAAAAAAACAGTTAGAAGCTGTGGTAGTAAAATGTTTTTCCTAAGTCTGTGCCCGATCCAGGGATTAAAAGAAACAGTTGCAACATGAAAGCCGCTAAGGTTTAAGTTTTCCTGTTTCCCGGGCCCTACAGACGGACACAATTAGTCCAATTGATTTTAAACACTGGAAAAAATGGGTTTTATCCTGTTTTTGTGGGAAAATATAGTAAGTAAAAATGATGTTCACTTGCTGAAAAAAAGCAGGAGGCCACATTATTTGTGGTCCCATTCCCTCTAAAGTGGGGAAAGAAAGGATATTGATTCAGTGGAAAATGTATAGTTACGGAATAACCCCCTGTCATGTCCCACAGAAAAAAATTATTTTTACGGAAAAATTAATGAACCAGTTGATAAATTTTTGGGATTTAGATGCTTTGGTATTGATGTAAATAAACAAGCCCACAAGAGCCCAGACTTATAAACCAATATTTGGACACTGTCAATAAAGGATAAAATTTTGGGTTAGGTTAAAAATGGAAATTAAACCCACCACATCTGCTGCAATTATCCATGGCTTTCGGAAAAATAAAAGACAAATCAGAGCCGGAAAAACCCCGAGTCGACTGTTTTGATCATATCATACAAAAACATTTGGGACAATAAATTCATTGAGGAAATGTGAAGAAATTTAAAGACAACCTCATTATCTCCCCACATGGAGCCCAAAAAGATTCTGAAACACCCCACTACGTGTTGTATATAATTGCAGCGCACGTGAAATAAGATGTAGCAAGTCTTAATGCTGTCTGATGACCGGCCCCCTCACAAACTGAGAAATGGAGCGGGGCTTTTGAAATTTCGCCACAAACCCATACCCCCCTACAGGGTGATATTCCAAAGTTTCTTAAGAGTAGGACTACAAAAATGAAGAGATTAATCATTCTTGTGGCCCTGAAAATCCAATGATCCTCAAAGCCCTGTGAAAACTTATCGTTTAAAATCATATTATTTGGTGAAACATCCTTCCATTTTTCTAGAAGCTACTCAAATACACTTTTTAAAAGAATTGAAAGCCCCTAAAAAAAATCTTAAAGAAAAGTTTTATGTGGACAATCTTCAAGGTACGGGAAATAAAAGGGGGATTTGAAACCCTTATACAGAGAGCTAAAAAGGAATGAAAAAAGAAAATTGCTCAAAGGGATGGGGAAATTTCAAATTCAAAGCAATTAAGGGAACTTATCAAAGAAGTTTTCCCCTAAAGCTGAAATTCCCTAATTGCAACAATATGCTGGGTTTGGGAAACACAGGAAGATACTTTGAGTCTCAAAAAAGTAAAAAATAAATCATGCAGTACACTACTAAACGTAGTTTACTGTCAGAGGTTCACAATGTTTTGATCCTCTAGGACTCGTCTCACCAATTACCAAAAAGGGGTAAAATGCTTATGCAAGTGCAGGAAGCTAAAAATTTGGATGGGATGAGAATTTGCCCTAAAAATGAGTCAAGAGGGGAGAAATATCCGGGAGTTTAAGCAATTTCCCATAAAATTCATTTCCCAGAAAAAATAGGTCAAGAGGGAAAAAATACACTTACATGTGTTCTGTGATCGTCAACCAGGGGGTTAGGGCGCTTTGCTTAATGAGTAATGCTAAAGGGAAAGTACACTAATTACTTAAAAGGCCAGGGTAGCCCCCTTGAAGGCCCAAAACAGTACCAAAAATTGGAACTGACAGCATCTTGTGGTACAAAATTAGCTGTCTTTTTAAACAAAGTACTTGATCATCTCACATTGAAAAAACCGTGTTGGAGGATAATGAGGCAGTTTCTCCGGTGGTTAAAAAAATAATAAATAATTTGGTCTATGTACAGAAGGAAAGAAAAAATAAAAGGAGCAGAGAGATTATTCTTTTCCCAGTCCTCCCCCCCCAAAGAGAACCCAGTTTGACATTTTGCCCACGGGTTCCCACTCAAAAATTTTTGTGGATAAAAAATTATGGCTCCAGGGGACGAACGGGCTCTCTAATGAAAATAAAATGGCTACAAAAAAAACTCACTTATGCCAGAAGAAAAAACTTTGCTTGAACACAGCAGAAATAAGTTGTTAAAAAACTGCGAACCCCCAAACAGAAATAGTCATTATGGATCTAAATAATCTTTGGGTAAACCTTTTAAAAGTTACAGCTCTTGTCTTTAATTCATTAAAAACCGATTTTTAATGTCTTGAACCCATTTAAACGGGGGTTTTAAACAATACAGGGGGGGCTCAAGAAAATTTTTTTTTACACAGTAAACCCCCAAAAGAAATTTTTTAGGTTTAAATTCTTTTGGGCCTTTTTTTTCGCTCGGGGAAGGGAAAATTTTATAAGATGTCGAGGGGAAAAATCCATAATTTTCATACCTAAAGAAGCCTAATCTAATTTTGATCCCCAAGAACATTGGCTAAAAAATGATTTTGCAAAACGCCCCAAACGTTTACATGGTGGGGTAGCTGACACACTTTGGGCATATACGACAATCCCCACTGGATACCCAAGGTCGACAAGGTGAAAAAAAAAATAAGGGGGCTGTATTACTTGTCGTCCACTCGATTTGCGAGTATGTCAGTTCCAGGTCCACCTCCATATCCCTATGAAAGTGTTTGTCATGTCCTCCATTTGAGGTGACAGGTGTAGATTACCTGGACCCAAAAATTTTTAACCAAAAAAAAAATTGACAAGTTCCCATCAAAGGGGAATTGTTTGTTCACTTGTGCTACAACTAGGAGCAGTCATCAGGTAGCCACTGAAGTCTGCGAAACCTTTACAAAAATTTTTCAGAAGGTTGCAGCCAGAAGGGCATGTCCCCGATGATGATTTTTAGATAATGAACGAAAATTTGTTGCTGGTGCTGCTTATATAAACAAGATCTTTGAAACAACAGAAGTCAAAAGATGCTGAATCAACGCAGTTGTCGTTTGGGGATAAATTTTCCCCCTAAATCTCCTGGCCGGCGGGGTTTTTTGAAAAATGTCGGATTGTTTTAAAAAGTTTTTTAAGGAAGGTCTTCATCGTCAGAGAATAGACTAGAAGAATTCCGTACAGTTTGATGAAAAAGAAAAAAAGAGTCAACAAAACCTCTAACTTATGTTACCCATGATCTGGACAATTTAGAAGTGTTAAGTCCATCCATTTACTCCATGGCAGAAAAGGCTCGAACCTGTTCCTCCCATGAATGATAAAAAAATCATAGAGGATTCCCCCCTTATTTCGAACCTGAGCAAATCAACGTAAATTCAAAAACCTTAAAAAAGTGATTGAACGTTGGGGAAAAATTTGGCGAGAAGACTATTACCTATGAAGAGAACACTTTTTATGGATGGTTTTTCCTGAAAACTAAGTCCTTAAGACCCGGTGACAAGTGATTACGACAATGATGGTCCCAGGTCCCAAAGGCTACTTTGGGAAAATTTGTGACCAAAATATCCTGATGCAAAGGAACTTCAGGACAGTTGATGTTTTTTAGCAAGGTTTTTGGATGAATAAGCGGACAATAAAAAAAACAGTACCGTTAGATTACACGTGTTTTTAAAAAAAAATTAGGATTCTCCAGAAAACCACTTTGACTAAAGCTGTTCAGAAAAGACAAGCACAGTGGGCGAGGTGAGAAAAATTTAAAATTTAAAGTTAAGTGTGAAAAAGTTCACCCGCAGCGAACCCCTGCCCCCCCCAGTGTGGAGAAAATTTTTTCCAGGAGGGGGGTATCAGCCCCCTTCAGCCCCTTTCAGCCCTTTCAGCCTTTAGGGGCCCCCCCTCAGAAGGGGCAAGTGTTTGTTTATGCTCGTGATAATTTATCACAGATGCCGTACAGTATGCGATGTGGTTAAGCGACCTTTGCTCAGCAGTCCAGTGTTAGAGGTATTTTAATAAGAGACAGTACATCTCTTACTTTAGCAGGACAATTAAGGAAAATCCTGCTCCCACTTTATTATCATAGTAAAGATAGTGGCATTGTTGTTATGCTTAAGACAGCAAGAACAAACATTTTGTTTTCTTCATCGAAAAAGTGGCAAGGAAGCAAAAGTACTAGGTCAGCTTTTTCTTTGTTAGGGGAGTGATGGCGGGGGCGCTGTGGCGTCTTCAATTTACTTTTGATCTATGAGAGTGACATGATGCCAGGAAAACCCAAAAAGAAGATCTGTCATTAGTGTGAAAAGTGCTCTAAAACACAATAAACATTAAGAAAGCGTGATCAGCTTCTTTAGTGATAAGATTGTAACAATAAAGACAAAATCTTGGGGGAACTAGTGTCCGTGTGCGCTTCCTAGAAAAGGGAAGAGGGGGACATCCAAGGACATTTCGCTTAATCAAGTCACCGATATCTGGGAAAGGGGAAGACCCCCTAGTCACCTAAAAGAGCAAGGTAGGTTACGAATTTTTGTAGTATGGGGGGGCTGCGCAGTTGTTTAGTCGCAAGGGGTTTGTAATAATTAGTCGGCATAAGGTGCGGACTTTTTAGTCCCAAAAAAGTATGAATTTGTAGCCATCTGAATGAAATTGCTGACATAACACCCCCAGGGGTAATAATAAACTTTCAAATTATAAACTTTAAGCCCGTTGAGGGATGATTGACCCGCTTTCAAGCTATCTGCAGGGGCGGCTGTGCAGGGATAGTTTTCTTTTTAAATTAAGTACAAACTCTTTAAACTTAATGGTAATGCCATTTTTCAACAATCATTTTGTACCTCTGTAATGTTGAGGTACAGTCCCTGGACCCCTTATGTACCCCTGTAATGTTTAGGGGACAGCCCCCGGACCCATTTTTGCACTTGTAATGTTTTAGGACAGTTCCTAACCCATTATGGGCCCCTTAATGTTGAGGTACAGTCCCTTGACCCATTAAGTACCCCCTGTACGTTAGGTACAGTCCCCGGACCCATTTTTTACCTCCAAAAATTTTTAGGTACAGTCCCCGGACCCCTTTTACCTCTTAAGTTTTAGGTCAGTCCTGGACCCATTATATACCTTGTAATGTTGAGGAAGTCCCTGGAGTTGTTTTTAATGGGGTATAATTTTTGGAACCCATTAGATTTTGTAATGTTGAGGGTACAGTTCCTGGACCCCTTTTTGTACCTCTTAATGTTGAGGTACGTTCCTGGGCCCATTATGTACCTCTGTAATGTTGAGGTACACCCCGGACCCCTTATGTACCCTGTAATGTTGAGGGACAGTCCCCGGATCCATTATGTACCTCTTAAAGTTGGGGTACAGCCCCCGGACCCATTATGTCTTCTGTAATGTTTAGGTCTAGTTCCCGGAAACCCCATTATTAACTTCTGTAAAGTTTTCTACGTCCCCGGACCCATTATGTACCTTTGTAATGTTGACCTAAGTTCAGGACCCATTTTGTTTCTCTGTAATGGAAGTGCGTTCCTGGCCCTTATGTACCCCTTTTTATTTTTGAAGTACAGTTCCTGGCTCACTATGTACCTCGTAATGTTGGGTACAGTTCCTGGACAAAAAATGTACCTCTGAATGTTGAGATACAGCACCTGCACCATCATGCACCTCTGTAATTTGAGGGAACATTCCCGGACCCCTTAGTACCTTGTAATATTGAGGTACAGTCCCTTGACCCTTTTTTAAAATTGTAAAATTGAGGTAAGCCCCTGGGCCCCTTATGAACCCTGTTATTTTGGGTACGTCCCTGGACCCCTTTTGTACCCCTGTAAAATTGAGGTAAGTCCCTGGACCCCTTATGTACCTCGTAAGTTGATTTACACCCTTTGGGCTCATTATGTTCCTTTTTAATTTTGAGGTACAGTTCCCGGGCCATTATGTTCCTGTGTACGGTTTAGAAAAGTTCCCGGGGCGTTATGTACCTAGTAATGTTGAGGTAAGTCCCCGGAATTATGACCTCTCAAGTTGAGGGTACAGTCCCTGGACCCATTATGTACCTCTGTAATGTTGAGGTAAATCCCCCCCTGGACTCATTATGTTCCCCTGTAATGTTTGGGGACAGTTCCTGGACCCATTTGTTCCCCTGTAATGTTGAGGTGCAGTCCCTGGACCATTATGTACCTCCCGTAAAAGTTGATGTACGTCATGGACCCCTTATGCCTCGTAATGTTGGGTAGAGCCCCTGGACCATTACAACCTCTGTGA
>NC_069405.1:89481646-89575650 GCF_026875155.1 Cherax quadricarinatus | reverse complement strand
ACAATCACAGAGTACAAACATTTTATATCCAAAGCGGTTCCTCTTGCTCGGTATATACTGCTTGAATGACAGTCTACCTTTGAAAAAAATCAAAGACTCGTCAATTACAAGATTCTTGAATGGATAAAAGTATATCCTGAACTTTTGTTTGAGATACATGAAAACATTTCAAAATCTTGTATAACCTGTCACTTCTGTCAGGCCTGGTTTTGTCAGAGAAGTGCAACATACGTAACAGTAAGATAAACCTGTTCACTGGTATTATTTCACTGAAGGATGGGGTACAAATTAGTCGATATGTGGACCAGTATGCTTTTATATTATGCTTATAGACGTGAGGCATAAGCATTATTGTTGCAAAAAGCAAATACATTTCTGCAACAGTCGTCTCTTTCCACCTGTGTAGTCTTGACTGTGGTGATAAGATCGTATTTGCCATGGTGTACTGAAAATACTTATTACTTTCCCTGACAAAAATTTCCATCAATGGCTGGTCAAAGAATAATTCAAAGAATTCCAGTTCATTGGCCGTGGTTCCAAGGGGACAGGTAGGTAGAATTCCACTTTGAGAGTCATCAAATGGTGAGGGCTGGGAACAAAATTGGGATTTTGCTGCCAATCCCAGATACGGTTTTGCTGGTGGATACTGGACATCATAGGCTGGTTGTACGGGTGGTTGTGGCAGGCTGGTGGGTGACGCTCCGCTTTGTCCTTGAACTGACGAGTCAGCAGCGTGGGTCCCCGCGTGGCACAGTGAGTCACGCATGGCGGTGCCACTACCACCACCAGCCCCACTAACACCATCCACTGATGCCTGTGGCCCATCCATGCCAAGTGTAGCCACATCATCCTCACTATCACTACCTAAAACGGGTGTAGGGCCACGGGATGTACTCCAGGATGTACTCTGGGATGTACTCCGGGATGTACTCCGTCCCCTGGGCACAGCATAGGGTACACTACCCGAGCGCATGCGGCGGCGAACATACCGACGCTTCACTGGTGAATATGTTTCCTCACTATCACTACTCGAATGATCGTCGAGCGCAATAAAATCACAATCCACGTCAGAATCATCGTCATTACTGAAGTCAGAGGCCAGGCCACGGGAAAATATTAGTTTTCTCTTACGTTTAGGAACACCCGACCGTGAGTCACGAGTGCCCACACCAGAGGTAGAAGGTCGAGGATCGTCGGGGTTTTCTGCACTATTACCGATATCCTGGTCATTATTTTCGGTCACTAACTTATCAAAGCCGTAGAATTCGTCTTCATTTCCACTTCCATCAGTGTCAGAACTATCAGACAGGAAGAGGAGAGTCCCAATTTTCCGGGGAGTGAGAGCTGACTTGCGACAAGGCATGGTGAACAAGGGTGACTGAGCCGGCGTTCCCACAATGCTAATGCAGGCGCCTAGATTTTTTTGTTTATGGCGCACACCCACGGCGCAGACCCATTCTCTCACATGTAGGCCTATGAGCGCTTTCGCGCTAAATTTGACGGCGCTAGAATTTTGGCATAGATCTACGGTTTGGACACTCACCAAACAGCCATAGTTTCTAGGGGACGGACCCTAAAGGGGGTTTTAAAAGTGCCTCCGGGTATTAGACAATGCTCCTGGTCATCCTTCAGACTTGGCAGAGCGACTTTCTGGGGACATGAGCTTCATTAAGGTGAAGTTTTTGCCTCCTAATACCACTTCTCTCCTGCAGCCCATGGACCACGGGTTTAAATTTCCAACTTCAAAAAACTCTACACAAAAGCTGTTTCAAAAGTGCTTTGAAATGACCTCAGACACTCAATTAACTCTAAGAGAGTTTTGGAAAGATCACTTTAGTATCCTCAGTTGTGAAAACCTTTTATAGGTAAGGCTTGGGAGGGAGTGACTAAGAGGACCTTGAACTCTGCTTGGAAGAAATTTGTGGCCAGAATGTGTAGAAAAAAGGGGATTTTGAAGGGTTTGAGGCTAACCCTGAGAAGCAAAATACAATTTTGGGAATCAATTGTGGCATTGGGGAAGCCCTTGGGTTGGGAGGTTAGTGGGGAGGATGTGGAAGAGTTGGTGGAGAAGACAATGAAGAACTAACCACCGATGAGCTGCAAGATCATCTTCAACAGCAAGAGGCCAGACCTGAGGAAACTGCTTCGCAGGAGGGAGGAGAAATTGAAGAAGTTGCCTTTTTCCAAAGATTAAGGAAATGTGTGCAAATTTGGCTTGAAGTGAAAACCCTTTATGGATGAAAATTGCCCTCACACAGCTATTGCAAGCTGTGCTGGGGGCTATTACAATGACAACATTGTGAACCACTTCGATAAATCAAAAAGGAACGAGAGGTACAGCCTCTAAGGACAGATATGTTGTGCGACAGAGGTCCAGTGACTCTGAAGCTGGTCCAGTGGCATTAAAAGAAGGGAAGTAACCCCAGAAAAGGACGTGCTACCTAAAGTCCTAATAAAAGGGGATTCCCCTTCTAAACATTAACCCTTTCAGGTCCCCAGGCCCTCTCCCAGACTTGTTCTCAGGTGGCTGAAATTTCAAAAAAAAAAAAAAATATTTTTTCCTTATAAAAACATAGAGAATCTTTTCCTGATCATAATGACACCAAAGTATGAAATTTTGATGGAAAACTTACGGAATTATGCTCTTGTGAAGTTAATGGCCCCTTGACAAGTTTACAACATCGGAAATTTTTTGCCCACTTTGAGCCCAAATTTTCGGCCAAATTTCCCAGTGTACCAGTCGACAAAAATCAAAACTTTTTTGCTAAAACCCTTCCATTTTTTCTATCAAATGATTACAAGAAACCACCCATTTACTAATTTCAACTATCCAATACGTGGTCAGAATTTAGCAATTTTGCCATTTTCACCACAACTCTCTCACAAAAAATAGAAATTTACTGTTATGCAGAGTACTGCATTAGTGTAAAATGGTAAAATAATATCGGCACACATTGTGAAAGTTTATTAGACTAAACCAGAAGATGTGTATTGGACACATAGCATGATTAGTTTACTTTTGAACTTTGGTAAAAATCGAACATTTCTGCTACTTTGGAGCTCAATTTCAAGGTACTTTTCTTTTGTAAAACCAGCCCAAAATCATCTCAATTTCTGTAATATGTCTTCCATTCTATAAAATGAGACCGGGAAAACTAGAATACAACAATAAATACCATACAAAATACAGTACAAATTCGCTGTTTTAATCCAAAAACACGTCAAAGTTTTGTTTTCTCATTACGCACTGTGTGCTGCAGGATTTTTTTTATACTGCGGCACACTGACCACATAGACCCATTCTTTCTATGCAGGCCTACCAGCTTTCTCTCACTAGTTTTTGAGGGCGCTAAAATTTAGGCGTACTAGTACGTAAAAAACCGTGGTGCGTAAGCCCTACTAGTACATCCGAAACCCGAAAGGGTTAACAACTTCCACACTCTCCCCTCCTGCCATCCCTTCAATCATCACCAGACTTCAATAAAGGTAAGTGTCAGTTTTTGTGTGTATTAAAATTAATATTTCATGTGGAAATTTTTTTTTTTCCATACTTTGTGGTGCCTTGAAACGGATTAATTTGATTCCATTATTTCTTATGGGAAAATTAATCACCTTACGATAATTTTGGCATATGATGAGCTCTCAGGAACAGTTTAAATATCGTAAGGCGGGGGTCCACTGAAATATGCTTTTTCAAGTGAAAAAGGCATGAGTCACTTTACATAGATTTTTGCTTTACAGCAGAAGCCCAAAACCCAAAACTGCTGTATAAGCAGGGCCCTACAGTACCCAAAACCTAACCTGCTGTATAAGGGGGGTCCTCCTGTATATTAATTAACCCGTTAACTGTCCAAAACGTAGATCTCTGTTCTTACCGCTAGCGCTCCAAACGTAATCTACGTTTTATTTTCCTGGCTTCAATTTTGGCGCAATAGGCCTGATGGCCTAGACATGAGAGAATGGGTCTGGCACACTCAGGTGCGACATATAGAAAAAAATCGGCGATGCCTGGGTACCACATAGTAAACACCCAGTTACTTTCAGTTCCATCTTGGGTCAACATCATGGCACATCCTCGTGATTCATTCATGCCTCGTCATATTAACACTCTCTTATTCGAAGAAAGTGGTGTAGAACGTGAGTTTAGTGGATTTTACACCCATGTGGCCACTAATGATCAAAAATTAGTGAAAAGAAACTATGATAACTCAGATGACCCTCAGCCATCAACCTCTGGGGTGGCCATGTGGCCATGCCAGACCCCCCAGCCTAGCACTTCTGGGATGGCCACTGTGGCCACACAAGACCCTGGGGGCCCAAACACCTCTGGAGTGACTGGTATTACTACCCATAGGCAACTATGCAAGAGGAAACTATCATTTTCCTTTAGGTTTTTTGTGATAGTAAAAGTGAGAAAGTAACAATGAAATTGATTTTATGCCAATAGACAAATGTCCTAGTGATAGTGATATTCATTATTCACCAGTGAAGCGTACTTTTAGGCATCATAGCCTGCGTTCAGTTAGTATGCCATATGCAATCCCCAAGGGTCGTGGCAGGTCACGATCCTAAACCCGGGTACTGAAGTGATAGTGATAATGATGGAGAATATGCAGGATGGAGGAAAGGTGGTGGTGGGGGTGGGCACAGTCCTGGAGCACATGGCGCAGTGGGTGGACAGACAAAGGACCCCCCCGGCACCCCCTCAGCCATGTGCTGCCTCCACTTCTGTCCCTCCCCCTGCTTCCCTTCGCCCCATGCCACCCGGTCCACCTTGTACCATGTGACCGTGAGTGGGACTGGACACAAAGTATATTTGTGCCACAACTTTTTGATTTTGATGCAAGTGCAGTGGCATCCTTCCAGAAGGTCCATAATGAATGAGTCTACAGAGTTAAGTTTTTCAAGTTATACTTTGATGAGCCTCTAATGAGCTTGATAGTGACCCAGATGAACAATTAATATCGCTATATCATGGACATCACAGTGGTTGCAGAAACGTCACGTCTGCATAGGTGGAACGATACAACTGTGGCTAAAATGTATACATTCCTCGCTACTGTCATGCTTTTGCCACATACATATAAAACAAAATATAGCACAGTACTGGTCTACAGACTACTTCATCAGTACTCCTGTATTCTGTGACCTCCTTCCCTGCAACAGATTCACTCTGTTGCTATGAATGTTGCACTTCTCAGACAGGAAGAGGCCAAAATCCAGGAAGTGTTTATGTATATGAAGCAGAAATTCAGTGCATACTTTTATCCTTTCAAGAACATTGTTGTCAAAAGAGTCCTCGATTCTGTTTAAGGGACACCTGTCATTAAACCAATATATACCAAGCAAACGTAATCGCTTGGTATAAAACTTTTTGTTATGTGTGACTGTGAGAGCGGTCTTGTGTTGGACGTCGTTGTCTACACCGGGAGAAACACACTTGATGATGACAGACGGATGTTGGGCATTTCTGGTGATGTTGTTCGCAAGATGATGGAACCATACCTTGGCAAGGGTCATAAAACTGTTCAAAGACAACTGGTAAAACAAGCCCTATGCTCGCTGATTTTTCCCATGTGTGAACAATACTGATATATGTGGAAAAAGTGAGAAGGAATAGAAACATATGCCAAGGTTCAGTGGAGGCAGTGTTGAAGGTGCAGTGCAAGTGTTTCATGCCAATGACATCATGGCACTGACGTGACATGACAAACAGGACATGACATGCTGTCAACCATTCACAGAAACGAGATGGTACAAACAGACAAAGTTTAACCAGGACACCAATGAACGCACTGTAAAGCCACCTGCTGTCGTCGACTATACGAACAATATGCGACTAGTCAACAAGTGTGACATGATGCTAGGGTTCATTGACTGTGTGCGTAGGAGTCACAAGTGGTATATAAACCTATTTTTCCACCTTGTAGACACCCGTAAATGCTCATTGCATTCAATTTGTACAAAATAAAAACTGGAAAAAGACAATGTTTCGCAAAATTCTCCCCGAATGTCGTAAAACAGATAGCAAAAAGTATGGTACCACACTTGTACCTGCCCCCCAACATGACATGTCCCCCGACCACAACCACAAAACCCCAGCCAGTTGGGGAAGTCCAGACCGAATCATCCCTAACTGTCACTACCTGATACCAATACCACCTACCCCAAAGAAGAAGTATTCACAGAAAAGTGTGTTGTGTGTGCTACCACCACAAAATGACCCCCAAAAGCAGAAGGACACATTTCATGTCACCAATGTGGGGTGGCCCCTCTGTAAGAATCCATGCTTTAGGAGTATCATACAATAGTGGAGTTCAAGAAACATCAGTGGGACATGTAAATATTTGTATATAGTTGTAGATAATAGAATGTGATTCAGCCAGGTGTGCAAAATCACATATCAGTGCATACATGTGTGTTTGTGACAGTATGATAATAATTCCGTATATAATTTTTGTGTAAAAAACAAAAAGTGGCTTAAAATCAAAAGTTTTACTATAAAACTAATTACAATCAAAAAAACCAAAGAAAATTAAAAAAAAATGGAAAAATTGGTAAATATGTAGAATTTCTGCAAGCGGCAGTGCTCCATGTTGCCATCAGGTGATCATAAAGTGCCAATTTTCGTGGGTCATATCTGGTAAGTCCAACCTAAATATTTTTTTTAAATCCTATTCACCAGAAAAATTGCATTTTTTTTTTCTAAAAAATTTTTTTTTTTTTTTTTTTTCAAAATATTGGGAGCACTAGCGGGTAAGAAAATAGTCTGCTTTGGGGACATTAAGGGGTTAAAGAAAAAGAAAAAAAAGCACTATTTATATTATTACACATCAAGAACTTGAAATTGCTTTGAGCCAAAAAAGCAATTTGTGCACTGCATCTGTGTCATTGCATAAGTATTCTTGTATTTAAATTTCTGTTTTTTTTTACCACCAAAAAAAAACTCTTAAAATTTAGAAAAAAATTTCTTTTTTTCAAAATTCAGGTATACAGTGGGGTTTTAATTTTAGTCTGAAGCAATTAAGGTTAAACAACTTTTTCCCAAAACAATAAAACTATAACGTCCCAAAGCACCAGTTTCCAACCCCTTCCCCCTCATCCTCCGCAGAAACTGTAAACCCATTGGGGGTTAAAATACCCGTTGTTGGGACACCCCGTGGCACCGGGTTAAAACAATTTTAGGAACTGACTCTTACCTGTTCCTGTAATGAGGAAAAAAACGAGTACTGTGTTTAGTACAAAAATCATAAATAAACACATCAGCCCAAATGAATTCAGGGGTACTAAAATATGTTCCCTGAGGTTCCTAAACAGACAATGAAAGTAAGGGTTGAATGATATGGTAGAAATGTAAGGGGAAAGACTCAACAAAAAGATGGTGGGGGGGGGGGGAAAAAAGGGGTCACAGTTTCTGTAGAGTTCAAGAGAAAAATTAAAAATTCAAAAATTAAGATGAAAAAGGAATTTTAGTGTAACCATGTTACTAGCTAACAACCCTTTTCCTATATCGGACTAATATTAACCGGGCCATTTATATATCATTTTTCTTTTAGTAAGAGTCTGCATCAACCACGGACTGAAAAGAGGGAGGGAAACAAAAAAGCATGCAAGGGTGAAGTAGGCAGCTGAAAAAAAATTGGAATGCTTTGGGAGAATGGAAAATTTTTTTTTTCTTTAACCACGGCCATCCCCCCAGGCGGGTGGGCCCCAAAAAAAACACTTTCACCCAAATCATTAAACATAAAAAATTCTTTGGCAGAGGCACTCAAATCAACTTTAAAATGTCCTCCAAAAAACCAAAAATCCTTAACCTTCCTTTTTCAAATTTGGCAGGCATTGTACTTCCTACCCCGGGGGAAAAAAGTTTGCTAACCATTCCCTGAATCCCCACGAAAATTTACCCACAACCAAAGTGCGGGTTTAAAAACCATTTATTAAAAAGGGACCAAAATTTTGCAATTGTTTTTAAAAACCCAATGCGAGCCCATGTATCCATGTAAACTTGTCCAGATTAGAACTCAAACAATGGGGGACAAAACCAAAGTTCACTTTTTTTGTAAAAATTTAACTAATGGGACCAAAACCTCCACACTTGAAATAATCTAAAAGCGGGGCCCAGCCCCTGAAACTAGTTTTACATGTTTATTTGTTCCGGGTTTTAAATTCCAAAAGGCCCCGAGTTTCCAGATTACCATAGTCCTCCCCCTATCTCCTTTTTTGATAAAATTTTGCCAAAATTTTCCACGGGAGGGAAATTTACTTCCCACGGGAAATATGTAACCCCCCCCAAGAAAACGGGGTTCCTGCCTTAAAAAAAATAAAATTGGGCAGGGCAAATTTTTCAACTCCTCCCAGCAAAAAAGGGGAAAAAAGACCCTGGTCTTAAAGCTGGACGGGCAAGCCCTTAAAGTCTCCGCCCAACCGGCGGGCCGTAGTTTTTGTATGCCACAGTAACACCTGGTGGATCAGGTTATCCACCAAAAAAGGGCCGGCAAAACCCGGCCGGGGGGCTTCCCCCCAACTTTCCGGTAACCCGGAAACGTGGATTTGGGAAACGAACAGTCCAAACTCCCCAATTTTAAATACCCCCGGTTAAAAAATTTTTTTCATCCCCAGTATATTAGTGCCGTAGCCCGTTTTTTTCCCAAAAGGAAATATTGTGTTAAAAAGTCAATTAGAAAACACCGTAAAACTTAAAAATCCATTTTACTAATTTTTGGCGATTTGGAGGGACGTTAGCGGGGGCCACTGTATTAAGTTTTTTTTAAGTTTTTGTAAGTGTTTTTTGGGGGGTTTGAAACAGTTATCTAATTTTACTTTATTCCTTAGGGAACAAATTCATTCAGTATCAGCTCCTAAAACAGCCTTCTGGAATATTTAATTTCTATCCCGAGGTGCCACTAAAAAAGTTATTGTGCGTCATTTTTTTGAAAATATTCCTTACTTGGGAACAAGACCAAATACAACTTTTTTTTTTTAAAGGCTAACTTTTAAAAATTGTGCTGATGTTGATAACCCATCAAAAGGGGTGGACAATGACTCACCTCCAATGCTTTAAACCCCTCAGGGTCATTTTGTTTTTTTTAACTTTGAAGCCAGTGTCAGCCCGTAGTAAAACACCAGGGGCTCGCTCACTCAGATAAGCTTGCATGGTAAATTTGGGGGTAGGTTTGAAAGAATGGGTCTATGGGAGGTGGCACCACAAAAAAAAATTGTGTCGGATGCAATGCATAATGGGAAAAACTGCAACCGTGTTTTTGGTTTAAAACAGCGACTTTGCAGTGCATTTCTATATGGCTTTTGTGGTCATATTCTCAGTTTCTTGGTCTTATTTGATAAAACTAAACATTATACAAAAACAGAATATTTTGTTTGGTTTAGGGCTGAAGTAGCTTAAAAAAGACTCAAATTAGCAGAAATGTTTGATTTTCATGATATTCCAGAGTACACAAATGATGTCACTTGTCCAAAATGTGTCCAACTGGCCAGTTTAACACACATTTAGTAATCACTAACTTACTTAACACTATTTTGTCGCATAACATAAATCTTCTATTTTATTGTGAATAAAAAATCAACTGTTATAAGGCCAAAAAGTTGGTACTTAAAAATAGGTTGGTAAATACATGGTAATTGGGGGGGGGTGTGGTTTTTGACCTGATGCTTTTGCTAACGGCGGTTGCCGTGTTCCTCCCTTAAGTCAATGTGACCACCTACTAGGTTGGGTGCATTGGTTAAGCCGGTAGGGACTTGGACCCCCCCCAGGCCATAGGCCTTTGCAGTGTTCCTTCTTTTATGTTCTTATGTTCTTAAAGCAAGCCTAATATAAGAGGGGCCGGACACATGTTAAGGAACAAGGGAATGTTTTTTAGTGCCCGGAAAGTCTACATTCTTTTTTTCTGGAAATTGGCCAAATTATCAATTTTTGATCACTTTATTATAATAAAAATATTTAAAAAGGTATAGGTTGGTCTCTTGGCAAAAAATTCTTTACACTATCCCACATAGAACAAGGATGGAGGAACCTGCAGAAATTGCTCAAAAAATTATCCCAAACTCCTCTCCAACTACCCCAAAATTTAGACTCTATAACCCCCCTCGGGGAGATCTCAGATGCACATTCTCCACCTGCCCAAAATTCTGAACCTACAATAAAACTTGCGTACTTTTCCCCCCAGGTAGAACTGTTTTGTGACTTAAAAAAAACCCCCTTGTGGGCAAAACGTTTTCAATAACGGATCCATTATAGCTGTGTGTTTAATTTCCAAAAAAAATTATTATTATTTTAATAAAAAAAAACGCAAAAACCCCAAAGGGGTATACAGCTCCAAAGGAAAGAGAGGAAGGGGGAACAAAGTAAAGAAAAAGGGAAATAAAGGACGAGGGAGGTGGGGAAAAAAAAAGGGAAATAAGGGGAGAAAGAAAAAAAAGGTAGCAAGAAGAGGGAGGGAGGGGGGGGGGGGATGAGTCCAAATCAAAAAGTTCATAAAATGGTTTGACTCCAAGACAAAGACAGGGGGGACGTGGATGGAGTGGATTTAGGGAAGGAGAGGGTAAAAAGGAGGGAGAGGGAAAAAGAGGAATACAAAGGTTTATAAGGTGGAGGAGAGTGGAGAGGGAGGGAGAGAGAAAAAAAAAGAAGGAAGTTAGAAGGTTTTTAAAGGGGGAGGGAAGGGGGTAAAGGGAGAGAGAGGGAAAAAGAAGAGGAAGGATAATAGATTATACGTTATTTTTCCCAATTTTTTCACCAAATTTTTTTTTTTTTTTTGGGGATTGCCCTTTGGAACATAGTTTTTGGGAAAGTAAGAAGAGATGTAATTTTTATTCCATTTTTGCTGTTTAAATTTATTGGAAATTTTATTGAAAATTTTAGATTTTATTTACCCAAAATGGGTTTTGACCAAATTTCCCGCCCTTTGGTAGTTATTTACCAATTTTATCAACTATGAAGATATTATTGTAACTGTATGTCTGTTTTATGTTCCTGTCCCACCCAACAATTTACCCCCTCTTTTCCACCAACACACACAAATAATACATACCAACCCCCACACCTAACATTCACCAGCCCTTTTTCCACCAATACCACACCCACATACATACATACAACTCCCCCACCTAACATTCACCCCTCTTCCACCAATACACACATGATACATACTACACACATACACAACAAGGAAATTTAAAAAATATTAAGAGGGGAAAGAAGGGCTCCCCCCAAAAAACGGGGAGGTGGGGTGCACCACCAAATGTGGACACGTACATACAACCAGGAAAGCGAAGAGTCTTTGAGTGAGCTAGATACTTCAAAGGCAATGGGGCCCCGGGTAACTTCTCCCAAGGTCCTGAAGAAGGGGAAAAGGCGCTATTTGGGACCCCCAAAAAATATTCAAAACATCATCAAACAGGAGATTGTGAGGCATAGAAACAGCAAATGTTCCCAACTTTTAAAAAAGGGGACAGACATGAACACTAAACTACAGACCAGGGCACTGACATTAAGTAGGGAAAGTCGGAAAGACTGTCAGGGGAAAGTGGTGGGAACACCTAAAAAGGGAATTATCTCATTAACGAGCCCAACATGGTTTCAGGGATGGGAAATCCTGTGTCCAACCTACGGAGTTCTATACCTGTGACAGCAGTAAGACAAGAGAGAGAGGGGGGGGTTTGGGGTTCATTTTCTTGGACTGCAAAAGGCATTTGACACAGTTCCACACAAAAGATTAGTGCAAAAACTGGAGGACCCAAACAGGGGAAACGGGGAAGGCCTACAATGGATCAGAGAATACTTGTCAGGAAAACGAGGGGTCAGAGTGGGGGCCGTGACACGGGGGCCCACGTGTCAGTCCAACCAGTGCGTTTCTGGGATTTTTGAACGCATGACGAAGGGGAAAAAGCCAAAGTGTCCCTGTTTACAGATGACGTGAAGTTGTAAAAAATTCATTTGATCGAAGACCAGGGAGAACTACAAAGGGATCTGGGCAGGGTGCAACCGGCCAGAATTGGGTCCTGGATTCAACCCCCCCCAAATGCAAAGTCATGAAGATGGGGAAGGGCAAAAAGACCGCACAAGAGTACATCTAGGGGGCAAGAGATACAAACCTCACCAAGGAAACAGTTTGGGTGAGTATAAACACTAGGGAATCTCCTGAAACACACATCAACCACCTCCTCCACACCAACACATAGGACAGCGAGGCGCTATCACGCCGTCGGGGCTCCCGGGGAAATTTTGGGGGTTTTTTAGGGCTACCTAAGTGTTCGCAAGGGTTTTAAGTGTGTCAGGGGAGTGAACAATCCTAGAAATTTTTTTTAATTGCCTGAGCCCCATAAATGTGGGGAGAGCCAAAAATTTTTAAGTGATCTGGAAAATAAAAACTTGGGGCAGCAGTGTGTAAAAGGGGGCGTTGCCAGTGTCCCCCAAAAAGATAATAAAGTGAAAAAAATGTGTGACCAGGGGAAAGAAATACAGTGAAGGGGGTACTTATTAAAGAAGAAATTGGGGTGGATCTAGCCAGGACGTCATCGAGCGGGTCTACCCAAACACACGACCGGGACAATCTACAGTGCTGCGCTGCACTACAAAAACTGTATCACCTATAGGGGTTTTTTTGGGTGGGGGGTTTCATTCCCAATTTAAAACCCCCAAAATGAATGTGAATGGTCAAACCCCTTTCATACACGATAAGAATGGGCACTCATATTCAAAAAGGGTTTTTAGCAAAGGGTAATCCTTTAAACAAGGCGATTAACTCACTATAAGCGGGTCGAAAACAGGCAACACTGTAAGGGGGGGAGCCCAGGTCACAAGAGCTTGTGGACACAAGCGAAAACTGAGAATCTACATTAACCCAAGCAAAGCCCCAATTTTTCAGACAATAAAAAAACCCACCATAATTTAACACAAATTACCCCAACAACAACACACCCCACGCACACACACGCACACAACACACACACACACACACACACACACACACACACATAAATACACACACATATACACACACATACACAAACACACACACACAAAACACAAAACACACACACACCCCACACACCACACACACACACACACCACACACACACACCCACATACAACACCCACATAACACACATACACACACACCACACACACACACACACACACACGTGGCGGGTGTCAAGTGGGCCCTGGGCCCCCGGTGGTCCCGCGGGGCAGCCCTAGGACATGCTGTTTCTGGTATTTGAACCATGACGGAAGGAATAGACTCTGAGGTGTCCCTTTTGCGATGACGGAAATTATGAGAAAATACACTCATCGAAGACCGGGGCAAACTAAAAAGGGATCGGGACGGTGCAGCCCGGGTCCAGCATTGGCTCCGGGAGTTCAATCCCCCCAATGCAAAGTCTGAAGTTTGGGGGAAAGGGCAAAAAGGGCCCGACGGAGTAAGTCTAGGGGGTCAGAGACTACAAACCTCACTCAAGAAAAAGATTTTGGGGTGAGAAACACCAGGCACATCTCTGAAGCGCACTCAACAAAAAACTGCCAGCATAGGCGCCAGCAAACCAAACAGCATTCCGACATTTAAAAAGAATCGTTCAGGACCCCGACACCGTATACGTTAGGCCCTAAGGAGTAGGGCACCCGTTTGGAACCCCCCACCAAGCAGTAAAGAAACAGAGAAAAAAGGGAAAAGGTTTTCAACAAGATAGTCCCAGAGCTAAAGGTAGTCCCACGAGGAGAGGTTAGGGAAATCAACCTGACGACCTGGGGGACAGGAGAGAAGGGGGGACATGGTAACGACATACAAAAAACGAGGGGAAAGCAAGGGGACAAAAACAGGAGTTCCAGGATTGGACACAGTAACAAAGGGGGCCAGTTGGAAGGAAACACGTGAACACAGGATGTTAGGGAAGTATTTCTTTGCCACAGAGTATCATAAGTGGAATAGTTTGGGAAGCGATGTAGTGGACGGACCAACATAGCTTTAAGCAGAGGGATGATAAAGCTCACGGGTCGGGAGAGTGACCATACGATCATGAAGAGGCGGGGGGCCCGGGCTCGGGGCTCGACCCCCCAAAACCCCAAAAGGGGAGTACAACTGGTGAGTCACCACACACACACACAACACACCAACACAACACACACACACACCACACACAAACCACTGTAAGTAAGTGCCGGTAAGTCCCAGGAGGTTGGGGGTCAGGTCACAAGAAGGTGTGGGCAGCCAAGGACCACTGAGACTTACCTTAAACGCACAAGCCACCTACCTTTCAGTACATAATAAACCCACACATAATTCCACACACAACTACACACAAAATTACACACACACACACACACACACACACACACACACACACACACACACACACACACACACACCACCACAACACACACACACACACACAACACACACACACACACACACACACACAAAAACACACACATATCCAGACACACATACACTCCCCCCTCACCACCGACATCTCACTACTTCCCCTGATCCCTCCCCTCCCTCGATCACCCTCCCCACCCCTCCCCACTCAGCTCCCACATAGCCCAGTTCCTCCACTACTCCCCCCCCACACTCTGACTACACACTACAAAACCTAACATACAGAACTACATAGGTTTCCCACTCTGAGGCAATCAGGATAAAACAAAAATGGGTTGCCAGAGAGCAACAAGAAAAACCAAGGACAGGAGGAGGAAATGCAAAGGAAGATTGGGCAGCGAGCTCATAAAAAGGGATCATGAATGGGAAAAGAAACTAGAACTTAGCATGAGAATGGAAGAGGGGAAATAGATATGGACAGCGGGAAAGGGGAGGTGCATGTCAAAGCGCAGAAGCTAGGATACAGAGTTTAGAAGAGGAATTGAAAAATCTGAAACAGCCTAAAAAACTAAAGAACATTTTGGGATTGACAACAGAGACTGCTACCTCAGCCACAAATAAGGGACTGTGGGGAAAGAAGGGGCACAACTGCATGGAGATGCTCTATCAAGAGACTGTAGCAATGAAAGAGCTAAGCTTTATGTGGAGGCCCTAACAGACAACAACAGAGCCCAAGGAAAGCCGAGAAGGGAAAATGACAGGCCACTGACCCAAGTACATTAGCCAGTGAAACTGATGAAAGGAAAGCTCAGGGGAGGAAACCAAATTAAATGAGGGGATACACAGGGATATGCAGTGGGGAGAAACGAAAGGGTGAGGTCAGTCTTTGTGTATGGGCTTCAGGAAGTCGAAGGGGAAAACATATGAAGCAAGAAAACAAGGGGAAAAAAGCAATTGAAAAGCATCATTGAAAGCAATGGGAAGAAGACGATATGACCCAGCTAGAAAATTTTCGGAGAATAGGTGGGTTTTGTAAAAAAAAAAACCCCGGCCAGTGAGGGGTGACCTTCAAGCAGAAGCGACTCGGACCGGGATCCTGCAGGAGAAAGCACGATTTAAAGGGACATGACGGCATACAGGAAGGTGTATCTCGACTGCGACAGAACACAAGAAGAAAGGAAGAAACTGAGAGAGAGGTACAAAGGCGAAAGGAGGAAAGAGAGGGGATGGAGAAGACAGACAGGAGATCCCAGACCCCAGGAAGAAGATCAAATACAGCCTCCCTCACAACTTCCTATAGAAGCCTCCCAACCAGGTCAACCCCAATGCAACCAAACACTCTAAATCAAAACACCCATGCCACATCCAATGCCCCCACCCACTACATTCAAACTCCCCCCCCCACAGCAACAACCCATAGTTCCTTACCAGGTCTCCCATTTCCACAACCCCAATATACCTCCCAGACCACAGTCTTAGAAAAGAAAATTGAAGGTGGTATACAAATGCAGATGGAATAACAAACAAGTATGAGGAGTGGCAAAAAAGAATCAAAGAGACATCCCAGACATAATAGCACTCACAGAAACAAAACTCACCAGAATAATAACAGATTCAATCTTTCCATCCGGATATCAAATCCTCAGGAAAGAACGAGGGAGGAGAGGGGGAGGAGGAGTTGCACTGCTCATTAAAAACCAGTGGGGTTTTGAGAAAATGGAAGGAATGGATGGCATGGGCGAAAGGGACTACTTAGTAGGAACAATCCAGTCTGAGGGACATAAGGTGATAATTGCAGTAATGTACAACCCACCACAGAACTGCAGGAGGCCAAGAGAAGAATACGATGAGAGCAACAGAGCAATGATCGACACACTAGCCGAGGTGGCCAGAGAGCACACATGGGGGGAGCAAAGTTACTAGTTATGGGTGATTTCAATCACAAGGAGATTGACTGGGAAAACCTGGAGCCCCATGGGGGTCCCGAAACATGGAGAGCCAAGATGATGGAAGTGGTACTGGAGAACCTCATGCATCAACATGTTAGAGACACTACCAGAGAGAGAGGAGAGGATGAACCAGCAAGGTTGGACCTTGTATTCACCATGAGTAGTTCGGACATTGAGGGTATCATGCATGAAAGGCCCCTGGGAGCTAGTGATCATGTGGTTCTGTACTTCGACTACATAGTTGAGCTCCAAGTGGAGAGAGTAGCAGGAATAGGCTGGGAAAAACCAAACTACAAAAGGGGGAACTACTCAGGCATGAGGAACTTCCTTCAAGACATTCAGTGGGAGAGGGAACTGACAGGAAAACCAGTACAAGAAATGATGGACTATGTAGCAACAAAATGCAAGGAGGCAGAGGAGAGGTTTGTTCCCAAGGGAAACAGAAATAATGGGAAGAACAGAACGAGTCCTTGGTTCACCCAAAGGTGTAGGGAGGCAAAAACTAGGTGTACTAGAGAATGGAAAAGGTACAGAAGACAGAGAACTCAGGAAAATAAAGAAATCAGCCGAAGAGCCAGAAACGAATATGCACAGATAAGAAGGGAGGCTCAGAGACAATATAAAAATGACATAGCATCAAAAGTAAAGATTGACCCGAAGCTGTTGTACAGCCACATCAGGAGGAAAACAACAGTCAAGGACCAGGTAATCAGACTGAGGAAGGGTGATGGGGAATTCACAAGAAACGACCGAGAGGTATGTCAGGAGCTCAACACAAGATTTAAAGAGGTATTTACAGTGGAAACCAGTAGGACTCCAAGAAATCAGAACAGGGGGGCACACCAGCAAGTGCTAAATGAGGTACATATAACCAAGGAGGAGGTGAAGAAGCTGCTATGCGAACTTGACACCTCAAAGGCGGTGGGACCAGACAACATCTCTCCATGGGTCCTTAAAGAGGGAGCAGAGATATTGTGTGAGCCATTAACAAAGATCTTCAACACATCATTTGAAACTGGGCAACTCCCTGAGGTATGGAAAATGGCAAATGTAGTCCCAATTTTTAAAAAGGGAGACAGACATGAGGCACTAAACTACAGACCTGTATCACTAACGTGTATAGTATGCAAGGTCATGGAGTAGATCATCAGGAGGAGAGTGGTGGGGCACCTGGAAAGAAACAAGTGTATAATTGACAACCAGCACGGTTTCAGGAAGGAAAATCCTGTGTCACAAACCTACTAGAGTTTTATGACAAGGTGACAGAAGTAAGACAAGAGAGAGAGGGGTGGATTGACTGCGTATTTTTGGACTACAAGAAGGCCTTCGACACAGTTCCTCACAAGAGGTTACTGCAAAAGCTAGAGGACCAGGCACACATAACAGGAAAGGCACTGCAATGGATCAGAGAATATCTGACAGGGAGGCAACAACGAGTCATGGTACGCGACGAGGTGTCAGAGTGGGCGCCTGTGACAAGCGGGGTTCCACAGGGGTCAGTCCTAGGACCTGTGCTGTTCTTGGTATACGTGAACGACATAATGGAAGGGATAGACTCCAGAAGTGTCCTTGTTTGCAGATGATGTGAAGTTAATGAGAAGAATCAAATCGGACGAGGATCAGGCAGGACTACAAAGAGACCTGGACAGGCTACAAGCCTGGTCCAGCAACTGGCTCCTTGAATTTAACCCTGCCAAATGCAAAGTCATGAAGATTGAGGAAGGGCAAAGAAGACCGCACACACAATATAGTTTAGATGGCCAAAGACTGCAAACCTCACTCAAGGAAAAAGATCTGGGGGTGAGTATAACACCGAACATATCTCCTGAGGCGCACATCAATCAGATAACTGCTGCAGCATACGGGCGCCTGGCAAATCTACGGATAGCGTTCCGATACTCAGTAAGGATCGTTTAAGACTCTGTATACCATCTACGTCAGGCCCATACTGGAGTATGCAGCACCAGTTTGGAATCCACACCTAGTCAAGCACGTCAAGAAATTAGAGAAAGTGCAAAGGTTTGCAACAAGACTAGTCCCAGAGCTACGGGGATTGTCCTATGAAGAAAGGTTGAGGGAAATCGGCCTGACGACACTGGAGGCCAGGAGGGTCAGGGGAGACATGATAATGACATATAAAATACTGCGCGGAATAGACGAGGTGGACAAAGACGGGATGTTCCAGAGATGGGACACAGACACAAGAGGTCACAACTGGAAGTTGAAGACTCAGATGAATCAAAGGGATGTTAGGAAGTATTTCTTCAGTCATAGAGTAGTCAGGCCATGGAATAGCCTAGAAGGTGATGTGGTAGAGGCAGGAACCATACATAGTTTTAAGGTGAGGTATGATAGAGCTCATGGGGCAGGGAGAGAGAGGACCTAGTAGCAATTAGCAAAGAGGCGGGGCCAGGAGCTGTGAATCGACCCCTGCAACCACAAATAGGTGAGTACAAATAGGTGAGTACACATACATACTTACACACCCCCACACCTAACATTCACCAGCCTCTTCTACACCAACACACACACATACATACATACACACCCCCCACACCTAACATTCACCAGCCTCTTCTCCACCAATACACACACACATACACTCCACCAATATTCAAAACTCTAAACCTACTCACCGTACAAAACATCCATACTTATTATTGTACCTACTACATACATAGAACACTTAACTCTGATATAAACCCTCCCCTCAAACGTCTCCTTACCAACCTCAACAGAACACATGACCATAACACAAGGCACAGATCACTCTTTGATGTTCCTCGTGTCTATCCCACACTATGTAAAAACTCAATGCACATAAAAGGCCCAAAAATCTGGAATTCATTACCTGTGAATATAAAAGAAACACTGTTTATAAATTCAAGTCTCTTCTTAAAAATCACTTAATCACCCACAACTAAATAAATACTGAATAATTGTATCTCATAAATGTTTAACTTGTGATCCTACTGAATGCTCAGCAACACAGTAAATGACCATATGACCTGTCTTTGAAATACTCATTTGTGCTTAATTGTTATTTGTTTACTATAATTTTTACCACTGAATATATGATTGCTTAGTTAATCTTAAGTTAATTTTAAGCCTGCCCATAATGCTCTGCATACAAGGGGTTTTGGCATGTTAAACTTAACCACTGTATTTCTTTGTATATCTATGTATCATGTCCAAATTAATAATAAATAAAATAAATAAACATTCACCAGCCTCTTCTCCACCAACACACACACATACATACATACACACCCCCACACCTAACATTCACCAGCCTCTTCTCCATCAACAATATTCACATATACATTCTTCTGAAAAACAGCCGAGAGACACCAAAAAATTTGGGAGTCAGAGTTGGACTGTGTTATAAAAGTGTTGCATTATAATATTGAGCGGTGTAACCACGTTCATGTGTACTGTATACAGTAGACCCTTGGGTAACGATTTTAATCCGTTCCAGATAGCTTGTCCTTAACCGATTTTATCGTTAGCCGAATTAATTTTCCCCATAAGAAATAATGGAAATCCAATTAGTAATCCGTTCCTGCTGTTAGGAGGCTTGACAGAACAGTACTTCAATATGACACTATTATGAACTCTATGGGGTATTTATCTATCACAATTCACCTAATATGACATAAAAAAAATTTTTTTAAACATAAAAACAATACACCTACCATCCAATTTACGACCTGCTCGTTACGACATCGACTTACGACCACCGTTAGACCGGGGTTTTTTATGAAAAATTTCGGGGAAAATAAACAACTATTTGTTTGTACCGTGTTTATCCAAACCTTGAGGTATAAAATACGTACTAAAACTAAAAAGTAAGTAAAACATGAAATAAAAAAATAAAAAAATAATATAAGTCATTAAAAAAAGTTTTTTTGAAAATTTAGTAGTAAAGTTACTTCACCCCTTTTGCTTAAAACCGGGTTTTTCGAAAAACCCAACTCGGTCGTAAATCAATGGGGAGGGTATATCTCTAGAATAAAAAAATATTCTAAAGTTTTGAGGTAAGAGAAGGAAGTGTTGTTTTTTGGGTTTATAATGGCCACTGACAAAGCCCTACAGGCTTCTGCCCCCACCCCTATCCACAAACAATTTAAAGAACTAAATTTTTAAAAAAGAAATATTTACATTTTAATTTAAAAAAAGAAACATTTACACTTTAATTTTACAAATGAAAATTTTACATTTTAAATTTTTAAAAAAGAAAAATTTACATTTTAAAATTTTTAAATAAGAAATATTACATTTTAATTTATAATTAAAAAAAATTTACATTTTATTTTTAAAATAAGAAATTTTTGCACTTACCTAGGGGGGAGATTTAGATTAAAATTATGAATAAGTTTAAAAGAAGGTAAAACTGCAGGGGGTGTGAACAACATGCGGGGAGTTGCAGACATGCGGGAGTGAGCAACATGCTGGGAGTGTAGAACATGTGGGGTTGGGGGGGGGGAAAGGGGGGGGGGTTGTGCTGGGGGGGAAAAGGGGGGGAGAAAAAAAAACATGCGGGGATGTGCAGACATCTGGGGGAAAGACATGCTGGGAGTGTACAACATCTGGGAGTGTAGCAGACATGCGGGGAGTGAGCAGCATGCTGGAGGTACAGACATCTGGATTACAGCCCGTGAGTTGTAGCAGACATGCGGGGAGTGTAGCAGATATGCTGAAAGTGTACAACATGCGGGGAGTGTACTACATGCAGGAGTGAGCAGACATACGGGGAGTGTAGCACACAGAGGGAGTGTACAGAATCGGGGAGTCAGCAAAAGCTGGAATGAGCAACATGCTGGGAGTGCAGCATCAGGGCAGGGGGTACAGACATGCGGGAGTGTAGCAGACATCTGGAGTGACAGACACGGTTTGTACGACAGGGGGGAGTGTGCAGACTTATGGAGTGAGCAGACATGCAGGGTGTAGCAGCATCTGGGAGTTATCATACGCACGGAGTGTAGAGACTCGGAGTGTAAAACTGCAGGGGATTTTAACAGACTTGGGAGGAGCAGGTATGCGGGGAGTGCACCAGACATCTGAATTAGCAGACATGCTGGGGGGTTGCATCAGCAGGATGTAGCAGACTCGGGATGTAGATAATGCAGGATGTAGCAATAGGCTTTGATGTACAATATCGGGGAGTGTAGCATCATTCAAGTGTAAGCAAGCAAGAGTGTAGCAGACATCAGGAGTGTAGCAGACATGCTGGGATGTCGAATGCGGGGATCAGCAGCATCGGAATGTAGCAACATGCGGAGTGCAGCAACATCAGGGTGTAGCAACAGCGGGGTGTACAGACATGCTGGGAGGACAACTTGGGTTTGTACAGCATGCGGGGGAGAGCATTAGGGGGAGCAGACATGCAGGGATTAGCAGACATGCTAGGAGTGAATCATACATGCAGGGATGAACAACATGGGGGATGTAGCGACAGCAGGGAGTGTAACAGACATCGGGAGTGTAGCAGGATCGGGAGTGCACCAACATGCTGGAAGTGACAAAAGCTGGAGTGTACATACATCAGGGAGTGTACAACATCCTGAAGTGTGATACATGCAGGGAGGTACAAAAGGCATGGATTTTACAGATTTTGGGGGATGTAGCATACTTTTCGGGGAGTGTACTACACTGAGATGTAGCAACATCAGGGAGTGACGAATGCGGGAAATGTACAACACTGGGAGTGTAGCAACATGCGGGGAGAAGCAATAGGCAGGAGTGTAGCAACATGCGGGGAGGTAGATACATTTTGGGTGAGCAATACAGCAGGGAGTAGAACATGAAAGGAGTGTAAACTCTGGGAGTGTAGCATACAGCGGGGGTGTAGAACATGCAGGATGTAGCAATAGCAGGGGTGTAGCAGACATGAAAGGGAGTGAGCAGACTGCGGGGATTGAAAAGATGGGCGGGAGTGTACAGACCTGGGAGTTAGCATACATGGGGGATGTAGCATACATGCAGGGAGTGTAGCGAATCGGGATGTAGCAGCATGGGGGGTTAGCTAACATCGGGGGAAAGCAGAATCAGGGAGGTAGAAGACTGCTGGAGTGTAGCAGAAAACTAGTGTGTAGAAAGTGTGCGGGATGTAGCGTACATGCGGGATGTAGCAACATTAGGGAGTGTAGAAGACATGCATGGAGGGTAGCGACACTGGGAGTTAGCAACATGCGGGAGGCAGCAACATGCTGGAAGTTAGAGACATGCTACTGTAGCATCTCAGGTGTAGAACTGGGGGGAGGTAGAGACATGCGGGGATGTACAGACAGCGGAGTGACAAACTGCTGGGGGGTTTAGCAGACATGCAGGGATGTAGCAGCATGCAGGAGTGTAGCAGACATTAGGAGTTGAGACATGCGGGAGTGTAGCAACGCTGGGGGTTGGCATACATGCGGGAGTGTACCCTACAGAGGGGTAGCAACATAAGGGGAGGTAACAGACATGCGGGGATGTAACAGAATGGGGGAGTGTAGCGGTATTGGGATGCATCAGACTGCGGAATGTAGAACTGCGGGAGTGACGACTCGGGGATGTAGCATCAGCGGGAGAGAACAGACATCCTAGAGTGTAGCATACATGCGGGGGAGGTACAGATAGCTGATTAAGATATCTGGGGTGTAGCATACATTAGGGGGGTTAGCAGACATGCAAGGGGAGAACATGCGGGAGTGTAGCATACTTTTGGGAGTTAGCAGACATGCGGATGACATACAGCTGGGTGTAGCATACATCGGGGAGTGTACAATATGGGGGAGTTAGCAACAAAAGGGGGAGTGTAGCGGGGCGGGGGAGTGTACAGATTTTAAGGGGAGTGACAACATGCAGTGGTGGCAATAGCGGGGAGGTAGCAGAAAATTGGGGTGTAGCATACATGCGGGGATGTGCAAAACAGGGAGTGTAGCAGATATGCGGGGTGGCAACATAAAGGGGAGGAGCAGGCATGGGGGTGTGCAGACATGAGGGGAGTGTACAGACAGCAATGTAGCAGACAGATGGGATGTAGCAACGGCAGGGAGTGTAGCAATGGCAGGGAGTGTAGAAACAGTACGGAGTGTACAACATGCAGGAGTGTAGCAACATCGGGTGTACCGACAGCGGGGGAGTGCACAGACATGTGGGATGTAAAAACAAGCAGGGAGTGCAGCGACATGCGGGAAGTGTACAACAGCTGGGACTGTACATACATGCAGGGGTAGAACATCAGGGATTAGGAACATGCAGGAGTGTAGCAGACATGTGGGAGTGTAAAACAGTGTATTTAAGCAGACAGCAGGGAGTGACGGGTTTTGGGGATGCGCAGACATGCTGGAATGACAGACATGGGGGATGTCAGACGTGGGGGAGTGTAGCATACATGCGGGGAGAGAAGCAGACATCCTAGATGAGCATCACGCGGGGAGTAGCAATAGGCAGGGAAAGACAAATCGGGGATGCACAACATTGGGGATGTAGCAGACATGCAGAAGAGTAGCAACAGCGGGGAGTGTAGCAACAGCAGGGAGTAAAACCCGGGGGAGTGTCATACTGCGGGGATGTATCAACTCAGGGAGTGAGCAATATCAGGAGTGTAGCAGACTAAGGGATGTAGCAGGGTCAGGAGTGTAGCAACATAAAGGAGTGTCAACATCAGGGAGTGTAGCAGATGGGCGGGGATGTACAAATGTGGGGTGTACAACAGGGAGTGTACTAATGCAGGGGTGTAGCAGATATGCGGGGGTGTAGAAAACATAAGGATGTACGGGCAGCAGGAGTGTACAGCAGTGGGAGTGTAGCAAATGCAGGGAGTAGCAGATGGCGGCATGACAGCATCCGGGAGTGTACATACATCGGGGATGTACATACATGCAGGGGTTAGCAGATATGCAGGATTACAGACAGAGGGGTCAGCAACATGCTGGAGTGTACAGATAGGCGGGGATGTACAACATGGGGGAGTGTACAGATACGGGGGAGTTAGAGACATGAAGGGATGTAGCAGGCATGATGGGGTGTACAGCATCAGGGAGGAACGTGGGCAGGGGTTAGCAACATGCGGAGTTTAGATTCCTGCTGGGATGTAGCATACATGCAGGGGGTAGCAGATAGCGGGGATTTTCAACATAAAGGGAGTGTAGATGCGCGGGGAGTGTAGCAACATGAGGGAGTGTAGCAACATCGGGAGTGTAGCAGTATCTGGAGTGTACGGTATGCTGGGAGGTAGCGGGCATAGGAGGTAGCGGGTAGCGGGGAGTGTAAAACATGCTGAGAGTGTCGGGTATGCGGAGTGAGCAACTGCGGGGATGTGCAGGATCAGGAAGGTGCAGACATGCGGAGTGTAGAACTGGGGGGTAAGGTAGCTACTACATGGGGCCCAAAAAACAACAACATTCGGGGGCACTAAAATAACATTTTCTCGTTAAGACACGGAAATTTCACCTCCCCCTCGGGAAGGGTTCCTTGAGTTGGTGAGGGGCTCTTGATTTAGGGAATTGGATCTGTGCTCCAGTTCCCCGAATTAAGCCTGAATGCCTTCCACATCCCCCCCCCCCGCAGGCGCTGTATAATCCTCCAGGTTTAGCGCTTCCCCCTTGATTATAATAATAATACATGCACCTCTTATATTACTCTTGCTTACCATTTGGAATTTTTATTCACAAAAAAAAAAATAAAAGATTTACTGTTATGCATGGAGGGAAGAGTTAATGGAGAACAAGAGAGAGGTTAAGAGAGTGGTGAAGCAATGTAAAAAGAGAGCAAATGAGAGAGTGGGTGAGATGTTATCAACAAATTTTGTTGAAAATAAGAAAAAGTTTTGGAGTGAGATTAACAAGTTAAGGAAGCCTAGAGAACAAATGGATTTGTCAGTTAAAAATAGGAGAGGAGAGTTATTAAATGGAGAGTTAGAGGTATTGGGAAGATGGAGGGAATATTTTGAGGAATTGTTAAATGTTGATGAAGAGATAGGGAAGCTGTGATTTCATGTATAGGGCAAGGAGGAACAACATCTTG
The DNA here is from genome assembly GCF_026875155.1 of Cherax quadricarinatus. Classification (NCBI taxonomy): domain Eukaryota; kingdom Metazoa; phylum Arthropoda; class Malacostraca; order Decapoda; family Parastacidae; genus Cherax; species Cherax quadricarinatus. The sequence goes on along the minus strand of NC_069405.1, from coordinate 89,550,362 downwards.
TAGGAGTGAGGAAGAGCCAGTTGGAGTGTGGGGGAAGTTCGTGAGGCAGTAGGTAAAATGAAGGGGGTAAGGCAGCCGGGATTGATGGGATAAAGATAGAAATGTTAAAAGCAGGTGGGGATATAGTTTTGGAGTGGTTGGTGCAATTATTTAATAAATGTATGGAAGAGGGTAAGGTACCTAGGGATTGGAAGAGAGCATGCATAGTTCCTTTTTATAAAGGCAAAGGGGACAAAAGAGATGCAAAAATTATAGGGGGATAAGTCTGTTGAGTATACCTGTAAAGTGTATGGTAGAGTTATTATTGAAAAAATTTAAGAGTAAGACGGAAAAAAGGATAGCAATGAAAAAGGGAGGCTTTAGGAAAGGTAGGGGTGTGTGGACCAGGTGTTTACAGTGAAACATATATGGAACAGTATTTAGATAAGGCTAAAGGGGTCTTTGTGGCATTTATGGATTGGAAAGGCGTATGACAGGGTGGATAGGGGGCAATGGGGCAGATGTTGCAGGTGTAGGGTGTAGGAGGTAGGTTACTGAAAGCATGAAGATTTTTTTACGAAGATAGTGGGGCCAAGTTAGAGAAATGTAGGAAAGAGGGAAAATTATTTCCCAGAAAAAATAGGCCTTAGACAAGGATGTGTGATGTAAACCGGGTTGTTTAATATATTTATAGATGGGGTTGTAAGAGAAGTAAATGCGAGGGTCTTGGAAAGAGGCGTGGAGTTAAAAGATAAAGAATCACACACAAAGTGGGAGTTGTCACAGTTGCTCTTTGCTGATGACACTGTGCTTTTTGGGGAGATTCTAAAGAGAAGTTGCAGAGATTGGTGGATGAATTTGGTAGGGTATGCAAAAGAAGAAAATTAAAAAGTGAATACAGGAAAGAGTAAGGTTTTTAGGATAACAAAAAGATTGGGTGATGAAAGAATTGGATATCGATTGGAGGAGAGAGTATGGAGGAAGTGGAAAAGTATTCAGATATTTGGGGTGGACGTGTCAGCGATGGTTTTAGAAAGATGAGGTGAATCAAAGAATTGATGAGGGGAAAAGGGTGAGTGGTGCACTTAGGAGTCTGTGGAGACAAAGAACTTTGTCCTTGAGGCAAAGAGGGGAATGTATGAGAGTATAGTTTTACCAACGCTCTTATATGGATGTGAAGCATTGGTGAAGAATGTTGCAGCGAGGAGAAGGCTGGAGGCAGTGGAGATGTCATGTCTGAGGGCAATGTGTGGGGTGAATATAATGCAAGAATTCGTAGTTTGGGAAATTAGGAGGAGGTGCGGGATTACCAAAACTGTTGTCCAGAGGGCTGAGGAAAGGGGTTTTTGAGGTGGTTCGGACATGTAGAGAGAATGGAGCGAAACAGAATGACTTCATGAGTGTAAACAGTCTGTAGTGGAAGGAAGGCGGGTAGGGGTTGCCTAGGAAAGGTTGGAGGAAGTAAAGGAGGTTTGTGGGAGGGGCTTTCACTTCCACATGCATACGGTTTTAAGAGTGAATGGGACAAATGGTTTTTAAAATACTTACGCTGTTTTAGGGGAGCAAAGCAACATTTTTTGAAGGGGTTTCAGGAAACCGGGAGGGCCGGACTTAGTCCTGAGAGGGAAGTACAGTCCTGCCCTGAAGGGGGGTGTTTAAAGTTTTCGTTTAAAAACGTAGGTAAAGCACCCTTTTGGCAAGACAGTGATGGAGTGAATGATGGGAAAGTTTTTTTTTTTTTCGGGCCACCCTGCCTTGGGGGGAATCACCCATGTGATAATAAAAATAATAAAAAGATAAGTAATCCTTCTTGATTCCTCGGGAATTTGGACTGGCAGGCGGACGGGATTGGACGGTGACGTCATTTTTTTTCTCTTGAGCTTCGCTAAAGAATAAACTTTTTCCCTACTGTGAGCGCAATTTCAAGGACTTTTCGTCATGAAAGCAATCAAATCATATCTATTTCTGAAATATATCTTTCTTCTATCAAATGAACCAAAAAAATGAGAATAAACCAAAACAACCCATACAAAAATATACCCAAAGGGGCCGCAAGGGCTGGGAAGTGAACCCCCGCTTTTATGGTTGTTTTCTTTCTTTTTTGGTGTACTGAAAAATATTTTCCCTAAACATTCCAAGTTTGAATAAGATAACCCTCCCAACAGTAGAAAATAATAATAATTTTATAATAAAAATAATAAGATGATAAAAAAAAATAATAATAATATCTTTAATTTTCACATACATGTAAAAGGTATACACCAAATGACTTTAAAAGAAAGTAAAAATTTTTATTCGGTTTACACAATACAGTTACATAAATTATCATAATACAGCATATGTGTAGAGAACCGGGGATCCCCAAAAAAGTCAGAGTGATTTATTTCCATTGAGGCCATTTACCTTATTTTTAAATTAAATTTTATAAATTTTCTTATTATTCTATAATGAAAAACTCTTTTTATCATACTAAAAAGACTATCTACTAACGCCCAAGCCCTGATTTAAATAACAAAAAAACTGGAAAATTTCTATGTTTGGTGCTGCTTCCTAAGCCCAAACCCATTTTAGGGGAACTAGTTACCCCCCCCTACCCGGGACCAGTTCTTAGAAACTTTCCAGAGTTTGTCCAATTAAAACAATTGCGAGACAATAATACGGGGCGACCAATATCTGTTTTCAGCAGCAAAATAAGGGCATGCAAAAGGTAAAAAGCAAATTCTAAAAATTAAATAGTTAAAAACTCAACAAATTAATACCCCAACCCCGGGATCACACAGTTCTAGCCCCCTAATTGCCACATATTTTGAAAACCGCTCTGAGAACATAGTCAGTCAGCGTCTTTCCCACATTTTAGTGATCTTTTCATCATTTACGCACCGGGGAAAATCATGGGGATAGGATGGCCTACACGGGAAAATAAAAATGAGGTCAACTAAAACTACAGTAAAGAAACACGAAATAGGCTACAAAATTGGACGGGACAAGATAACAAGTTGCACAACGTAAACGATCCCGGGGGAAAAATTTTTCAAAACAATTTCACTACCATCCTTGTAAATTGCACCATTTAAAAAGAGGTTGGGATTAAACGAAAACTAAACCCCGGATAAATACTAAAATTTAGATAATATGAAATTCAGAGACCAGCTGCAAAAAAAATTTTAAAAGCAAACGACAGGATATTGCAGCACTAAATGATTCCAAAGGGGTGGGGAAAACAGAGTACAGAGACTTAAAAAAGGACAAAGGCAAAGCCTACGCAAAAAAAATTGAAGAGTATAAGCATAACCCCAGAAAGCTCTGGCAACAAAAAAACTTTGGGGTATACCCATAACCCATAGGGGCAACATAGTATCACTACGATAATGAGGTACCCATGAAACATCTAAGGGGGAAAAATTGCTTTAATTCCTACACAATCTGTTGCATCAACACAGTAAGTAAACTACCACTGCATCAAATCCCTTTTAACAAGACTTGATAAGTTTAAACATCTATACCAAAAAAAGGGGTAACCCCAAACAGTTGTCAACTATAATTTACTCATGATTTTATTCAAAAAGAACTAAGCGGTTAAACCCAAAAAGAGCACAGGCCCTGATAACATCCCGTCAAGTTCCAAAAAGTGGTGCTTCTAAAACTGCAATCCCTTTGCTCACATAATAAACTACAATCCCACTAATACCGTACCGGAGGGGTTCAAGAGCCCAGTTTTACCCCTATCTTCAAGAAAAAATGGGTCATGTAAAACTATGGGCCCTGTTGTTACTTCAGTAAAATATCAAAATTTAAGAGGGCAGTGTTTCCAAGTTTTAAAAATAATGACAACAACATTCTCCTTTAAATCAATGGGGCTTTAGAAGACCCACTCAACCGACACCCCTTATTAACTGAGGGATTCCCTGAGAACTGAAATGTAAAAGGGGAACCCCATAGGTATGGTAACCTTAACCGCAAAAGCCTTGATACTGTCAACCACAAAAAATTTATGTAATAAACTTCAAGCTACGTAAGGTTCTGTGGCTGGTTTAATCCACCCTTTGCAACAGGAACAAAAATCAAAATCAACAAAACAGAATCGAACCCCTCCGATAAAAAGTGGAGTTTCCCAAGGTAGTATTCTGGGGCCCTTATTATTCTTATTTATGTCAAGATTGCCTACATGTCAAGGCAAATCCTCTGTATCAGATGACAGGCCCTTTTTAGGTCAGTAAAGACCCACAAATATTGTAATGTTTTAACCGGAACTGGGGTCCTGCACAAAAGGTTTAACAACAAACTTATTACACCTAGGGAAAACTGAACCCCCTTCTCTTTGGCACAAAAATAAACTGAAAGGGGAAATAATTTTTTTAAGTTTTAAAGTAAGGGGCCCATCCTTTGGTTTATCATAAAAATTGGGAAACCCCCTTTTACCCCTCATGTCAGGAGAATTTTAGGGGAAAAGGTATAAAGAAAGCGAAGCCAGACTGAAGTTCCCGTAAAAAACAGTTCTACCTACTGAGGCTCGAGGGCCTATTTTTGCCTTTACAATGCCATAGGATTACCTTGCCTTCTGGACCGCCTTGACAAAAAAAAATGAAAGATAGACTGCAAATAAACCCAGAAAAAAATCGTAAATTCTCCTGGGGGCTGGGGGCCAGAGAACATGTAGGGCCCGGATGAATTACAGCAGTTGGAAAAATTGAATGTTAAAACAGAGTAAAACAAATGAAGCTAAAAATGTTTATAAAATTTCTCACAAACGGTCCCGAATATCTTGTGTCAATTTTGTCAAAGGTTTGGGGCCAAAGCAATATAGTACTAGGGGGAAGCACAACTTTGTAGTACCCCCAGTCATTGCCAGCTTCAAAAACCTTTTTTTTTATTATTATTATTTTTTTTTTTTATCACCGGCCGATTCCCCACCCAAAGGGGGGGCCCGAAAAAGAAAAAAATTTTCCCCTCATTCACTCCCTCACGTCTTGCAGAAGGGGCTTTACACTACATTTTAAAATGCAACTTAACACCCCTCCTTCAGAGTGCAGGCACGTACTTCCCATCTCCCGGGCTCAAGTCTGGCCTCCGGGGTTTCCCGAATCCCTTCTAAAGTTTATTCAGGGAACACAATAAAGGAAAAGGAACAGATACCCGCACATGTCAAAGCCCTCATAGCATGAAACCCTTCAAGAAGAGTCCAAAAGGTGTCTGATGAAAGTACTACAGAAAGGGAGGGAATGTTTTTTATTTTTTATCTAACTCTGTAAATTTTTTCCTTTTCCATAATGACCCTCGTATTGTAGAATTCTTAATGACCCCGTGTAGAATAGTCTTTTAGTTGTAATTAAAAAATTATCTTCATTTTAAATAAAAAGAAAATATTATAACCTTTATATTATAAAATAAGGTAAAAGGGGGGCCCAAAGGAAATAAGTCCTCTTCTGACTTTTTTTGGGTTATCCTGGTTTTTTACAAAGGCATGTATGATAATTCATTAACTGTATTTTTTGGAACCTGAATAAAATACTTCTTCTTACTTAAACTATCTAAAATAAGGGTCACTACTCAATACAATGACATACTACTTATGAAAGCACTTTTATGTGAGATTTCAAAAAATTAGTCTGTCCCCGGGTAACACCACACTACGGGTAACACGCAGGTACCCCTTTTTGAGGGGGAAAGATAGACAACAGGTGTAAAAAAACCGCTATTTAAACCCAAAAAACATTTAAAAGGTAACCCAAGCCCGGTACTAAAAATAAGCCCGTTGACTTTTTTGGGTTATCCTAGGTTTCTAACATATGTCTATTTTTGAAATCATAGAGAGAAAATAACTTTTTTTTTCTGTTTATGGGGGGGGGTACGATGTATATCATAGTTACCTTGTGTATCCGTTTCTCTAAACAAACCACCAAGACAAGGAAGGAAATGGTATACTCTGTCAACTGCTCGGTGTTATGCCAAATTATTTTATTCTGGGTATTTAACATGTTTTATGTTATTTTTTTTTAGTATATTAGATCAATTGTAAGGCAAATAAGCTTGTGTTATTAAGCGTAATAATAAGCATATTTTCCTCTTCATGAGACGACCAGGCAACAACAGGGGTTCAAAGTCACCTTTTCTTTAAGGATAAAGTACGTGTAGGTGCTTTATATAATGGAAAGCATTTTTTTTACACTGGAAACCATGGGAGGGCTAAAAATAAGCAGGTTAAAAAAATAAATGGAAAAAAGAAATTGGAAGACTTATGCAGCAAGTAGCGTCACAAACATACCAGCAGGTGGTGTCACCCGGAATTTGAAATTATGCTAGCCAAAATTGTCCGAATAACGAAGAATGAATAATGATTGCCGGATTTGTGATGCGGCCGTAGTGGGTTTCAATGCAATGAGAGCCTCTATTAGCAAGGATTTTTGGCTTACAGACACTAACACTAAGGATTATATCATAGTTGTACAGTAGGATAATAATTATTTCATAGTTGTACAGCAGATTATTAATTATAAGTGAATCAAATTTGTATAAGAAAAGATATATTCATATAATCAAAAATACTTTTGTGAAAACAATGATTCAATTATATTCCTGTCAACAATGGATAAAAGGTTCAAAGTGATTGTTGAAGTTATGATGTGGGAGTACATAAGTACGTGTGCACCGAGTATTTAGCGTTTAGTCTAGGGTGATTAAGTGGCTTTTGAGAAGAGTCTTAAATTGATTTTCAGACCAGGTTACTTTAATATCTTCTGGTAATGAATTCCATATTTTGGGGCCCTTTATGTGCATAGAGTTTTTACACAGTGTGATATGGACATGAGGTATATCAAAAAGAGATCTGTGTCTTGTGTTGTGGTCATGAATGCTATTAAGTTCTATTACAGCCTCTCCTCACTTAACAATGGAGTTCCGCTCCTAAGACCTCATCAGTAAACAAATTCATCAGTAAGTGAGGAGCATACTATAATGGTAGTGGGTTTGTGTCAACCAACTATGATACAGTGGACCCCCACATACCGTTGGCATCACATAACGTTAAATCCGCATACCGATACATTTTATCGCTAAGATTTTGCCTCGCATACTGCTAAAAAACACGCTCAGTGCTATTCGTCCGAGACACGTCTAATGTGCAGCCTGAGTCAGCCTCACATGTTCCGCCGGTGGCATTGTTTACCAGCCAGCCTCCGCGGTAACATCCAAGCATACAATCGGAACATTTCCTATTATTACAGTGTTTTTGGTGATTTTATCTACAAAATAAGTGACCATGGACCCCAAGAAAGCTTCTAGTGCCAACCCCACAGGAATAAGGGTGAGAATTACTATAGAGATGAAGAAAGAGATCATTACTAAGTATGAAAGTGGAGTGCGTGTCTCTGAGCTGGCCAGGTTGTATAGTAAACCCCAATCAACCATCGCTACTATTGTGTCCAAGAAAACGGCAATCAAGGAAGCTGTTCTTGCCAAAGGTTCAACTGTGTTTTCGAAACAGAGATCGCAAGTGATGGAAGATGTTGAGAGACTCTTATTGGTGTGGATAAATGAAAAACAGATAGCACGAGATAGCATCTCTCAAGTGATCATAAGTGAAAAGGCTAGGAAGTTGCGTGAGGATTTAATTAAAAAAATGCCTGCAACTAGTGATGATGTGAGTGAATTTAAGGCCAGCAAAGGTTGGTTTGAGAGATTTAAGAAGCGTAGTGGCATACAAAGTGTGATAAGGCATGGTGAGGCTGCCAGTTCAGACCACAAAGCAGCTGAAAAATATGTGCAGGAATTCAAGGAGTACATAGACAGTGAAGGACTGAAACCTGAACAAGTGTTTAATTGTGATGAAACAGGCCTGTTTTGGGAGAAAATGCTAAGCAGGACCTACATTACTCAGGAGGAAAAGGCACTCCCAGGACATAAGCCTATGAAAGACAGGCTTACTCTGTTGATGTGTTCCAATGCTAGTGGTGATTGCAAAGTGAAGCCTTTATTAGTGTATCACTCAGAAACTCCCAGAGCGTTCAGGCAAAAGAATATCCTCAAGGCTAATTTGTGTGTGCTGTGGAGGGCAAACAGTAAGGCATGGGTCACTAGGGACTTTTTCTATGACTGGTTACACCAAGCATTTGCCCACAATGTGAAAAATTACCTAACTGAAAAGAAATTAGACCTTAAGTGCCTCCTGGTGTTAGACAATGCCCCTGGTCATCCTACAGACGTGGCAGAGCGACTTTATGGGGACATGAGCTTCATGGACCAGCAGGTTATTGCAAACTTCAAAAAACTGTACACAAAAGCTCTGTTTGAAAGGTGCTTTGTAGTGACCTCAGAAACTCAATTGACTCTAACAGAGTTTTGGAGAGACACTTTAATATCCTCAATTGTGTAAACCTTATAGGTAAGGCTTGGGAGGGAGTGACTAAGAGGACCTTGAACTCTGCTTGGAAGAAACTGTGGCCAGAACGTGTAGACCAAAGGGATTTTGAAGGGTTTGAGGCTAACCCTGGGAATCCTATGCCAGTTAAGGAATCCATTGTGGCATTGGGAAAGTCCTTGGGGTTGGAGGTTAGTGGGGATGATGTGGAAGAGTTGGTGGAGGAGGACAATGAAGAACTAACCACTGATGAGCTGTTAGATCAACTTCAACAGCAAGAGGCCAGACCTGAGGAAACTGCTTCGGAGGAGGGGAGAGAGAAATTCAAGAAGTTGGCTACTTCAAAGATTAAGGAAATGTGTGCAATGTGACTTAAAGTGCAAACCTATTTTGATGACAATCACCCTAACACAGCTATTGCAAGCCGTGCTGGTGACTATTACACTGACAATGTTGTGAACCACTTTAGGAAAGTCAAAGGAACGGGAGGTACAGGCCTCTATGGACAGATATGTTGCGCGACAGAAGTCCAGTGACTCTGAAGCTGGTCCTAGTGGCATTAAAAGAAGAAGGGAAGTAACCCCGGAAAAGGACTTGACACCTCAAGTCTTAATGGAAGGGGATTCCCCTTCTAAACACTAAGACTCTCTCCTCCTCCCATCCCATCAATCATCACCAGATCTTCAATAAAGGTAAGTGTCATGTAACTGTGCATGTCTTTTTCAGTTTGTGTGTATTAAAATTAATATTTCATGTGGTAAATTTTTTTTTTCATACTTTGGGGTGTCTTGCACGGATTAATTTGATTTCCATTATTTCTTATGGGGAAAATTCATTCGTATAACGATAATTTCGCATAACAATGAGCTCTCAGGAACGGATTAATATCGTTATGCGGGGTCCACTGTATTGTTTTAATGTCACCTTTGTCCATTTATAGCACTTCTGGTATATTTTTAAATGCTTATACAGTAGTGTACTGTACTATATTGTAATAAACAGAATAAAGGAAATCAGCTCTAACATACATTATTTAGGCATAAACACTGGTCAAGGAGCCCTTCGTATGTCCAAGTCGTCGGTAAGCGAGTACATTGCTAAGTGAGGAGAGGCTGTACAATATTTTGAATATTTTAATCATTAGCTTCATGACTAAACCATTCTTGAGGACCAAGTAGTATATGTTTACTACTGTTCTTTAAATCTCAATTTATTTTTACTTTCTCATACACTACTTTTTTATATTTTACTACATATTTTTATTTAGTATTAAAGCTATCACCATTGTTATTGTAAGAGCAACCCTAATATTGATTCAGCGGTAAATCTTCTATCAGACTTTATAACAACCAACTGAATGTTGACCAACAACTAGTCAAACGCAAACAATATTCAGTAACACTTATGAAATCTCACTCTTATTTACAATGTTTGATTCAGATGGAAAAGCTATGAAGACATCACTACACTCCTCCTAGTCACTAAATGCTAACCTAACTTTCATTATTCTAACAGACACCTAGCTAAAACATGACACAACAAACATCTATACACTACCTAGGTACACAGCCATACACAAATACAGACCTGATCATAAGAAAGGCAGCACTGCAATATATTGCCAGATTCGAATGACTTAGAGAGTGTATAAATCTGTAGGGGTTGTTCTCGAAAAGGTTAAAGGGAGGGGGTAAAGGAGGTTTAGTGGGCAAGGGGTCTTGGGCTTCTAGCAAGTGTGCATGAGTGTGTTAGATAGGAGTGAATGGAGATGAATGGTGTTTGGGACCTGATGAGCTGTTGAAGTATGAGCAGGGTAATATTTTGTGAAGGGATTCAGGGAAACCAGTTAGCTGAACTTGAGTCCTGGAAATGGGAAGTACAATGCCAGCACTTTAAAGGAGGGGTTTGGGATATTGGCTGTTTGGAGTGACATCTAAACTGTCATATCTGGGCACCTCTGCAAAGACAGTGATTATGTGTGAATGATGGTGAAAGTGTTTCTTTATTGAGTCACCCTGCCTTGGTGGGAAACAGCCAACATGTTAAAAAAAATATATATAATAATAATTACAGTAATAATGAGTATCTGAGAGAGCTAGAGCTAAGGAAAGGGGTAGCAAAAATGTTGAAGGGTCAATTATGGAAGGAGAAGAGAGAATATAAATGTATAAATTCAAGGATGCTTCTTCTTCTTTCAACAAACTGGCCGTATCCCACCGAGGCAGGGTGGCCCAAAAAGAAAAACAAAGGTTTCTCTTTTTAAATTTAGTAATTTATACAGGAGAAGGGGTTACTAGCCCCTTGCTCCCGGCACTTTAGTCACCTCTTACAACACGCATGGCTTATGGAGGAAGAATTCTGTTCCACTTCCCCATGGAGATAAGAGGAAATAAACAAGAACAAGAACTAGAAAGAAAATAGCAGAAAACCCAGGGGGTGTGTGTGTGTATATATATGCTTGTACATGTATGTGTAGTGTGACCTAAGTGCAAGTAGGAGTAACAAGACATACCTGTAATCTTGCATATTTATGAGACAGACAAAAGACACCACCAATCCTACCATCATGTAAAACAATTACAGGCTTTCGTTTTACACTCACTTGGCAGGACGGTAGTACCTCCCAGGGTGGTTGCTGTCTACCAACCTACTACCTTTAAAATTCAAGGATTATGTAGATTAAAATAAGGGTCCAATGTGAAAAGTGGGTTATAATAAGCGTGTATGTACCTAGAGAAGAAACGGGCATAGAGGGAAGAGAGAGAGAGATTTTGGGAGATGTTGAGTGTTCAGGAACCTTTGAACCAAGTGAGAGAGTAATTGTGGTAGGGGACCTAAATGCTAGAGTAGGAGAAACAAAAAGAGTGGTAGGGTAGGTAAGTTTGGGGTGCCAGGTGTAAATGATAATGGGGAGCCTTTGATTGAGCTTTGTATAGAAAGGAGTCTGGTAATAGGTAATACATATTTTAAGAGAAAAAGGATAAATAAGTATATACAAGATATGATAAAGGGCATAATGACAACAGTTTGTAGGGCTATGTATTGGTAGATAAAAGACCGATTGGTAGACTTCAGGATGCGCTACAGTGAGAGTAAGAGGTAGATGAGATACAAAGAAAACAGGGTTGCATGAATTACAGTACGCATACCAAAGAAGGAAGGCGGGGTAGGGGTCGGCCTAGGAAGGGTTGGAGGGAGGGGGTAAAGGAGGTTTTGTGTGCGAGGGGCTTGGACTTCCAGCAGGCATGCGTGAGCGTGTTTGATAGGAGTGAATGGAGACAAATGGTTTTTAATACTTGACGTGCTGTTGGAGTGTGAGCAAAGTAACATTTATGAAGGGATTTAGGGAAACCGGCAGGCCGGACTTGAGTCCTGGAGATGGGAAGTACAGTGCCTGCACTCTGAAGGAGGGGTGTTAATGTTGCAGTTTAAAAACTGTAGTGTAAAGCACCCTTCTGGCAAGACAGTGATGGAGTGAATGATGGTGAAAGTTTTTCTTTTTCGGGCCACCCTGCCTTGGTGGGAATCGGCCGGTGTGATAATAAAAAAAATAAAAAAATAAAAATACCAAAGAAAACGGGCTTGCATGAATTATAGCACATATGGGGTAACATCGGTATTTTACATTCTAGTACTGCGGGAGACAGCAATACAGTACTGAATACGGGTTTATCTTTACATTCTTTTTTTTTAGGGTGATGTATGAAGCTGAGTTTGAAATTAAATTAAAGTCTTTTGGGGGCACATTCAAGGTTTAAACTATAAAAATAGGCATTTATACATGCATTTTTTAACCACATCCAGAATTCGTGGCTTTTTCAAATTCACGGGTGGTCTTGGAATGTATTTTTATTTTTTTTATTAACACATTGGCCGTCTCCCACCAAGGCAGGGTGGCCTGAAAAAAGAAAAACTTACATCATTCACTCCAGCACTGTCTTGCCAGAGGTGTGCTTACAGTACAGTTATAAAACTACAACATTAACACCCCTCCTTCAGTGCAGACACTGTATGTACAGTGGCCCCTCGCCTAACAAACGCATCGCATACCGTTAAATCCGCCTAGCGATACATCTTAATGCAAAAATTTTGCGTAGGCCAGCGCTCAAGAACTCGCTCAACGCGATTCGTTAGAGACGCGTCCACGTGTGGCCTGAGCCCGCCTTACTTGTTCCGTGGGTGCCAGTGTTTACAAGCCAGCCACCGCAGTCGCTTCCAAGCATACAATCAGAACATTTCATATTATCACAGCCTTTTTAGTGATTGCACCTGCAAAATAAGTCACCATGGGCCCCAAGAAAGCTTCTAGTGCCAACCCTACAGAAAAAAGGGTGAGAATTACTATGGATATGAAGAAAGAGATCATTGCTAAGTATGAAAGTGGAGTGTGTGTCTCCGAGCTGGCCAGGTTGTACACAAAACCCCAATCAACCATCGCTATTATTGTGGCCAAGAAAACGGCAATCAAGGAAGCTGTTCTTGCCAAAGGTGCAACTTTGTTTTCGAAACAGAGATCGCAAGTGATAGAAGATGTTGAGAGACTGTTATTGGTGTGGATAAACGAAAAACAGATAGCATGAGATAGCATCTCTCAAGCGATCATATGTGAAAAGGCTAGGAAGTTGCATGACGATTTAATTAGAAAAATGCCTCCAACTAGTGGTGATGTGAGTGAGTTTAACCCGTAAACGGTCCAAGCAGATCTACGTTCATATGTGTAGTGCTATAAAAGTAGATCTACGTTTTTTTTTACATATTTTCAAATATAACAAAAAAAAAGATCAAAGTTTTTTACACATTTTCAAATGTAAAAAAACAAAAAGAAGATCTGCTTTTATTACATACTTTCAAATGTTGAAAAAACGTATGTATACGTTTGGACCGTTTACGGGTTAAGGCCAGCAAAGGTTGGTTTGAGAGATTTAAGAATCGTAGTGGCATACATAGTGTGATAAGGCATGGTGAGGCTGCCAGTTCGGACCACAAAGCGGCTGAAAAATATGTGCAGGAATTCAAGGAGTACATAGACAGTGAAGGACTGAAACCTGAACAAGTGTTTAATTGTGATGAAACAGGCCTGTTTTGGAAGAAAATGCCAAGCAGGACCTACATTACTCAGGAGGAAAAGGCACTCCCAGGTCATAAGCCTATGAAAGACAGGCTTACTCTGTTGATGTGTGCTAATGCTAGTGGTGATTGCAAAGTGAAGCCTTTATTGGTGTATCACTCTGAAACTCCCAGAGTGTTCAGGAAAAACAATGTCCTCAAGGCTAATTTGTGTGTGCTGTGGAGAGCAAACAGTAAGGCATGGGTCACTAGGGACTTTTTCTATGACTGGTTACACCATGCATTTGCCCCCACTGTGAAAAATTACCTAATTGAAAAGAAATTAGACCTTAAGTGCCTCCTGGTATTAGACAATTCTCCTGGTCATCCTTCAGACGTGGCAGAGCTACTTTCTGTGGAAATGAGCTTCATTAAGGTCAAGTTTTTGCCTCCTAATACCACTCCTCTCATGCAGCCCATGGACCAGCAGGTCATTTCCAACTTCAAGAAACTGTACACAAAAGCTATGTTTGAAAGGTGCTTTGTAGTGACCTCAGAAATTCAGCTGACTCTAAGAGAGTTTTGGAAAGATCACTTTAGCATCCTCAATTGTGTAAACATTATAGGTAAGGCTTTGGAGGAAGTGACTAAGAGGACCTTGAACTCTGCTTGGAAGAAACTGTGGCCAGAACGTGTAGACAAAAGGGATTTTGAAGGGTTTGAGGCTAACCCTGGGAATCCTATGCCAGTTGAGGAATCCATTCAATTCAATTCAATTCAAGTTTATTCTCTATAAGGGTTACAATGTGAGGATTACAGGTTTTGGGTATTGTGTGGTTTACATGTTATAAAATACTAATTACAGAGGGGCCACTAGGACGCCTAGCATGGCTAGGCATTTCGAGAAGACTTAGATTAATTCTTAACATTAAATCCTTACAGATTATGGTATTAGGGCTAAGTGACTACATCATAATTTGTGAGTTTAGCAATGTGAATGCTTTTGTTTTGGCACAATACAAAGTGTCTATATTGGAGTATCATAGGCAAACTTATGACTAGTTAGGATTTATTATTTTAAGATTAAGATTAGTATTTCTGGGTTTATAGTCAGTGGGTGAGTGAGTGTAATTGTGAACCACCAGGTGGTTATCATGTAGTTAGTTGTCAGGGTGGATCAAGGAGATAAGATGTTTTCTAACTGTAGTTTTGAAAGTGATGAATGTGTCTGCAGTTCTAGAGTTTTCAGGTAGGGTGTTCCAGATTTTAGGTTCTTTGAAATACATTGAATTTTTGTAAAGGTTTAGTCGAACACGGGGAATGTCATGGAGATGTTTGTGTCTGGTGTTATGCCTGTGGATCCTGTCACAACTATCAAGAAAGCATTTTAGGTCAAGGTTAATATTGGAATTTAAGGTCCTGTAGATATAGATTGCACAGTAGTAAGTGTGGATGTTCTGAACAGGGAGTAAGTTTAGATCTATGAAGAGTGGGGTGGTGTTGCCAGGGATGGGATTTAGTGATTATTCTTACTGCAGCTTTTTGTTGGGTTATTATTGGCTTTAGGTGTGTTGCTGCAGTTAACTCCAAGCACAGATAGCATAGGTGAGGTATGGATATATAAGTGAATGGTATAGTGTGAGAAGGGCAGTTTGCGGCACGTAGTATCGTATCTTGTGGCATTGGGGAAGTCCTTGGGGTTGGAGGTTAGTGGGGAGGATGTGGAAGAGTTGGTGGAGGAGGACAATGACGAACTAACCACTGATGAGCTGCTGGATCATCTTCAACAGCAAGAGGCCAGACCTGAGGAAACTGCTCCGGAGGAGGGGATAGAGAAATTGAAGAAGTTGTCTACTTCAAAAATTAAGGAAATGTGTGCAATGTGGCTTAAAGTGCCAACCTTTTTTGATGAAAATCACCCTCACACAGCTATTGCAAGCCATGTTGGCAACCTGTACACTGACAATGTTGTGAAACACTTTAGGAATGTCATAAAGGAACAGATATGTTGTGCGACAGAGGTCCAGTGACTCTCAAGCTGGTCCTAGTGGCATTAAAAGAAGAAGGGAAGTAACCCCGGAAAAGGACTTGCCACCTCAAGCCCTAATGGAAGGGGATTTCCCTTCTAAACATTAACACCACCCACAGTCTCCCCTCCTCCCATCCCATCAATCATCACCAGATCTTCAATAAAGGTGAGTGTCATGTAACTGTGCATGTCTTTTTCAGTTTGTGTGTATCAAAATTAATATTTCATGTGGTAAAAAAATTTTTTTGTTCATACTTTGGGGTGTCAGGAACGGATTAATTTGATTTCCATTATTTCTTATAGGGAAAATTAATTCGCCTAACGATAATTTCACCTAACGTTGAGCTCTGAGGAACGGATTAATAGCGTTAGGCGAGGGTCCACTGTACTTCCCATCTCAGGGTCTCAAGTACGGCCAACCAGTTTCCCTGAATCAATTCATAAATGTTACCTTGCTCACACTTCAACAGCACATCAAGTCCTAAAAATCATTTGTCTCCATTTGCTCCTATCTAACACACGCATGCTTGCTAGAAGTACAAGCCCCTCGCACACAAAACCTCCTTTACCCCCTCCCTCTAACCTGTCCTAGGCCAACCCCTACCCTGCCTTCCCTCCACTACAGATTTATACACTGTCGAAGTGATTTCCTTCCATCCTCTTTACACGTCCAAACCACCTCAACAACCCCTCCTCAGCCCTCTGCATAATAGTTTTGGTAATGCTGCACCTCCTCCTAATTTCCAAACTACGAATTCTCTGCATTATATTCACACTACACATTGACCTCAGACATGACCTCTCCACTGCTTCTAGCCTTCTCCTTGTTGCAACATTCACCACCCATGTTTCACACCTATATAAGAGTGTCGGTAAAACTATACTCTCATACATTCCTCTCTTTGCTTCCATGGACAAAGTTATTTGTCTCCACAGACTCCTAGGAACACCATGCACCTTTTTCCCCTTCATCAATTCTATGATCCACCTCATCTTTCATATACCCATCTGCTGACACGTCCACTCCTAAATATCTGAATGCATTCACCTCCTCCATATCCCCCCAATCTACCCACTAGCCACTAACATGCCTAGTGGCATGCTAGGGGCCTTCTTTATAATTAATATTTTATAACATGTAAACCACATATTGTAAGCTTTACAAAGAAATAAACATTTCCATTTTCCTTCACAAATATATTGAACAACCACGGCAACATCACACATCCTTGTCTAAGGCCTGGTTTTACTGGGAAATAATGTCCCTCTTTCCTACACACTCTAACCTGAGCCTCACTATCCTCGTAAAAGCTCTTCACTGCTTTCAGTAACTTACCTCCTATTCCATACATTTGCAACATCTGCCACATTGCCCCCTATCCATCCTGTCATACGCCTTTTCCAGATCCATAAATGCCGCAAAAACCTCTTTACCCTTATTTAAATACTGTTCACCTATATGTTTCACTGTAAACACTTGGTCTACACACCTCTACCTTTCCTAAAGCCTCCTTGTTCATCTGCTATCCTACTCTCTGTCATACTCTTAATTCTTTTAATACGTAATAACTCTACCATACACCTTACCAGGTATACTCAACAGACTTATTCCCCTATAAGTTTTTGCACTCTGTTTTGTCCTCTTTGCCATTATATAATGGAACTATGCATGCTCTCTGCCAATCCCTAGGTACCTTGCCCTCTCCTCTTCCATACATTTATTAAATAAAAACACTAACCACTCCAAAACCATATCCCCACCTGCTTTTAACATTTCTATCTATCCCCTCAATCCCAGCTGCTTTACCCCCTTTCATTCTACCCATTGCTCCACAAACTTCCCCCACACTCACAACTGGCTCTTCCTTACTCCTAGAAGATGTTACTCCTCCTTGCCCTATACACAGAATCACAGCTTCCCTATCTTCATCAACATTTAACAATTCCTCAAAATATTCCCTCCATCTTCCCAATACCTCTAACTCTCCATATAATAACTCTCTATTTAATAACCCCTGCAAATTTGCGGGGACTACTGTACCTAGTAAGGTGTATGGTAGAGTTATTATTGAAAGTATTATGAGTAAGACAGAGAGCAGGATAGCAGATGATCATACAAGGAGGCTTAGGAACGGTAGGGGTGTGCGGACCAAGTGTTTACAGTGAAACATGTAGGTGAACAGTATTTAGATAAGGGCAAAGAGATTTTTGTTGCATTTATGGATTTGAAAAATGCGTACGATAGGGTAGATATGGGGGCAATATGGCAGATCTTGCAAATGTATGGAAAAAGAGATAGGTTACTGAAACCAGTGAAGAGTTTTTAAGAGAATAGTGAGGCTCAATTCAGAGTATGTAGGAGAGAGGGAGATTATTTCCCAGTAAAAGTAGGCATTAGAAAGGGATGTGTGATGTCACCATGGTTGTTCAATATATTTATAGATGGAATTGTAAGAGAAGTGAATGCTTGGGTGTTGGCAGGTGTGGGATTAAAAGATAAAGAATCTAACACAAAGTGGGAGTTGTTACAGTTGTTTTTTTGCTGATGACACTGTGCTTTTGTCAGATCCTGAAAAGAAGTTGCAGAGGTTGGTGGACAAGTTTGGTCGGGTATGTAAAGAAGGAAATTAAAAGTGAATAAAGGAAAGAGTAAGGTGATGAGGATAACAAAAAATTTAGGTAATGAAACAGTGGATATCAGATTGGGAGGAGGGAGTATGGAGGAAGTGAATGTATTCAGATATTTAGGAGTGGACTTATAAGCAGATGAGTCTATGAAAGACGAGGTGAGTCATACATAGAAATGATTTGGGGAAATAAATTAGTGGTGCACTGAGGAGTCTATGGAGACAAAGAATGTTATCCATGAAAGCAAAGAGGAGAATGTATGAGAGTATGGTAATACCAATACTCTTATATAGGTGTGAAGCATAGATTGTGAATGTTGCAATAAGGAGAAGGCTGGAGGCAGTGGAGATGTCATGTTTGAAGGCAATGAGTGGAGCAAATATAATGCAAAGAATCCATAGTTTGAAAATTAGAAGGAAGTGCAGGGTTACTAAAGTATTATCCAGTGGGCTGAAGAGGGCTTGTTGAGGTGGTTTGGACATTTAAAGAGAAGGGAACGAAATAGAATTACTTGGAAACCATATAAATCTGTAGTGGAAGGAAGGTGGGGTAGGGATCGGCCTAGGAAAGGGTGGAGGGAGAGGGTAAAGGTTGTTTTGTGTGCAAGGGGCTTGGACTTCCAGCAAGCATGTGTGAGTGTGTTAGATAGGAGCAAGTGTAGACAAGTGGTTTTTATGTCTTGACGTGCTGTTGGAGCATGAGCAAAGTAACATTTATGAAGGGATTCAGGGAAACTGGCAAGCAGGACTTGAGTTCTGGAGGTGGGAAATACAGTGCCTGCACTCTGAAGGAGGGAAATACAGTGCCTGCACTCTGAAGGAGTGGTGTTGTTGCTGAAGTTTTTTAAACTTTAGTGTAGGAGTGCCTCTAGTAAGAGAGTGATGGAGTGAATGATGATGGTGTTTCTTTTTTTGGGGGGGTTACCCTGCTTTGCTAGAAAACTGATGATGTGTTAATAAAAAATAATAATAATAATGATGATGATAATACGTAATTTATTTCAACATGATACAATGTTTGTACAGAGATGGGTGTCATATAGGTGTGCATGCATGGACTCAACATGTACAGGAGGACCCCATTTGTATGACTCTAAGGTTCATGGCCCCATTCGATAAGTGAAAAGTACCGGAAGGTGGAAAAAGAGCCTTTTTTTCACTATCAAATACATCTAAAATGCCTGATAATGTATTTACACTATCATATATTAAGTGCTGAATACAGCTAGGAATAAAAAACAGATAAAGTAAAATAAATACACAGTACATACAATACTTTCCTTAAAATAAGATATCTGTTGACCTTCCCTTACACAACTGTTGTATGAAAATGGCAGAAAAGCAGTAAAAGCACTGAATATAATGAACAATGGCTCAACTGAAAGCCAATGAAAATGCAAAACACCGAAATGAGAGAGCTGTATATTTAGGTCCCTCCTGTACTAGAGATGAAGATGAAAATACTACATATCTGCACAATATACAGCCAAAAACCTAAGTTCCCAATAATAATAGGTGCTGTCAACAGATCACCTCACACTAACATAACCAACCTTCTATATAATCTTAAAAGCTAATTTATATATAATAATCTTAGTATTTGGAGGGATATCTGAACTGTAATATCTATGTGCTTCTAGAAAGACAGTGGTAATGTGAGTGATGGTGAAAGTGTTTCTTTTTTGGGTCACCCTGCCTCAGTGAGAGAAGGTATGTGTGTTAAAAAATAATAAAAAAAAGACCTGGAAAAAATCTCTCAAATACTGGGTTCACAAAAATTTACTAAGACTAAGGAAATTGTACTGACTAGAGCTAATGAGCTTTTCCTTAAAATTACTGAAACATTAAACAAACTAAACCCTTTCAGGGTCCAGAGGCCAAATTTCAAAGTGTGCACCAGTGTCCAAGAATTTTCAAAAAATAATTTTATTTTTTCTTATGAAATGGTAGAAAATCTTTTTCTGAAGGTAATAAAACAAAAACTATGAAATTTGATGTAAAATTGACAAAATTATGCTCTCATGAATTTTGATGTGTCAGTGATATTTATGCATTGGCGATTTTGCCGACTTTGACCCCCATTTTAGGCCAATTACATTATTCCAGTTGACCAAATTCTTAGCTATTTCACTAGTATTACTTCTATTCTATCAATTGAGCACAAGAATTCGCCAAGTCAACTGTTTCAACTACAAAATAAAGTGATCGGAAATTAATAATTTGGCCAATTTAATGCAAAGTTCAAAATACTCCAATTCCAAAATTGGGTTCAGAATAAACAATGCAGGCATTCCTGGCACTAAAGTAACATTTCCTATGTTCATCAGTTATGTTTTCAGGCTTTACTAATGAATTCCATTTTGATTTTTTATTCATACAATGACTTTTTATTCAAACCAAAAAATAGAGGATTTACTGTTATGCAATATTGTAATAATTGTATAAATAATTTTTTTTTTTTTTCAACAAGTCGGCCGTCTCCCACCGAGGCAGGGTGACCCAAAAAAACAAAGAAAATCCCCAAAAAGAAAATACTTTCATCATCATTCAACACTTTCACCACACTTACACATTATCACTGCTTTTGCAGAGGTGCTCAGAATACAACAGTTTAGAAGCATATACGTATAAAGATACACAACATATCCCTCCAAACTGCCAATATCCCAAACCCCTCCTTTGAAGTGCAGGCATTGTACTTCCCATTTCCAGGACTCAAATCCGACTATATGAAAAAAACCGGTTTTCCCTGAATCCCCTTTACTAAATATTACCCTGCTCACACTCCAACAGATCGTCAGGTCCCAAGTATCATTCGTCTCCATTCACTCCTATCTAACACGCTCATGCACGCTTGCTGGAAGTCCAAGCCCCTTGCCCACAAAACCTCCTTTACCCCTCTTTCCAACCCTTTCGAGGACGACCCTACCCCTCCTTCCTTCCCCTATAGATTTATATGCTTTTCCCTGTCATTCTACTTTGATCCATTCTCTCTTAATAACCAAACCACCTCAACAACCCTCTTCTGCCCTCTGACTAATGCTTTTATTAACTCCACACCTTCTCCTAATTTCCACACTCCGAATTTCTGCATAATATTTACACCACACATTGCCCTTAGACAGGACATCTCCACTGCCTCCAACCGTCTCCTCGCTGCTGCATTTACCACCCAAGCTTCACATCCATATAAGAGTGTTGGTTTCTACTATACTTTCATACATTTCCTTCTTTGCCTCCATAGATAACGTTTTTGACTCCACATATACCTCAATGCACCACTCACCTTTTTTCCCTCATCAATTCTATGATTAACCTCATCCTTCATAAATCCATCCGCCGACATGTCAACTCCCAAGTATCTGAAAACATTCACTTCTTCCATACTCCTCCTCCCCAATTTGATATCCAATTTTTCTTTATCTAAATCATTTGATACCCTCATCACCTTACTCTTTTCTATGTTCACTTTCAACTTTCTACCTTTACACACATCTCAAACTCATCCACTAACCTTTGCAATTTTTCTTTAGAATCTCCCTAAGCACAGTATCATCAGCAAAAAGTAACTGTGTCAATTCCCATTTTGAATTTGATTCCCCATAATTTAATCCCACCCCTCTCCCGAAACACCCTGCATTTACTTCTTTTACAACCCCATCTATAAATATATTAAACAACCATGGTGACATTACACATCCCTGTCTGAGACCTACTTTTACCGGGAAGTATTCTCCCTCTCTTCTACATACCCTAACCTGAGCCTCACTATCCTCATAAAAGCTCTTTACAGCATTTAGTAACTTACCACCTATTCCATATACTTGCAACATCTGCCACATTGCTCCTCTATCCACTCTATCATATGCCTTTTCTAAATCCATAAATGCAATAAAAACTTCCCAACCTTTATCTAAATACTGTTCACATATATGCTAACCCTACAGTATACTTTTCCTGGTATACTCAGTAAACTTATTCCTCTATAATTTTTACAATCTCTTTTGTCCCCCTTCCCTTTACATAAAGGGACTATACATGCTCTCTGCCAATCCCTAGGTACCTTCCCCTCTTTCATACATTTATTAAACAAAAGTACCAACCACTCCAACACTATATCCCCCCCTGCTTTTAACATTTCTGTCATGATCCCATCAGTTCCAGCTGCTTTACCCCCTTTCATTCTACGTAATGCCTCATGTACCTCCACCACACTTACATTCTGCTCTTCTTCACTCCTAAAAGATGGTATACCTCCCTGGCCAGTGCATGAAATTACCACCTCCCTTTCTTCCTCAACATTTAAAAGTTCCTCAAAATATTCTCGCCATCTACCTAATACCTCCCTCTCCCATCTACTAACTCCCCTACTCTGTTTTTAACTGACAAATCCATACTTTCCCTAGGCTTTCTTAACTTGTTTAAACTCACTCCAAAATTTTTTCTTATTTTCATTAAAATTTCTTGACAGTGCCTCTCCCACTCTTTCATCTGCTCTCCTTTTGCACTCTCTCACCACTCTCTTCACCTTTCTTTTACTCTCCATATACTCTGCTCTTCTTATAACACTTCTGCTTTGTAAAAACCTCTCGTAAGCTACCTTTTTCTCTTTTATCACATCCTTTACTTCATCATTCCACCAATCACTCCTCTTTCCTCCTGCCCCCACCCTCCTATAACCACAAACTTCTGCCCCACATTCTAATATCAACACATTTGTGAACGTATATTAGACCCACCAGCAGGCGTGTATTAGACGTGTGAGGTCATTTGTTTACTCTTGAACATTGGCAAAAATTTAACATTTCTGCTACTTTGAGCTCACTTTCAAGCCATTTCCAGTATTAAAACCAATCAAAATCATCTCTATTTCTGTAATATGTCTTCCATTCTATCAAATGAGACCAAGAAACCACAAATACAAATATAAAAACAGAAAGAACACTGCAAAGTCGCTGTTTTAATCGAAAATTATGGTCTCAGTTTTTTCTCTCATTATGCACTATGTGCTGCATGATTTGTTTTATGTGATGCACACAGATGTATTCTCTCATATCAAGGCCAAAATTTACCACTCACAGCTTAACAGAGTGAGCTGAGCTCTTGACGTAGATCTACGGTTTGGACCCTCAACGTAAAGCCGTAGATCTACGGAATGGATCCTCAAGGGATTAATAATCTTTCCTTGACTATAAGACCTACCCTAGCCAACAAAATGCCAAACTCCTTTTCCCAGGTTAGAGGTTACCTCGACATTCTTTTCAGTCAGTCCAGAATTCCTAGTATTCCTGTTGAGTATGATGGTTCATACTGGAGTTACCTGGAGAGTTCCGGGGGTCAACGCCCCCGCGGCCCGGTCTGTGACCAGGCCTCCTGGTGGATCAGAGCCTGATCAAGCAGGCTGTTACTGCTGGCTGCATGCAAACCAACGTACGAGCCACAGCCCGGCTGGTCAGGAACCGACTTTAGGTGCTTGTCCAGTGCCAGCTTGAAGACTGCCAGGGGTCTGTTGGTAATCCCCCTTATGTATGCTGGGAGGCAGTTGAACAGTCTCGGGCCCCTGACACTTATTGTATGGTCTCTTAACGTGCTAGTGACACCCCTGCTTTTCATTGGGGGGATGTTGCATCGTCTGCCAAGTATTTTGCTTTCGTAGTGAGTGATTTTCGTGTGCAAGTTCGGTACTAGTCCCTCTAGGATTTTCCAGGTGTATACTGTATCCAGAAATGGAATGGTGTGATGAAAAATATCAAAAGTCATATAATAAACAGTGTGACAAGATACTCCCAGAAAACAAGTGTAGGTGACATGAGTGGTAGTGGGGAATGGGAGGAGTTATGCCCACTAATGCTCTGAACTCAACAGACCCAATTTGACCCAGAACAGAAAAATTTTATCCCATGTAATAAGCTAATTTGATACTATGGAAAGCTATGCCATGTAGTATCAATATTTTGTACATTAGCAGATTTTTTAATACTTTACATCAATTAATATCAAGGTTCAAAATAATATCAAACTTTTTGGTTGAGCTTTGGAACAATGTTGCAAGAAAATCCAAGAGCTTAAAGTCGAGTTGTAAGAGGGTTTATTTTTTTGACCTCTACATAAAAACTTGTCTGGTTCATGTTTTTATTTGTCTTCATGTGAATTCTAAGGAACTGATATATTATTACAACTAATATTTAAATGTCTTTATTATGCAACCTATACCTATCCTCTCCAAGTGGACCCAGATACAGTGGTCCCTCGATTATCGACGGTAATCCGTTCCTGGAAGCCGGTCGATTATCGAAATGGTCGATTTACGAGCTTTGCAGTGTCTGCAATGGAAGACACTGTCATGCAGATTCGGGTGTCATCTGCAAAGGAAGACACGGTGCTGTGGCTGACATCCTTGTCTATGTCGGATATGAGGATGAGGAACAAGATGGGAGCTAGTACTGTGCCTTGTGGAACAGAGCTTTTCACCGTAGCTGCCTCGGACTTTACTCTGTTGACGACTACTCTCTGTGTTCTGTTAGTGAGGAAATTATAGATCCATCGACCGACTTTTCCTGTTATTCCTTTAGCACGCATTTTGTGCGCTATTACGCCATGGTCACACTTGTCGAAGGCTTTTGCAAAGTCTGTATATATTACATCTGCATTCTTTTTGTCTTCTAGTGCATTTAGGACCTTGTCGTAGTGGTCCTGTCTGTCTCAACTATTGGACCACTACGACAAGGTCCTAAATGCACTAGAAGACAAAAGAATGCAGATGTAATATATACAGACTTTGCAAAAGCCTTCGACAAGTGTGACCAGGGCGTAATAGCGCACAAAATGCGTGCTAAAGGAATAACAGGAAAAGTCGGTCGATGGATCTATAATTTCCTCACTAACAGAACACAGAGAGTAGTCGTCAACAAAAGTAAAGTCCGAGGCAGCTACGGTGAAAAGCTCTGTTCCACAAGGCACAGTACTAGCTCCCATCTTGTTCCTCATCCTCATATCCGACATAGACAAGGATGTCAGCCACAGCACCGTGTCTTCCTTTGCAGATGACACCCGAATCTGCATGACAGTGTTTCCATTGCAGACACTGCAAAGCTCCAGGCAGACATCAACCAAAAATCTTTCAGTGGGCTGCAGAAAACAATATGAAGTTCAACGATGAGAAATTTCAATTACTCAGATATGGTAAACATGAGGAAATTAAATCTTCATCAGAGTACAAAACAAATTCTGGCCACAAAATAGAGCGAAACACCCAACGTCAAAGACCTGGGAGTGATCATGTCGGAGGATCTCACCTTCAAGGACCATAACATTGTATCAATCGCATCTGCTAGAAAAATGACAGGATGGATAATGAGAACCTTCAAAACTAGGGAGGCCAAGCCCATGATGACACTCTTCAGGTCACTTGTTCTATCTAGGCTGGAATATTGCTGCACACTAACAGCACCTTTCAAGGCAGGTGAAATTGCCGACCTAGAAAATGTACAGAGAACTTTCACGGCGCGCATAACGGAGATAAAACACCTCAATTATTGGGAGCGCTTGAGGTTCCTAAACCTGTATTCCCTGGAACGCAGGAGGGAGAGATACATGATTATATACACCGGGAAAAATTTCCTAGAGGGACTAGTACCGAACTTGCACACGAAAATCACCCATACGAAAGCAAAAGACTTGGCAGACGATGCACCATCCCCCCAATGAAAAGCAGGGGTGTCACTAGCACGTTAAGAGACCATACAATAAGTGTCAGGGGCCCGAGACTGTTCAACTGCCTCCCAGCACACATAAGGGGGATTACCAACAGACCCCTGGCAGTCTTCAAGCTGGCACTGGACAAGCACCTAAAGTCAGTTCCGGATCAGCCGGGCTGTGGCTCGTATGTTGGTTTGCGTGCAGCCAGCAGCAACAGCCTGGTTGATCAGGCTCTGATCCACCAGGAGGCCTGGTCTCAGACCGGGCCGCGGGGGCGTTGACCCCCGGAACTCTCTCCAGGTAAACTCCAGGTAATCCGTTCCTGACACCCAGAAGTATTAGAACAAAAAAATTTTTTACATGAAATATTCATGTAGTACATAAACAATACAATGGGAAATGATGAATGAAACATTAACAGCATAACACTTCCTTTATTGGAGATTCTTCTTAGTGTATGGGAGACTGGAGGAGGAGGAGAGAGTGGATTGTTTATAGTTTGGAAGGGGAATCCCCTTCCAGCAACACCTCAGGTACCATTTGCTTTTCTGGGGTTGCTTCTTTTCTCTGTTTCTTAATGCCACTAGGACCAGCTTGAGAGTCACTGGAGTCCTGTCTCGCAAATAACTGTGCAGAGAGCTCTGTTTCTGGCGTCTCTTTAAAACTTCCCTAAAATGGGCCAAGACTCTGTCACTGTACAAGTTGCCGATATGGCTTGCAACACCCTTTTCTCTGGGTGATGTTTCTCCATAAATCTTTCCATCTTACCCCACATAGTAAAAATCTCCTTAATTTCTGAAGAAGGCACCTTCTTCCATCTCTCTTCCTCCTCCTCTGCAGCAAGATTCTGAGCTGCGATCTGTTGCTCTTCCTGCTGAAGCTCTTGCAGCTCCTCAGTGGTTAGCTCTTCGTTGTGGCCCTCCACCACTCTTCCACATCCTCCAAACTCACATCCAACCCCATGGAACTCCCCAGTGCCACAATAGAGTTCAAAACTGACATAGGCTCATCAGGGTCAGCCCCAAACCCTTCCAAATCCCTCTTGTCGACACAATCTGGCCACAATTTTCTCCAAGCAGAGTTCAAAGTCCTGGTAGACACTCCCTCCCAAGCCTTACCTATAAGGCTTACACAATGGAAAATACTGAAATGTTCTTTCCAAAAATCTCGTAGGGTCAAGTGAGTGTCTGAGGTCACATTGAAGCACCTTTCAAACATTGCTTTGGTGTACAGTTTTTTAAGGTTTGCAATGACCTGCTGGTCCATGAGTTGGAGGAGAGGAGTGGTATTCGGGGGCAAGAACTTTACTGAGATGAACCCAAACTCCTTCAGAATTAGGTCATCCAAGTTTGGTGGATGAGCAGGTGCATTGTCCATTACTAGCAGGCACTTGAGATCTAATTTCTTCTCCAGGAGGTAATTCTTCACACTAGGGCCAAACACTTCGTTGAACCACTCTACAAAAATTTCCCTCGTGACCCATGCCTTATTATTAGATTTCCAAAACACACACAATTTACTCTTCATAACATTATTTTTCTTAAATGCTCTGGGATTTTCAGAATGGTACACTAGTAACGGCTTCACTTTGAAATCCCCACTAGCATTAGCACAGAACATTAGCGTCAGCCTGTCTTTCATAGGCTTGTGTCCTGGCATTGACTTTTCCTCTTGTGTAATGAAGGTCCTCTTTGGCATTTTCTTCCAGAAGAGGCCTGTTTCGTCACAATTGAACACTTGTTCAGGTTTCAGTCCTTCAGCCTCTATGTACTCCTGGAATTCATGCACATATTTTTCAGCCGCCTTGTGGTCCGAACTGGCAGCCTCACCATGCCTTACCACACTGTGTATGCCAGTATGCTTCTTAAATCTCTCAAACCAGCCTTTGCTGGCCTTAAAATCACTCACTTCACCACTATTTGCAGGCAATTTATTTTCCAAATCTTCATGCAACTGCCTAGCCTTTTCACAAATAATCGAGGTCATAAGACTGTCTCCTGCTAATTGTTTCTCATTTATCCACACCAATAATAACTTCTCAACCTCTTCCAGTACTGGTGATCTCATTTTTGTCAGCATATTTACCCCCTTTTTCAACAACAGCATCCTTGATTTCCTTTCTCATGGCTATGATGGAAGATATGGTTGAATGATTTTTGTTATACATCCTCGCCAGTTCGCCCACACGTACGCCACTATCATATTGTTCAATGATGTTTTTCTTAAATTCAATGGTATTTCTCACCTTCTTTACCAAAGGTTTGGCACTAGGAGCTTTCTTTGGAGCCATGGTAGCTTATTTAGCACTTAAATAACTTGCAAGCACTAAAATAAATGAAATATTATGAAATATTTCACTGGAGCACGTGAGAGGACCGCTGCTAACTGGTAAACAATGACACACTGGCTGGGAAGGAAGGCTGAGGCGGGTCGAGGCCCGCTTACCTCGTGCATACGCGTCTGGGACGACGGGTCGTGACAGGTCGATAAACGAATTTCGGTCAATTTCCGAGTCAATATTTTGTCAAAAAAAACGGTTGATTTCCGAAATGGTCGACTTTCAGGCCGGTCGATTATTGAGGGACCACTGTACTTGTCAGTGAAGAGTTGCTGCTCCTTCCTTATATACAGTATGTCCAAAGAAGATGGATTATTGCCATATTTATATCACTAATTAAATCTAGTACTGTACATTCATACAACTGCAACAATTTCTAAAAAAAAAAAAAACAGGATTTGTGAAAAGGTGTCACTGCACCTCAGTTTTGGCACTGTTAATGTTGGACCCTGTGGATCAGACTGTGTCAAAGAAAAATCACCAAACTGATAACTTGCTTATATCATTGTTGTCCCTGGAAACCCTTGACCCCATTCTGTAAAATTTATAGCAGACACCCATGTGTCTACCTACTGTTTATGGTAAACTTTAGTACTTGTCTATAGTTTTTTAATGATTCACTTACCTGGATCTCCTACTAGCAGAAGATGAGACTCTCCCCTGATTCTGGTACAACTTGTATCTACTTTTTGCATGCCACCTGCAACCACCACAGCAACTGCTAACTTAACCACATATAGTCCATACACCTAGTCAAAAAAATAAAATATAGTGATTAGTGCTTACCTTAACTGTAATAAATCTCTTACATTTGCTTAAGATCAGTTCAGTTTGGGAAGTGCAATGCCTGCACTCTAAAGGAGGTGTGAGGAAGTCTCAGCATGGAGAGTCATCCAAACTGTGATATCAACATGCTTTCATGCAACATACTTCAAATAACTAAATGACTGAAGGGGAATGTGCTCTATTTTGGGGGTTACCCTACTTTTGTGGAAGATATTCGACAAGTTAAAAAAAATTCTCAAACTATCAATGAGAATATACTTCTTTCAACAAACCAACAGTATTCCACCAAGGCAGGGTGGCCAAAAAAAAAAAAAAACGAAAGCTTCTCTTTTTAACTTTAGTAATATATACAGGAGAAGGGTTACTAGCCCCTTGCTCCTGGCATTTTAGTCGCCTCTTACAGCACGCATGGCTTATGGAGGAAGAATTTTGTTCCACTTAAGATAAAGATAAAGATTTTATTTCTTTGCAATGTTTACAATGTGTTATTACAATTTTGATTAAAGTACAGCCTCTACTCACTTAGCAACGTACTTGTTTATCAATGCTTCAGACATACGATGGGCTCTCTGACCAGTATGCATGCCTAAATAATGTATATTAGAGCTGATTTTTTCTTTTCTGTTTATTACAATATATAGTACACTGGGTCGGCCTAGGAAAGGTTGGAGAGAGGGGGTAAAGGAGGTTTTGTGTGCGAGGGGCTTGGACTTCCAGCAGGTATGCGTGAGAGTGTTTGATAGGAGTGAATGGAGACAAATGGTTTTTAATACTTGACGTGCTGTTGGAGTGTGAGCAAAGTAACATTTATGAAGGGGTTCAGGGAAACCGGCAGGCCGGACTTGAGTACTGGAGATGGGAAGTACAGTGCCTGCACTCTGAAGGAGGGGTGTTAATGTTGCAGTTTAAAAACTGTAGTGTAAAGCACCCTTCTGGCAAGACAGTGATGGAGTGAATGATGGTGAAAGTTTTTCTTTTTCAGGCCACCCTGCCTTGGTGGGAATCGGCCAGTGTGATAATAAAAAAAAAAAAAATAGTACACTACTGTATAAACATTTAAAAATATACGAGAAATGTTATAAATGGTGCAAAGGTGATATTAAAAGAATATCAAAGATAGTTGACACAAACCCACTACCATTATAGTATGCGCCTCACTTAGTGATGAATTCGTTTACCGATGTGGTTTTAGGAATGGAACAATGGAACTCCGTCATTAAGTGAGGAGAGGCTGTACAAAGAAAGCCACTATCATGCTGGGGCATTTTGGGCAGACTAAACATAATACTTACAGAATAATTAATACTAGTGATTTAGGGAGGAGTAAATTTTTATTATACATATATGGAGATAAGAGGAAATAAACAAGAACAAGAACTAGAAAGAAAATAGAAGAAAACCCAGAGGGGTGTGTGTATACATATGCTTGTACATGCATGTGTAGTGTGACCTAAGTGTAAGTAGAAGTAGCAAGACGGTGTACCTGAAATCCTGCATGGTTATGAGACAGAAAAAAAGACACCAGCAATCCTACTGTCATGTAAAACAATTACAGGCTCCCGTTTTACACTCACTTGGCAGGATGGTAGTACTTCCCTCAGCAGTTGCTGTCTACCAACTTACTACCCAGGAAAATACTATTCACAGTAAAATTTTTAGCTGCCTCATATCATTCCTTATCTTAACCTGCTGCAGTATGTTTATAAGTTGAAGAATATTCTTCACATGTTTATATCTCCAGATATGTAACAGAACACATGGACACAGTACAAGGAACAAGTGTCTATATGACATTCCACACATACGTCTCAACCTGTTCAAAATCTCCAGGCTAATAAAAGGCCCAAGAGTATGGAAATCAATGTCTGAAAATGACAAAAGATTCCCATCTGCCAGTATCTTTATTAATATTATGAAAAAGTCACTGAACCAATGTAATTTATTTATTTTTTTTTTTTTAACACGTCGGTCGTCTCCCACTGAGGCAGGGTGACCCAAAAACAGAAAGAAAATCCCCAAAAAGAAAATACTTTCATCATCATTCAACACTTTCACCACACTCACACAGTATCACTGCTTTTGCAGAGGTGCTCAGAATACAACAGTTTAGAAGCATATACGTATAAAGATACACAACATATCCCTCCAAACTGCCAATATCCCAAACCCCTCCTTTAAAGTGCAGGCATTGTACTTCCCATTTCCAGGACTCAAGTTCGACTATATGAAAATAACCGGTTTCCCTGAATCCCTTCACTAAATATTACCCTGCTCACACTCCAACAGATCGTCAGGTCCCAAGTATCATTCGTCTCCATTCACTCCTATCTAACACGCTCATGCACACTTGCTGGAAGTCCAAGCCCCTCGCCCACAAAACCTCCTTTACCCCCTCTTTCCAAACCCTTTCGAGAACGACCCTACCCTCTTTCCTTCCCCTATAGATTTATATGCTTTCCACGTCATTCTACTTTGATCCATTCTCATATACATGACCAAACCACCTCAACAACCCTCTTCTGCCCTCTGACTAATGCTTTTATTAACTCCACACCTTCTCCTAATTTCCACATCCGAATTTTCTGCATAATATTTACACCACACATTGCCCTTAGACAGGACATCTCCACTGCCTCCAACCATCTCCTCGCTGCTGCATTTACCACCCAAGCTTCACATCCATTAAGAGTGTTGGTACTACTATACTTTCATACATCCTTCTTTGCCTCCATAGATAACATTTTTTTGACTCCACATATACCTAACGCACACTCACCTTTTTTCCCTCATCAATTCTATGATTAACCTCATCCTTCATAAATCCATCCGCCGACACGTCAACTCCCAAGTATCTGAAAACATTCACTTCTTCCATACTCCCCCTCCCCAATTTGTACCCAATTTTTTCTTTATCTAAACATTTGATACCCTCATCCTTACTCTTTTCTTTTTCATTTTCAACTTTCTACCTTTACCATTTTCTCAAACTATCCACTAACCTTTGCAATTTTTTTTTTTGAATCTCCCATAAGCAGTATCTTAACAAAAAGTAACTGTGTCAATTCCCTTTTTGAATTTGTTCCCCCATAATTTTAAAACCCAAAACCCCCTCCCCCGAACACCTAGCATTTACTTTTTTTAAAACCCCCCATTAAAAATATATTAACCCTTTGCTTCGTGGTCGTATATGTAGTCATAGGAGATACCGGTACCGTGTTTGACTACTATACCCATAAATTCTAGGGGCTTCAAATAACGGGAAAAAGCTAGTAGGCCCACTGTGGAGAATGGGTCTCCATGGTTGTGTACCCCATTAAAAAAAATCGGGGAGCAGTGGTGCATTGTGGGAATTTCCATTTAGTTGTCCTTTTTCAGCAATTCTAGGGGTAAAAAATAGTGACTTCCCCGCAAATCTGGGACTCTTTTCTTCCCAAGTGATGCTCAACACGATGGAAGGTCAATGAAAAATCAATTTTATGATTTGAGGAGTTTTTAGCCAAAAGCAAAAGGGGAGGTGGAGGAGGAGGAGGAGGGGGAGGAAGAAAAGAGGAGGAGGAGGAAGAGGGGAGGAAGAAGAGGAGGAGGGAAAAAGAGGAGGAGGGAAAAAGAGGGGGGAAGGAAGGAGGAAGAGGAAGGAAGGAAGGGGAAGAGGAAGGAAGGAGGGGGGGGAGGGAAAGGGGGGAGGAGGAAGGGGGGGAGGAGGAAGAAGGAGGGAGGAGGAAGAAGGAGGAGGAGGAAAGGGGGGAGGAGGTGGGGGGGGGTGGAGGAAGGAGGGGGGAGGAAGAAGGAGGGGGAGGAGGGAAAGGGGGGGGAGGGAGGGAAGGGGGGAAGGGGGAAGGAGGGGGAAGAAAAAGAAGAAGAAGAATAAAAAGAAAAAAAAGAATAAGAATAATAATAATCCCAATCCTAATAAAAATAATATGTAAAATATGTTCCCTTGAGGCATGAAAACAGTTCACCCATGACGTGGGCAAGATAAGGGGAGAAACATCTGATAAGAGCTGACCTTTGATGAGCAAAACCCGAGGGTGGGGGGGGGGGGGGCAGCTGTCCCATCGGGTCAAGAGCCGGGAGGAGGAGGAGGAGGGGGGAGGAGGAGAAAGGAGGAGGAGGGGGAGAAGGAGGAGAAGGAGGAGGAAAAAAGGGGGGGAAGGGGGGGGAAAAGGAGGGGGAGGGGGAAAGAAGGAGGAGAAGGAGGAGGGGAGGAGGAAGGAGGGGAGAAGGAGAAGGAGGAGGGGGGGAGGAGGGGGGAGGAGATGCGACGACGAAAAAACTTTTTGTTTTGTCGGGCCCTTTTTTGTCTGTCTCCCCAAAACCCCCTTCTATCCGTCTAGCCCCTGTCTCAGAGAGGGGGCCACAAGCTGTGTCATTCACTTTATTTAAAAACTTCAACCCGAGTATAGCACTTTGCCCTGGTTTTTTTTTTGGGTTTATCCAAATTTAATTACCCCTATGTTATTTTTATTTAGGGTGTCCCTTATGAGACAAGATAGACAGAGAGAGAGAAAGAGAGACAGTTAAAAAGGGGAAAAGAAGGGAGGGGGGAAAAGTTTTAATTAGATAGAATGGAGGGGGGAAGGCATCCGACCCCATTTTTTTGGACAGCGGTAGGGGAAAGTAATAATGAGAAATATGTCTTTTTGACAGCTGCCCAGGGCCTGACTCAAAACAATTAAACCCAAACCAAAACTCACACGCAAGACAAGCTTGCTGAAGGGTGTTAATGGGTTTTTTTAAATGAAAGTATCTAGTGACTATATATGTGTATATATATTATAGAAACCAAAGAAAGGGGGGGGAAAGGGCAGGAAAAAGGAAGGAAGTTAAAAGGGAAAGGAAAAAAAAGAAATTTGAAGGACAAAATAAAAGGAATGGGGGAAAAGGGGGTTTAAATTGCCCCCCCGGGTAGCCTCCAGGTAGGAAAGGAATAAAGGGGGGAAATTGGAAGGGAAAGATGACACACGACCATTTACCTAGGGGAAAATACATAAAAACCCAAATGCCTGCTAATTTCTTTGAAGAAAGAAAACGGGGGTTTTTGGTTTGCACATAAAAAAAAACTTCAACAAAAAAAGACCACCCCTGGGTTTTTTTGTGTGAGAGTGTTTAAAAAACCATTGTGTTTTGACACCTTTTTTTATGTGTGAGGTAAAACCCCCACGGTAAAGGGCACCCTGTTTTTTTGTGTAGTGTAAAAAAAACCACCGGTATGACACCATGTTTTATGTGTGAGTGTTAAAAAAAACCCCGGTATGACACCATGTTTTATGGGGTGGTGAAAAAAACCATTGTGTATGACACCCAAAGTTTCACAGAGTTCCCCAAGCTGCAGAATTCTAGGATTATGTTCCGGGGGGGGTATTTTGGTATATATATTATAGAACCCAAAAGTAAAAAAACAATTTTTTGTATTGTTTTTTTTTTGTAAAAAAAGTTTTGTAAACAATATATTGATAATTTTTGTTTTGTGCTTTTTTGTGTTGTTACGATTGGGATATATGTAAATTGCCCTTACTTTTGGGCTCTAGGGCCCCATAAATTAAAAGGAAAAATAAAATAGTGAAAAAAACAACAAACCTTCAAATAAAAATAAACTAAAGTTTACCAGGTGAGCGGCAGTCGCCGCTGTTGCCCCTACGCCGGGTTTATTTTTTTGCAAACTTCAAAGCCTTATATTCGGTAAAAAACTGAGGGAAAAAAATTTTTTTTTTGGGGCAAAAAAAATCAGAAAAAATAATCTTTAACATTTTTTAAGAAAAAATAATTTTTTTTTTTTTTTGAATATTTTGCCCAACCCCGGAGGGGTAAAATTCAGGATTGGGGGCCCCTTTGGGCAGTCAAAGGGTTTTAAAAACCAAAGGTGACATTACACATCCCCGGGCCAAAAACCATTTTTACCGGGGGAAAATTCTCCTCCTTCTACACACCCCAACCTGAGTCACAAACCTAAAAAGCTCTTTTAAACATTTTGTAAATTACCACCTATTCCATATAGTTCTTGCAAAAATCTGCCACATTGCTCCTCAACCACTTATCATTGCCTTTTCTAAATCCATTAAAAGCAATAAAAACTTTTCCCCACCTTTATCTAAATACTGTTTACAAAATATGCTTCAATGTAAAAAAATTGATCTACACATCCCCTACCCACTCTGAAGCCTCCTTGCTCATCCGCAATCCTACATTCTGTCTTACCTCAAATTCTTTCAATTATAACCCAACTGTATACTTTTCCTGGTATACTCAGTAAACTTATTCCTCTATAATTTTTACAATCTCTTTTGTCCCCCTTCCCTTTATATAAAGGGACTATACATGCTCTCTGCCAATCCCTAGGTACCTTCCCCTCTTTCATACATTTATTAAAACAAAAGTACCAACCACTCCCAACACTATATCCCCTCTGCTTTTAACATTTCTGTCATGATCCCATCAGTTCCAGCTGCTTTACCCCCTTTCATTCTACGTAATGCCTCACGTACCTCCACCACACTTACATTCTTCACTCCTTCACTCCTAAAAGATGGTATACCTCCCGGGCCAGTGCATGAAATTACCGCCTCCCTTTCTTCCTCAACATTTAAAAGTTCCTCAAAATATTCTCGCCATCTACCTAATACCTCCATCTCCCCATCTGCTAACTCCCCTACTCTGTTTTTAACTGACAAATCCATATTTTCCCCTAGGCTTTCTTTACTTGTTTAACTCACTCCAAATTTTTTTCTTATTTTCATTAAAATTTTTTGACAGTGCCTCTCCCACTCTTTCATCTGCTCTCCTTTTGCACTCTCTCACCACTCTCTTCACCTTTCTTTTACTCTCCATATACTCTGCTCTTCTTATAACACTTCTGCTTTGTAAAAACCTCTCATAAGCTACCTTTTTCTCTTTTATCACACCCTTTACATCATCATTCCATGAATCACTCCTCTTTCCTCCTGCCCCCACCCTCCTATAACCACAAACTTCTGCCCCACATTCTAATACTGCATTTTTAAAACTATTCCAACCCTCTTCAACCCCCCCACTACTCATCTTTGCATAGCCCACCTTTCTGTCAATAGTCGCTTATATCTCGCCCTAACTTCCTTCTCCCTTAGTTTATACACTTTCACCTCCCTCTTACTTGTTGTTGCCACCTTCCTCTTTTCCCATCTACCTCTTACTCTAACTGTAGCTACAACTAAATAATGATCCGATATATCAGTTGCCCCTCTATAAACATGTACATCCTGGAGCCTACCCATCAACCTTTTATCCACCAATACATAATCTAACAAACTACTTTCATTACGTGCTAATTCATACCTTGTATATTTATTTATCCTCTTTTTCATAAAATATGTATTACTTATTACCAAATTTCTTTCTACACATAGCTCAATTAAAGGCTCCCCATTTACATTTACCCCTGGCACCCAAATTTACCTACTACTCCCTCCATAACATTTTTACCCACTTTAGCATTAAAATCCCCAACCACCATTACTCTCACACTTGATTCAAAACTCCAACGCATTCACTCAACATTTCCCAGAATCTCTCTCTCTCCTCTACACTTCTCTCATCTCCAGGTGCATACACGCTTACTATAACCCACTTTTCACATCCAATCTTTATTTTACTCCACATAATCCTTGAATTTATACATTTGTAGTCCCTCTTTTCCTGCCATAGCTTATCCTTCAACATTATTGCTACTCCTTCTTTACCCTCTAACTCTATTTGAAACCCCTGACCTAATCCCATTTATTCCTCTCCATTGAAACCCCTCCCACCCCCTTCAGCTTGTTTCACTTAAAGCCAGGACATCCAGTTTCTTCTCATTCATAACATCCACAATCATCTCTCTTATCATTTGCACAACATCCACGCACATTCAGACTTCCCACTTTGACAATTTTCTTATTTTTTTTTTTTTTTTTTTAGTAATCTTTACAGGAAAAGGGGTTACTAGCCCATTGTTCCCGGCATTTTAGTTGACTTTTACAACACGCATGGCTTACAGAGGAAAGATTCTTATTCCACTTCCCCATGGATATAAAAGGAAAAGTAATAAGACCAAGAACTATTAAGATAAAATCAAAGAAAACTCAGATGAGTGTGTATAAATAAACGTGTACATACATGTATGTGTAGTGTGACCTAAGTGTAAGTAGAAGTAGCAAGACATGCCTGTAATCTTGCATATTTATGAGACAGACAAAAGACACCAGCAATCCTACCATCATGTAAAACAATTACAGGCTTTCGTTTTACACTCACTTGGCAGGACGGTAGTACCTCCCTGGGTGGTTGCTGTCTACCAACCTACTACCTATTTATATCTGACTAATTTGTCATTTGCAACTCGTCTTATTGTACAGTCCCCACAAAAATAATCTGCACCTCCCCTTCATTATTACAAACATCATTAAAAAGCAACAATATGAACTTGTAATACATGGAACTTATATTAATATTCTGTCATCTGCCCCTTTGCCTTGATGACCATTTGAAGCCGTTTGTGCATGCTTTCACTCAGAATAACTGGTTGACCCAAATGTCCCTGATCTACTGCTGCAGGCACGACATGGATGAAATGTGCCAGGATCTCTTCTTTTACATAATTTTCCAGACATTCTCAATAAGACTGAGGTCTGGACTATTCCCTGGCCACTGTATAACCTTAATATTTTTTTAAAGCAAACCACTGGGTTATTTTTTGTCCTTGTGACAGGGGGCACTAAAGTGCATAAAGATGGTGCAGCTGTGAATTTCAAAAATAACCAGTATGTGGTCCTCAAAAATGCTGATGTAGCAATCAACATTCATTGTAATGTTTTGGGGGAAGGAAGTACAAGCCCCCACAAACAAGTAAACCACTAAAGCAACCCCAAATCATGATAGATTGTAGGTGCTTCTCAGTGTTCACTGTGTAAGCAGGGTTGTACCTGCTGATAGAGGAGGGACACCTCACTCTGAGCACCCTGAAAACACTGAAATGTGGATATATCGAACCACATAGTTTTTTCCAATCATCAACAAACCAGTACACATATTTCCTGACAAACTGCAAGGGCTTCTTCTTCATACATGGAGTGAGTAGGGGTTACGTTGCAGCATGTGTGGGTGGAATGGCCTGGTAAGGTAGCCCGGCTGACTACCATACATACCACACTTGATTTCTTACAATAAATACTACTTGTCTCACCCTAGATTAACCCTTTCAGGGTCCGTCCCGTAGATCTACGGCTTTATGTTCAGGGTCCAAACCGTAGAGCTATGCCAAAATTCTAGCGGCGTCAAATTTAGCACGAGAAAGCTGGTAGGCCTACATCTGAGAGAATGGGTCTGGGTGGTCAGTGTGCACACCATAGAAAAATCTGGACGCCCGCATGGCATTGTGGGAACGCCGGCAAAGTAGCTTTGTTCATAGTGCCTGGCAGCAAGGAAGCTCTCACTCCCCACTCACTCTCGGGGCAAATTCTGACTCTCCTCTTCACACCTTACAGTTCTAAGACTGATGGAAGTGGAGCTGAAGACGAATTCTATGGTTTTGAACCATATGGTACCATTGTGCCATATGGTACAGTGGTACCATATGGTACAATGGTGCCATGTCATACAATGGTATATGGTACAATGGTATCATATGGTAGAGTGGTACCATATGGTACAATGTACCATATAGTACATTGTACCATATGGTACATTATACCATATGGAACAGGGTACAGGGACCCTAATGGAAATAAGTCTGTCTGACTTTTTTGGGTTATCCTAGGTTCTCCAAACATATGCTGCTAAGTATGATATTCTATGTAACTTTATTTGTGTATAACTAAATAAACTTACTTATGATGCCACATGCACTTGAGTAAGTTTATTCAGGTGTACAAAAATACAATTACATAGATTATCATACATAGCAGCATATGTATAAAATCCTAGGATAACCCAAAAAAGTCAGGGTGACTTATTTCCATAGTTATCCCTGTATCTGTACCATATGGTGTCCTGTACTGTATGGTACCTGGAGTTTACCTGGAGAGAGTTCCGGGGGTCAACGCCCCCGTGGCCCGGTCTGTGACCAGGCCTCCTGGTGGATCAGAGCTTGATCAACCAGGCTGTTACTGTTGGCTGCATGCAAACCAACGTACGAGCCACAGCCCGGCTGGTCAGGAACCGACTTTAGGTGCTTGTCCAGTGCCAGCTTGAAGACTGCCAGGGGTCTGTTGGTAATCCCCTTTATGTATGCTGGGAGGCAGTTGAACAGTCTCGGGCCCCTAACACTTATTGTATGGTCTCTTAACGTGCTAGTGACTCCCCTGCTTTTCATTGGGGGGATGTTGCATCGTCTGCCAAGTCTTTTGCTTTCATAGTGAGTGATTTTCATGTGCAAGTTCGGTACTAGTCCCTCTAGGATTTTCCAGGTGTATATAATCATGTATCTCTCCCGCCTGCGTTCCAGGGAATACAGGTTCAGGAACCTCAAGCGCTCCCAGTAATTGAGGTGTTTTATCTCCGTTATGCATGCCGTGAAGGTTCTCTGTACATTTTCTAGGTCAGCAATTTCACCTGCCTTGAAAGGTGCTGTTAGTGTGCAGCAATATTCCAGCCTAGATAGAACAAGTGACCTGAAGAGTGTCATCATGGGCTTGGCATCCCTAGTTTTGAAGGTTCTCATTATCCATCCTGCCATTTTTCTAGCAGATGCAATTGATACAATGTTATGGTCCTTGAAGGTGAGATCCTCCGACATGACCACTCTCAGGTCTTTGACATTGGTGTTTCGCTCTATTTTGTGGCCAGAATTTGTTTTGTACTCTGATGAAGATTTAATTTCCTCGTGTTTGCCATATCTGAGTAATTGAAATTTCTCATCGTTAAACTTCATATGGTACCATATGGTACCCTGTGCCATATGGTACCCTGTACCATATGGTACCCTGCACCATATGTTATCCTGCACTGCATGGTACCCTATACCATATAGTACAATGTACCATATGGTACCCTGTAACATATGATACCATGTACCATATGGACAATAGGTGTTGGTGGCATGACACACCAGCCAAGACTGAGTGGTGGCGACGCAAGCTAGCTACTGACTCCGCAGTTTCCGAGACAAAGTGCTTTGTCATCCACCTCAAGAAACACATCAAGTTCCTGTACACTTGTAAATATATAATAGAACATTACTAATATACAACATTTTTGCATATTTTTGTTGTAAACAACTATTGTAAACAAAATAATAATGAAATTATTAGTTGTTTATTGTGTTGAATACAACAGTTACCATATGGAACAATGAACCATATGGTATCATTGTACTGTATGGTACAATGTACCATATGGTATCATTGCATCAATGCTACCATATGGTACCATTACACCATATGTTACCATAAGGTACCATTGCACCATATGGTACCATGTATCATATGGTACCATTGTGCCAAATGGTGCCATTGTACCTTATGGTACCATTGTATCATATGGTATCAATGTATCATGTGCCATTGTACTATATTGTACCATATGGTACCATTGTATCATATTGTGCCATGTACCATACAGTACAATTGCACCCTATGGCACCATTGTACCATATGGTACCGATGTATTCAACACAATAACCGCACTAATATTTTCATCATTTTGTTTACAATAAACATGTAAACAAGTTTTGTAAGCAATATAATTATAAACAAATTAGTGCAGTTATTGTGTTGAATACAATGAGTGTACACTTATACAATATACATTATATTGGTCTCACAGGCCACAAATGTTATTAGAAAAAGAAAAAAATTAGAAAAGAAAAGAAAAAGAGTATAAAAAATGTAAAATAAAAAAATGGGATTTTGCGTAAGTCACTGATGTTGCCGCCACCCGGTCATTTTGGGTCAACTTCCCGCTGCTGTATCTCGATAAGTACTGATCAGAAAAAAAAAAATTTGTCTTATTGCCTTCACAAAAATATACTCTTTAATTCTGTAAGAAAAAAATAATTTTTTTTTTTCAAAATTTCTTAAGACACTGGAGCACCACTTCAGATTTTGGCCTTGGACCCTGAAGGGTTTAATCCAAAATTACAGTCGCAGTTTTTTTTCTCATTAGCACCGAGTGCTGCAGAATTTGTTTTATGTGGTGCACACTTACCACATAGATGTATTCTCTCATATCTAGGCCCAAATATACCACTCACAGGTTATCTGAGTGAGCCGAGCTCATGGAATAGATCTACCGCTTGGACCCTGGCTTCAAAGCCATAGATCTATGGGACGGACCCTAAAACAGTGATTTTGCATTGTATTTTCATATGGCATTCATGGTTGTTTTCTCATTTTCTTGGTCTCATTTGACAGAATGGGAGATACAGTGGACCCCCGCCTTATGATGGCATCGCGTTACATTAAATCTGCCATACGATACATTTTAACACAAAAATTTTGCCTCGCCTCACGCTAAAAAACTCGCCTTATGTGATTCGTCCAGGACGCATCCCACGTCTGGCCTCAGCACCAGTGTTTACAAGCCAGCCAGTGCGGTCACATCTACGCATACATTCGGTACATTTCACATTATCCCAGTATTTTTAGTGCTTGTAACTTCAAAATAAGTCACCATGGACCCCAAGAAAGCTTCTAGTGCCATCCCTGTGGTAAAAAGGGTGAGAAATGTGTGCAAAGTGGCTTGAAGTGCAAACCTTTATGGATGAAAATCACCCTCACACAGCTATTGCAAGCCATGCTGATGACTATTACAATGACAATGTTGTGAACCACTTTAGACAAATCATAAAGG
Organism: Cherax quadricarinatus; assembly: GCF_026875155.1. Taxonomy (NCBI): domain Eukaryota; kingdom Metazoa; phylum Arthropoda; class Malacostraca; order Decapoda; family Parastacidae; genus Cherax; species Cherax quadricarinatus. The sequence continues at coordinate 89,508,708 of NC_069405.1, read as the reverse complement.
AACGAGAGATACAGAGCTCTATGGACAGATATGTTGTGGGACAGAGGTCCAGTGACTCTCAAACTGGTCCTAGTGGCATTAAAAGAAGAAGGGAAGTAACCCCGGAAAATGACTTGATACCTCAAGTCCTAACAACTTCAACACTCTCCCCTCCTCCCATCCCATCAATCATCACCAGATCTTCAATAAAGGTAAGTGTCTTGTATTCTATTCCTAGTAGAGTATTAACTGTGCATGTCTTCTTCAGTTTGTGTATATTAAAATTAATATTTCATAGGTAAAAAATTTTTTTTTTCATACCTTTGGGTGTCTTGCACGGGTTAATTTGATTTCCATTATTTCTTGTGGGGAAAATTAATTCGCCTTACGATAATTTCGGCATACGATGAGCTCTCAGGAATGGATCAATATCGTAAGCTGGGGGTCCACTGTATATTACAGAAATAGAGATGATATTGAATGCTGCTTAGGTATGGAAAGAATGAAGAACTCAAAAGGAGCACTATATACAAAACTCAAGAGGGTCACCAAATAAAACATAAGGAACACATAAAAGACATAGGAATAATTATGTCAGCGGACCTTTCTTTTAAAGACCATAACAAGACAAAGATCACGACAGCCAAGAAGATGACGGGGTGGGTATTGAGAACATTCAAAACAAGGGAAATAATGCCAATGGTGACATTCTTCAAATCGCTAGTGCTCCTTCACTTAGAATATTGCTCAGTGCTGATGGCCCAGTTCAAGGCAGGAGAAATATCTGCGCTGGAACAAACACAGAGATTGTTTACGGCTCACATTGAGCCAGTAAAGCACCTAAACTACTAGAAACACCTGGAAGTCTTGAACATGTATTCATTGGAGCAGAGAAGAGAGAGGTACATGACAATATATACCTGGAAGGTACTCGAGGGCTTGGTCCCAAATCTGCACTCTGCCATAAAAACATACTGGAGTGAGAGATATGGGAGGAAGTGTAAAATAAACCCAGTGAAGAGCAAGGGTGCGGTAGGGACAATACGGGAACACTGTATCAACATCCGGGGTCCCAGACTACTCAACATCTTACCAGAAGATATCAAAAACACGGCTGGAACCAGTGTAGAAGCCTTCAAGAGGAAACTGGAAAAGTATCTTCACCAGGTGCCAGATCAATCAGGCTGTGATGGATATGTGGGGCAGCGGTCCTCCAGCAGCAACAGCCTGGTTGACCAGGCAAGCACCAGACGAGCCTGGCCTATGGCCAGGCTCAGAGAGTAGATAAATTCTCGAAACTCTTCAAAGGTATATCAAAGGTAACCTGAAAGTAAGCTCAAAGTAGCAGAAATGTTCAATTATTGATGATGCTCGAGAGTAAACAAATCACGTCATGCTTTCAATACACGTCAACTGGTGGGTCTAATATGCTTTCACAAATGTGCTACCATGTATACCATTTTTACAATAATGCAGTAGTCTGCATAACAGTAAAACTTCTATTTTTTGTGTGAATAAAAATTAAAAATGGAAAGCAAGTGTAATATAAGAGGGGCCTGGAGACATGACTAATGAACAGAGAAAGTGTTATTTAGTGCAAGGAATGTTTGCATTGTTTATTCTGGACCCTATTTTGAAATTGGCCTTTCTTGAATTTTGCATGAAATTGGCCAATTTACCAATTTCTGATCACTTTATTGGGTAGTTGAAATTGGTAAATGGGCAGTTTCTTGTATGCAGTCAACAGAACAAAAAGGAGCAAAATAGCTATGAATATAGTCAACTGGAACAATGGAATTGGACCAAAATAAGGCTTAAAGCAGGTGAAATTGCCAATGCGCAAATATCGACGAGACTGTTAAATTCACGACAGTGTAATTCCATAAGTTTTCCATCAAATTTCATACTTTTGGTTTCATTATAACTGGGAAAAGATTCTCTATCACTTCATAAAAATATTTTTTTTTTAATTCTTTGACACTGAAAGCAAGTTTACGAGCAGTGGTCTCAACAGTGAAAGGGTTAATTAACCCTTTGCGGGTCCAAGCTGTAGATCTATGCCTTATCCACAGAGTCCAAGAATTTTCAAAAAACATTTTGTTATTTTTTTCTTATGAAATGGTAGAGAATTTTTTCTGAAGATAATAAAACAAAAAGTATGAAATTTGATGGAAAACTGACGAAATTACGCTCTCGCAAATTATGCTGCATCGGCAATATTTACGCATCAGTGATTCTGCCGGCTTTGACTCCCATTTTAGGCCAATTACATTATTCCAGTCAGCCATATTCTTAGTTATTTTGCTAGTATTACTTCTATTTTATCGATTGAGCACAAGAAACCGCCCAGTCAACTATTTCAACTACCAAATAAAGTGATTGGAAATTGGTAATTTGGCCAATTTAACACAAAGTTCAAAATATTCCAATTTGAAAAGAGGGTCCAGAATGAACAATGCAGGAATTCCTGGAACTAAAATGACATTTCCTCTGTACAATAGTTACATTTTCAGGCTTTACAAATGAATTCCATTTCAATTTTTTATTCACAAAATGAATTTTTATTTACAAATGTGAATATGGAGTGATAGTGCACAAAATGAGGTCCATGGGCATTACAGGGAAAGTAGGCAAATGAATTTTTGGGTTCCTAACACACAGAACACAAAAAGTAGTAGTGAACAGGGCAAGATCCAGCATCAGCAAGGTCAAAAGCTCAGTACCCCAAGGCATTGTCCTGGCACCTCTGCTATTTCTCATCCTCATAGCAGACAAAAATAAAAACACCCGGCACACTTTTGTATCATCATTTGCAGATGACACTAAAATAAGCATGAAAGTCACTATGGTAGAGGACACTGAAAAAGTACAGGAAGAAATAAGCAGGGTTTTCCAGTGGGCAGTGGAGAACATGACGTTCAATGGTGATAAGTTCCAGCTGCTTAGGTATGGAAAGAATGAAGAAATCAAAAGGTACACTATATACAAAACTCAAGAGGGTCACCGAATAGAACATAAGGAACACATAAAAGACCTGGGAATGATTATGTCAGCTGACCTTTCTTTTAGAGACCATAACAAGACAAAGATCATGACAGCCAGGAAGATGACGGGGTGGGTATTGAGAAATTTCAAAACTAGAGAAATAATGTCAATGATGACACTCTTCAAATCACTAGTGCTCCCATACTTAGAATATTGCTCAGTGCTGATGGCCCTGTTGAATGCGAGAGAAATATCGGAGCTGGAACAAATACAGAGATCGTTTACAGCCCACACTGAGCCAGTAAAGCACCTAAACTACTGGATATGCCTTCAAGTTTTGAACATGTACTCATAGGAGTGGAGGAGATAGAGAGATACATGATAATATAAAGTACCTGGAAAGTTCTTGAGGGCCTGATGCCAAATCTGCACACTGCCATACCAACATACTGGAGTGAGAGTTATGGGAGGAAGTGTAAAATAAACCCAGTGAGGAGCAGGGGTGCGGTGGGGACAATAAGAGAACACTGTATCAACATCTGGGGTCCCAGACTACTCAGCATCTAACCAGAAGATATCAGAAACACAACTGGAACAAGTGTAGAAGCCTTCAAGAGGAAACTGGACAAGTATCGTCACCAGGGGCCAGATCAACCAGGCTGTGATAGATATGTGGGGCAGCAGGCCTCCAGCAGCAATAGCCTGGATGACCAGGCCAGCATCAGATAAGCCTAGCCCATGGCCGGGCACAGAGAGTAGTAGGTAAATTTGGGGTGCCAGGGGTAAATGAAAATGGGGAGCCTTTAATTGAGCTATGTGTAGAAATAGGTTTAGTAATAAGTAATACATATTTTATGAAGTAGAGGATAAATAAATATACAAAGTATGATATAGCACATAATGAAAGTAGTTTGTTAGATTATGTATTGGTTGATAAAAGATTGATGGGTAGGCTCCAGGATGAACACGTTTATAGAGGGGCAACTGACATATCGGATCATTATTTAGTTGTAGCTACAGTTAGAGTAAGAGGTAGATGGGAAAAGAGGAAAATGGCAACAACAAGAGGGAGGTGAGAGTACATAAACTAACGGAGGAGGAAGTTCAGGTGAGATATAAGCAACTATTGGCACAAAGGTGGACTGACGCAAGTATGAGCAGAGGGGGGGGGGGTTGAAGAGGGTTGGAATAGTTTTAAAAATGCAGTATTAGAATGTGGGGCAGAAGTTTGTGGTTATAGGAGGGTGGGGGCAGGAGGAAAGAGGAGTGATTGGTGGAATGATGAAGTAAAGGGTGTGATAAAAGAGAAAAAGTTAGCTTATGAGAGGTTTTTACAAAGCAGAAGCATTATAAGAAGAGTAGAGTATATGGAGAGTAAAAGAAAGGTGAAGAGAGTGGTGAGAGAGTGCAAAAGGAGAGCAGATGAAAGAGTGGGAGAGGCACTGTCAAGAAATTTTAATGAAAATAAGAAAAAATTTTGGAGTGACTTAAACAAGTTAAGAAAGCCTAGGGAACAAATGGATTTGTCAGTTAAAAACAGAGTAGGGGAGTTAGTAGATGGGGAGAGGGAGGTTTTGGGTAGATTGCGAGTATATTTTGAGGAACTTTTAAATGTCGATGAAGAAAGGGAGGCGGTAATTTCATGCACTGGACAGGGAGGTATAACATCTTTTAGGAGTGAGGAAGAACAGGATGTGAGTGTGGGGAAGGTGCGTGAGGCATTACGTAGAATGAAAGGGGGTAAAGCAGCTTGAACTGACGGGATCATGACAGATATGTTAAAAGCAGGGGGGGGGGGGACATAGTGTTGGAGTGGTTGGTATTTTTATTCAAAAATGTATGAAAGAGGGGAAGGTACCTAGAGATTGGCGGAGAGCATGTATAGTCCCTTTATATAAAGGGAAGGGGGATGAAAGAGATTGTAAAAATTATAGAGGAATAAGTTTACTGAGTATACCAGGAAAAGTGTACGGTAGGGTTATAATTGAAAGAATTAGAGGTAAGACAGAATGTAGGACTGCGGATGAGCAAGGAGGTTTTAGAGTGGGTTGGGGATATGTAGATCAAGTGCTTACATTGAAGCATATATGTGAACAGTATTTAGATAAAGGTAGGGAAGTTTTTATTGCATTTATGGATTTAGAAAAGGCATATGACAGAGTGGATAGAGGAGCAATGTGGCAGATGTTGAAGGAATATGGAATAGGTGGTAAGTTACTAAATGCTGTAAAGAGTTTTTATGAGGATAGTGAGGCTCAGGTTAGGGTGTGTAGAAGAGAGGGAGACTACTTCCGGGTAAAAGTAGGTCTTAGACAGGGATGTGTAATGTCACCACAGTTGCTTAATATATTTATAGATGGGGTTGTAAAAGAAGTAAATGCTAGGGTGTTTGGGAGAGGGGTGGGATTAAATTATGGGGAATCTAATACAAAATGGGAATTGACACAGTTGCTTTTGCTGATGATACTGTGCTTATGGGAGATTCTAAAGAAAAATTGCAAAGTTTAGTGGACAAGTTTGGGAGTGTGTGTAAAGGTAGAAAGTTGAAAGTGAACATAGAAAAGAGTAAGGTGATGAGGGTATCAAATGATTTAGGTAAAGAAAAATTGGATATCAAATTGGGGAGGAGTATGGAAGAAGTGAATGTTTTCAGATACTTGGGAGTTGACGTGTCGGCGGATAGATTTATGAAGGATGAGGTTTAATCATAGAATTGATGAAGGAAAAAAGGTGAGTGGTGCATTGAGGTATATGTGGAGACAAAAAACATTATCTATGGAGGCAAAGAAGGGAATGTATGAAAGTATAGTGTATAGTAGTACCAACACTCTTATGTGGGTGTGAAGCTTGGGTTGTGAATGCAGCAGCGAGGAGGGCGGTTGGAGGCAGTGGAGACGTCCTGTCTAAGGGCAATGTGTGGTGTAAATATTATGCAGAAAATTCGGAGTGTGGAAATTAGGAGGAGGTGTGGAGTTAATAAAAGTATTAGTCAGAGGGCTGAAGAGGGGTTGTTGAGGTGGTTTGGTCATTTAGAGAGATGGATCAAAGTAGAATGATGTGGAGAGCGGGGAAGGAAGGCGGGGTAGGGGTCGTCCTTGAAAAGGTTGAGGGGGGGGGTAAAGGAGGTTTTGTGGGCGAGGGGTTTGGACTTCCAGCAAGCGTGCATGAGCGTGTTCGATAGGAGTGAAAGGAGACGAATGGTATTTGGGACCTGACAATCTGCTGGACTGTGAGCAGGGTAATATTTAGTGAAGGGATTCAGGGAAACCGGTTATTTTTATATAGCCGGACTTGAGTCCTGGAAATGGGAAGTACAATGCCTGCACTTTAAAGGAGGGGTTTGGGATATTGGCAGTTTAGAGGGATATGTTGTGTATCTTTATACGAATATGCTTCTAAGCTGTTGTGTTCTGAGCAAATCTGCAAAAACAGTGATTATGTGTGAGTGAGGTGAAAGAGTTGAATGATGATGAAAGTATTTTCTTTTTGTGGATTTTCTTTCTTTTTGGGTCACCCTGCCTCAGTGGGAGACGGCCGACTTGTTAAAAAAAAAAAAAATTGCTGTTATGCAATGTTGTAATAATTGTATAATATCAGCACATTCATGAATGTATATTAGACCCACCAGCTGATGCATATTTGACTCATAATGTTATTTGTTTACTCTTGAACATTGGCAAAAATTGAACATTTCTGCTATTTTGAGCACAGTTTCAAGCCATTTTCAGTACTAAAACCAATCAAAATCATCTCTATTTCTGTAATATATCTTCCATTCTATCAAATGAGACCAAGAAATCTTGAATACAACTGTAAAAAAATAAGAAAAAACACTAAGTCACTGTTTTAATACAAAATTACGGTCACAGTTTTTTTCTTTCATTATGCACTGCATGATGCAGGATTTGTTTTATGTGGTGCACACTAACCACAAATTAGGCCCAAATTTACCGCTCACAGGTTATCTGAGTGAGCCGAGCTCATGGTGTATATCTACAGTTTGGACCCTGGCTTCAAAGCCGTAGATCTATGGGACAGGCCCTAAAAGGGTTAAAACAGTGATTTTGCATTGTATTTTTGTATGGTATTCATGGTTGTATTCTCATTTTCTTGGTCTCATTTTATAGAATGTAATATATATTAAAGAAATAGAAAATGGCTTGAAACTGAGCTCAAAATAGTGGAAATGTTTAATTTTTGCTGATGTTCAAGAGTAAACAAATCACGTCACGCTTCCAATACACGTCAACTGGTGGGTCTAATATGCTTTCACAAATGTGCTATTATGTATACCATTTTTACAATAATGCAGTAGCCTGCATAACAGTAAAACTTCTATTTCTTGCATGAATAAAAATTCAAAATAGAAAGTAAGTGTAATAAAGGAGGGGCCTGAAGATGTGACTAATGTGCAGAGAAAATGTTATTTTAGTGCAAAGAATGTTTGCATTGTTTATTCTGGACCCTATTTTGATATTGGCACTTCTTGAATTTTGTGTGAAATTGGCAAAATTACCAATCTCTGATCACTTTGTTGGGTAGTTTCTTGTACTCAGTCAATAGAACAAAAAGGAGTACAGTGGTCCCTCGTTTTTTGTAATTAATCCGTTCCTGGAGGAGCTACTATAAACGAAATTTACGATTTGCGAACCAATTTTCCCCATAAGAAATAATGTAAATACAATTAATCCGTTCCTGACACCCAGAAGTATTAAAACAAAAAATTTTTTTACATGAAATACAGGTCTCCCTCAACATTCGCGAGGGTTAGGGGATCAAGAGCCTCGCGAATGTTGAAAAACTGTGAATGTTTGGTGCCCCAATATATTGTAGGGAAATATATTACAATACTGCTTCCTTAACCCTTTCAGGGTCCGTCCCGTAGATCTACGGCTTTACGTTCAGGGTCCAAACCGTAGATCTACGCCATGAGCTCAGCTCACTCTGATAAACTGTGAGTGGTACATTTGGGCCTAGATATGAGAGAATACATCTATGTGGTATGTGTGCACCACATAAAACAGATCCTGCAGCACACTGTGTATAATGAGAGAAAAAAAATGAAATCATGATTTTTCGATTAAAACAGCAACTTTGCAGTGTTTTTTCGTATGTTTTTTATAGTTGTATTTGCGATTTCTTGGTCTCATTTGATAGAATGGAAGACATATTACAGAAATAGAGATGATTTTGATTGGTTTTAGCACTGGAAATGGCTTGAAACTGAGCTCAAAGTAGCAGAAATGTTAAATTTTTGCCGATATTCAAGAGTAAACAAACGACCTCACACATCTAATACACGTCAGCTGGTGGGTCTAATATACATTCACAAATATGGTGATGATATTTATACAATTATTACAGTATTGCATAACAGTAAATCTTCAATTTTTTGGTGTGAATAAAAATTCATTATGTGAATAAAAAATCAAAATGGAATTTATTCGTAAAGCCACAAAACATAACTAATGAACAGAGGAAATGTTAGTTTAGTGCCAGGAATGCCTACATTGTTCATTCTGGACCCTATTTTGAAATTGGAATATTTTGAACTTTGTGTTAAATTGGCCAAATTACCAACTTCCGATCACTTATTTTGTAGTTGAAACAGTTGACTTGGCGATTTCTTGTGCTCAATCGATAGAATAGAAGTAATACTAGTGAAATAGCTAAGAATTTGGTTGATTGGAATAAGGTAATTGGCCTAAAATGGGAGTCAAAGTCGGCAAAATCGCCGATTCGTAAATATCGCTGACACATCAAAATTCGCGAGAGCATAATTTCGTCAATTTTCCACCAAATTTCGTACTTTTTGTTTTATTACCTTCACAAAAAGATTCTCTACGATTTCATAAGAAAAAATAACAAATTTTTTTTTTGAAAATTCTTGGACACTGGTGCGTGACTCCAGATTTGGGCCTTGGACCCTGAAAGGGTTAACTTGCTGAACCATGAATAATCATAAAATACATGAAAGCATCGTAAATTGTACTAAATATATACATGTTATGTTTTGATAACGTATGTTATTTAACCCCTTCAGGGTCCAAGGCCAAAATCTGAAGTGGTGCCCCAGTGTCCAAGAATTTTCAAAAAAAAAAATTTTTTATTTTTTCTTATGAAATGGTAGAGAATTTTTTTGTGAAGGTAATAAAACAAAAAGTACGAAATTTGATGGAAAATTGATGAAATTATGCTCTCGCGAATTTTGATGTGTCAGCGATATTTACAAATCAGCGATTTTGCCGACTTTGACTCCCATTTTAGGCCAATTACATTATTCCAGTCGACCAAATTCTTATCTATTTCACTAGTATTACTTCTATTCTATCGATTGAGCACAAGAAATCGCCAAGTCAACTGTTTCAACTACAAAATAAAGTGATCGGAAGTTGGTAATTTGGCCAATTTAACACAAAGTTCAAAATATTCCAATTTCAAAATAGGGTCCAGAATAAACAATGTAGGTATTCCTGGAACTAAACTAACATTTCCTCTGTTCATTAGTTACGTTTTGAGGCTTTACAAATAAATTCCATTTTGATTTTTAATTCACATAATGAATGTTTATTCACACCAAAAAATAGAAGATTTACTGTTATGCAATATTGTAATAATTGTATAAATATCATCACCACATTTGTGAATGTAAATTAGACCCACCAGCTGGCGTGTATTAGACGTGTGAGGTCGTTTTTTTACTCTTGAACATCAGCAAAAATTTAACATTTCCGCTACTTTGAGCTCAGTTTCAAGCCATTTCCATTGCTAAAACCAATCAAAATCAAGTCCATTTCAGTAATATGTCTTCCATTCTATCAAATGAGACCAAGAAATCACAAATACATCTATAAAAAACATACGAAAAAACACTGCAAATTCGCTGTTTTAATCGAAAATCATTGTCTCAGTTTTTTTCTCTCATTATACACAGAGTGCGGCAGGATTTGTTTTATGTGGTGCACACATACCACATACATGTATTCTCTCATATCTAGGCCCAAATGTGCCATTCACAGTTTATCAGAGTGAGCTGAGCTCATGACGTAGATCTACGGTTTGGACCCTGAACGTAAAGCCGTAGATCTACGTGACGGACCCTGAAAGGGTTAATAACATGTATGTTAATAACATGTATGTTATTAAATACCACAGACTCCACCACTGCCTCCACCAATGCCTCCACCAATGTCTCCACCACTGCGAGTCCCTACTACCCTCCCTCCGACCCCTGCAACTGGCAGCCAGCCCTCCCACCACTCAGTGTGGTGAGTGTTTTGTTTGTTCATTATTTGCTATTAAACTACAGAATAAATAATGTAAACCCATTCATGACTGCATATTGGAATGGCTATTAGGAAAGGTATTAGACGGTGACATCATGTGTTTACTCTTGAACACAGCAAAGAATCGAACATTTCTGCTATTGCTAATAATAACAATAGTAAGTAATAATAATAATAATAATAATAATAATAATAATAATAATAATAATAATAAATACGATATAATTGATGAAGGAAATTGTACAAAAATACGAAGGAGTGGTTGACACATTGTCAGTGTGACTTTGTTTATGCTGGAGTGAACATTAGTCTCCCTGCTCTTCCAAACATTTCACAATAATTCAGCGGTTGAGGCAGTGGTATTTAATAACATATATGTTATAAATAATAATAGTACATGTTATTATTAATAAACATGTATTATTATTAACATGTATGTATTTAATAGCATACATGTTATAAATAATAATAGTACATATTATTAATAACATGTATTATTATTAACATGTATGTTATTAAATACCATTGCCTCAATCACTGTCTCTACCATTCCAGTCACACTCAATCACAACAATGAATTATTGTGAAATGTTTGGAAGAGCAGGGAAACTAATGTTCGCTCCAGCATAAACAAAGTCACACTGACAATGTGTCAACCACTCCCTCGTATTTTTTTACAATTTCCTTCTTCAATTATATCATATTTATTATTATTATTATTATTATTATTATTATTATTATTATTATTACTATTGTTATTATTAGCTGTAGCAGAAATGTTTAATTCTTTGCAGTGTTCAAGAGTAAACACATGATGTCACCGTCTAATACCTGTCCAAATAGCCATTCCAATATGCAGTCATGAATGGGTTTACATTATTTATACTGTAGTTTAATAGCAAATAATGAACAAACAAAACACTCACCACACTGAGTGGTGGGAGGGCTGGCTGCCAGTTGCGGGGGTCGGAGGGAGGGTAGTAGGGACTCGCAGGTGGCGGGAAACTTAAATATGATTTGGTGGCTGGGAATTTGGCGGTTGGGAATTCGCGAATGTGTGAAGCCCGTGAAAGTTGAAAACATGAATGTTGAGGGAGACCTGTATACATGTAGTACATAAACAATACAATGGGAAATGATGAATGAAACATTAACAGCATAACACTTACCTTTATTGGAGATTCTTCTTAGTGTATGGGAGACTGGAGGAGGAGAGAGATTGGATTGTTTACAGTTTGGAAGGGGAATCCCCTTCCAGCAACACCTCAGGTACCAATTGCTTCTCTGGGGTTGCTTCTCTTCTCTGTTTCTTAATGCCACTAGGACCACCTTGAGAGTCACTCTAGTCCTGTCTCGCAAAGTAACTGTGGAGAGAGCTCTGTTTCTGGCGTCTCTTTAACACTTTCCTAAAATGGCCCAAGACTTTGTCACTGTACATACTTCTCACCTTCTTTACTACAGGCTTGGCACTAGGAGCTTTCTTTGGAGCCATGGTAGCTTATTTAGTACTTGCAAGCACTAAAATGAGTGGAATATTATGAAATATTTCGTAGGAGCACTTGAGGGGACCTTTACTCACTGGTAAACAATGCCAGACTGGCTGGGTAGGGAGGCCGCCCCGGCTCACACCGTGCGTAGCATCCCCGGACGAACTACTATTCGCGAGTCAACCTATGAAAAGCGAGTCCATGTTTATACGAAAATACCCCTATGATTGGCGAAATTTACGATTGCTGAGAACTACGAAAAGCGAGGGACCACTGTACTAGCAAAACAGCTATAAATATAGTCAGCTGGAACAATGGAATTGGCCCAAAATAAGGCTCAAAGTGGGCGAAATTGCTGATGCGTAAACATCGATGAAGTCGTTAAATTCGTGAGAGAGTAATTTCATAAGTTTTTCCATCAAATTTTGTACTTTTGGTTTCATTACCATCGGAAAAAGATTCTCTATCATTTCACAATATTTTTTTTTTTTTTAAAGTCTTTTACATTGAAAGCAAGTTTGCGAGCAGTGGTCTCAACAGCGAAAGGGTTAATTAACCCTTTGAGGGTCCACAAGGTCCAAGAATTTAAAAAAAAAAAACTTTGTTATTTTTTCTTATGAAATGGTAGAGAATTTTTTTCTGAAGGTAATAAAACAAAAAGTACAAAATTTAATGGAAAATCCACAAAATTACACTCTTGCAAATTTTGCTGCTTCAGCGATAATTTCACATCGGTGATTTTGCCGACTTTGACTCCCATTTTAGGTCAATTACATTATTTCAGTCAACTAAATTCTTAGCTATTTTGCCAGTATTACTTGTATTTTATCAATTGAGCACAAGAAATTGCCCACTCAACTGTTTCAACTACCCAATAAAGTGATAAGAAATTGGTAACTTGGCCAATTTAACACAAAGTTCAAAATATTCCACTTTCAAAATAGGGTCCAGAATAAACAATGCAGGCATTCCTTCCACTAAACTGATACTTCCTCCATTTATTAGTTATGTTTCCAGACTTTACAAATGAATTCCATTTTGATTTTTAATTCACAGAATGATTTTTTTTTTTCACACCAAAAACTAGAAGATTTACTGCTATGCAATATTGTAATAATCATATAAATAATATCAGCGCATTCAGGAACGCACATCAGACCCACCAGCTGACTTGCATTAGACATGTGACATTATTTGCTTACTCTTGAACATCAGCAAATATCGAACATTTCCGCTACTTTAAGCTCAGTTTCAAGCCTTTTTCAGTACTAAAACCAATCAATACTAAAACCAACCAATGTAATATAGCTTCCATTCTATCAAATGAGATCAAGAAGTCGTGAATACAACTGTAAAAAACATACGAAAAGTCACTGTTTTAATCCCAAAATACGGTCACAGTTTTTTTCTTCATTATGCACTGTGTGCCAGCAGGATTTGCTTTACTGTGGTGCACACTTACCACATAGATGCATTCTCTCATATTTAGGCCCAGATATACTGCTCACAGCTTATCTGAGTAAGCTGAGCTCATGGCGTAGAACTACAGCTTGGACCCCGGCTTCAAAGCAGTAGAACTACGGGACAGACCCTCAAAGGGTTAATGCAATGCAAGCAAATAAAATCTGTTTCAATAATGTGATATCCAATTTATCAAACAGGATTTTTAAGTAATTTTTTTAAGTGTTCAACTACTTAAACAGGCATCTAAAAAAGCACATTTCAAGCGAAGGAAAGTCCCACATGACTTTTTTTATATTTTGCTGCAGAAGCAGCTAATTTATTGTGCACCCCATATCCACCCTGTGAATGGTAACACAACAGTACATGGATACAGGAAGAACCATCCTAGGAGCTAGGCCCAAAAAATAGTTAAAAGCAGTTAATCTTGACTACATCTGATCCCACATGAAACAAGTGGTCTTGATGTTATAAGGTTATATCATCAAGGTGAGCAAAGTGCCACATGGAATAAAACATCACAGGTATAGAGGTAAAGATGGATTAACTTTTGATAACATCTCAGCAGAACTTTTTCCAGCATTTTCAACATTTAAAAAGTTTAATATTAAATACAGTAAAACCAAAAATGTTAATTTTTAAAAATGTGGATAATATACTAAACTCTTGCTTGCCCCATAATAGTAAATCATCAATTTGTTGACATCTTCCTCAATTAAAAGTGCCATTTAACCATAAAATATAGTATAACAGATCAAAGGTTTATTACCTGAGGACAGAATGAAGCTAATAAAATGTTTCTTGCTGTCAGAGGATTATATTTGTGTTGGTCCCAAAACTCAGCAAATTCCTCTCGCATCTCATCTGTAATCACTGTCCCAGACCGTTGCTTATTACGAACCTGGTAAATACAAGTAGGTTAAGACAGTGCTTTCTACAGTTTATAATGTGTTCATTTTATGCAAATTTAGTGCGAGGTGTGGGTCATGAAAGCATCTATCAAACAATGCAAGTGAGACTTGTATTAAGAAACATGTAAAAGTAAAAAAAGAAAGTGTATAGTGAATTTGAGAAGAAATTTTAAGATTTACATACTATCTTACATGTTCCTGAGATCAAAACAGAATACAAACAAAACAATTACAGTACAAAACATTGAGCAGGCTTCCATAACACATTCACATGACAAGACAGTAACACCTGCAGGGTGGTTGCTAACTACCAACCTCCTACCAGTATAAGATGAACTTGAAGTTTATATGTACAGTGTACATATAAACTTCAAGTTTATGAGATATGTAATGACCAATATCTAGTGTTGCACTGTGGCAGCAATGTTAACCCCTTGACTGTAGCAACCCCAAATCCTGTGGTGTCTCCTGGTGTCGCAAAATTTCCCCCCCAAAAAAAAAAATTTCTTATGAAATGATAGAGAATCTTTTCACTACTGTAATGGCACCAAAAGAACGAAATTTGATGGAAAACTTAAGTAATTATGCTCTCGCAAAGTTAGCGACCTCTGCGATATTTACGAATCGGCGATTTCGCTCACTTTGAGCCCCATTTTCGGCTAATTCTGTTGTTCCAGTCGACCAAACTCATAGCTATTTCTTTAGAACTCCATTTTTTCTATCAATTAAGTACAAGAAACTGCCCATTTACTAATTTCAACTACCCAATAATGTGGTCAGAAATTTGCAATTTGGCTAATTTCACGAAAATTAAAAAATATGACAATTTCAAAATAGGGTCCAGAATGAACAATGCAGACATTCCTGGCTTTAAAATATTTTCTTTGTTTATCAGTCACATCTCCAGGCCTCTCTAATATTACTCTTGCTTTCTATTTTGAATTTTTATTCAAACAAAAAATTGAAGATTTACTGTTATGCAGACTACTGCAATATTGTAATAATTGTATAAATAATGTCAACCCATTCATGACTGCATATTACAATGGTATTTGGACTTTTTGGAAAAGAACATTTGTTTACTTTTGAACCTGGCAAAAATAACTTTTTCCCCTACTTTGAGTCCACTTCAAGGTTCTTTCTTGTAAAGCCAATCAAAATAAATCTTTTCTAAAATATGTTTTCCATTCTATAAAATGAGACCAAAAAACGAAAAATAAAACCCAAAAAATACTTACGAAAAAAAAAACCAAAAGTAGCATCTTAATTAAAAAAAATGGTCGGTTTTTTTTTTTTTCCCCTTTTATGCACTGCGTGCTGCGGGATTTTTTTTTATGGTGCACATGCCCCCACACGGGACCTTCTCTCCATGTGGGCCAAACCGGGTTTCTCCTGTTTGATTTTAAGCCGTAGAATTTTTTTTTTTTTATTATTTCAAAAGGCCGTTCCCACCAGGCAGGGTGGCTGAAAAGAAAAACTTTCACCTCTTTCACCCCATCACTGTTTGCCAGAAGGGTGCTTTACACTACGTTTTTAAATGCAACATTAACACCCCCCCCTTTTAAAGGGGGCACTGTACTTCCCTCTCCAGGCTAAGCGGCCTCCCGGTTTTCCCTGAACCCCTTATAATGTTATTTTGCTACATTTAAAGTATTTATGAGTATATATATGTCAAAAACAGTGGCTTGTAAGACGTTTATCACCAAAACAGTCAAAGGGTTAAGTCATTCGTGGTGCTGTAGGTGCACTAAAAGTTAAAGAACATAGTTACTGAAATGATGAAAAGTGAGTTGAGACTTTACCTGCGGTTTTCAATAAGTTTAATAAAACGTAAAGGGGGAAAACCTTGACGTACATTGATTAACCTATGCAGTCGTCCCTCTAGTTTGTTCTTCAGTCAATAATGTGCCACTGTTTGAACAATGCTTTCTTGAGTTTCTAGTCTTATACAAACTAAGAAAATTTTAAAAAAACAAGCTGTCTTCAAAAGCTTTTTAACCCTTTGTTTGCGCGGTCGTATATGTAGTCATGGGAAATTTACAGGTTTGAGTTCTATACCATAAATTTAGCAGCTTCAAATAAAGCGGAAAAAAGTGGTGGGCCCATGGTGAAAAATGGGTTCCATCGCAGTGTGCACCATATAAAAAAAATCGGGGACAGTGGTGCATTGGGGAAAAACCCTTTCAGTCCCCCCTTTTTTTCAGCATGTTGCGGTAAAAAAAAATATGTGACTTCCTTAAAATTGGGACTTTCTCTTCCAAGTGATCTCTAACACGAGGGAAAGTGTCAATGAAGATCAATTTATGATTTCGAGGAGTTTGAGCCCAAAAAGCAAGGGGGGAGGAGGAGGAGGAAGAGGAGGAGGAGGAAGAGGGGGAAGAGGAGGAGGAGGAAAGGGAGGGGGAAAAAAGGGAGGAGAAAAGAGGAGGAGGAAGAAGAGGCGGGGAAGAAGAGGAGGGGGAAAAGAGGGGAGGAGGAAAGAAGAGGAGGAGGAAAGGGGGGGAAGGGAGGAAGGAAGGAGGGGGAAGAGGAAGGAAGGGGGGAGGAAGGGGGAGGAGGAAGAAGGAGGGAGGGGAAAGAAGGGGGGAGGGGGAAAGAAGGAGGGGGAGAAGAAGGAGGGAGGAGGTGGGAGGGAGGAGGGGGGAGGGGGGAGGAAAAAGGAGGGGGAGGGGGAAGGAGGGAGGGAGGAGGAAGGAGGGGGGGAGGAGGAGGGAGGGAGGAGGATGAAGGTGGAAGGTGGAAGGGGGGGAAAGAAGAAAAAGAAGGAAAAAGAAGAAGAAAAATAAAAATAATAAAAATACCTATAATAATAATATGAAATTTAATTTTCCCTTGAGGCATGAAAACAGTTCCCCCCCCAGCAGTGACAAGAAAAGGGGAGAAAAATCTGATAAGGTGCCTTTGATGACGTAAACAGGGTGGGAGGGAGGGGGGCAGTGCCATCTGTCAAGAGCCAGGAGGGGAGGAGGAGGAGGAGGGGGGGGAGAAGAAGAAAAAGGAGAAGAAGGAGGGGGAAAAAAGAAAAAGGAGGGGGGAAAAGAAAAAGGAGGGGGAAAAAGAAGAAGGAAAAGGAGGAAAAAAAAAGAAGAAGAAGAAGAAGAAAAAAGAAAAAGAAGAAGAGCAGCAGCAGCAGCAGCAGAAAGCAGCAGCAGCAGCCCCCAGCAGCAGCAGCGCAGCAGCAGCACAGCAGCAGCAGAGCAGCAGCAGCAGAAAGCAGCGCAGCAGCAGCAGCAGCAGCAGCAGCAGCAGCAGCGCAGCAAGCGCAGCAGCAGCAGCAGCAGCCAGCAGCAGCAGCAGCGCTGCGAGAGCAGCGCAGCAGCAGAGCAGCAGCAGCCAGCAGCAGAGCAGCAGCAAAAGCGCAGAGCAGCAGCAGCACCCGGGGCAGCAGCAGCGCAGCAGCAGCAGCGCAGCGCACGCAGCGCAGCGCAGCAGCAGCAGCAGCAGCGCAGGCAGCAGCGCAGCAGCAGCAGCAGCGCAGCAGCAGCAGCAGCGCACCCAGCAGAAAGCAGCCAGCAGCGGGCAGCGCAGCAGCACAGCAGCAGCTGGGGCGCAGCAGCAGCAGCAGCGGGCACAGAACAGCAGCAGCAGCAGCACAGCAGCAGCACGCAGCAGCAGCAGCGCAGAGCAGCAGCAGCAGACCCAGCAGCAGCAGCAGCAGCAGCAGCAGCAGCAGCACGGGCAGCAGCAGCACCCGCAGCGCAGCGCAGCGCAGCAGCGCGCAGCAGCGCTGCAGCAGCGCAGCGCAGCAGCAGCAGCACCCCAGCAGCAGGCAGCAGCGCAGCAGCAGCAGCAGCAGACCCAAAGCGCAGCCGAGGAGGAGGAGGAGGGGAGGAGGAGGAGGGGGAGGAGGGGAGGAGGAGGAGGAGGAGGAGGAGAAAGCAGCGAGGAGCAGGAGGAGGGGGGAGGAGGGGGGGGAAATTTGTTGTCTGTTATTTGTCTGTCTGCCAAACTCCCTGTCTACCCGTCTAGCTCTGTTCAGAGAAGCCACAAGATGTGTATCATAACCTTTACTCACATCTTCAAGCAGAGTATGAAATTTGTCGGGAAATTTTTTGGGTTATCCTGGGTAATTTACATATGTTGTTGTATTTTGGGACCTGTGAGACAGGATGACAGAGAGAGAGAAAGGAGAAGATTAAAAAGTAGAAGAGGGGGAAAGTAATTAGATAGAATGGAGGGGGAGAGCATCCCACCCCATTGTTTTGACAGGGGGTAGGGGCGGACTAATGAGCAATAGTCATTTTTTCAGCTGCCCACTCCTGACTCAAAAAAAATTATAAACCACACACTCGCACACAAGACAAAGCTTGCTGAAGGGTGATAAAAGGAGTTTTTTGAAAGTTCAGTGACTATATATGTGTTTTTATTTTTAGAAACCAGAAACAAGAAGGGGGAAGCGGAATGAGGAAAACTAGATGAAAGGAAGGAAAAAAAAGTAATGAAGGACAGATGAAGGAATGGGAAGAGAGGGGAAAGCCCCCCAGGTGCCTCCAGGAAGGAAAAGGAAAGAAGGAAATTAGGAAGGAAGGATGAAACGCCATTTACCTAGGATACTACATAACCAACTGCCTGCTAATACTTTTAAGAAAATGTCAGACGAGGGGTTTTTTTTTTCTTGCACATAAAAAAAAATTCAACAAAAAAGCACCACATGATTTTATGGTGGAGTGTTAAAACACCATTGTGTATGACACCTGTTTTATGTTTGAGGGGGTAAAACACCCCTTGTATGCACCTGTTTATGTGTGGAGTGTAAAAAACCATTTTGTTGACACCATGTTTTATGTGTGGAGGTGTAAAAACACCCCGTGTATGACACCGTTTTATGTGTGAGAGTGTTTAAAACACCCCCTGGTATGACACCATGTTTTTGTGTGAGGTGTAAAAAAAACCATTGTGTATGCCCTTTTTATGTGTGAGGGGGGTAAAACCCTTGTTATGACACCATGTTTTTTTGTGTGAGAGTGTAAAACCCATGTGATTCCCTGTTTTTGTGTGGAGTGTAAAACCATTGTGTTTTGACACCATGTTTTATTGTAAAAGGGTGTAAAACCCATTGTGTTGACACCTGTTTTTTGTGTGAGTGTAAAACACCCCCTGTGTAGGACACCATGTTTTATTTGTGGGAGTGTAAAACCCTTGTGTTGACACCATGTTTTTGTGTGAGGGGGTAAAAAAACCTTGTGTATGACCCATGTTTTAGTGTGATGAAAAAACCCCTGTGTATGAAAACCATGTTTTTGTGTGAGGAGTGTAAAAAAACCTTTTTGTTGACACCTGTTTTAGTGTAAGAGTGTTTTAAAACCCCCTGTGTTGACACCCTGTTTTTTGTGAAGAGTGTAAAACACCTTGTGTTGACACCATGTTTATGTGTAAGAGTGTAAAACACCCTGTGTTGACACCCTGTTTTTTGTGGAGAGGAAACACCCCTGTGTATGACACCATGTTTTTGTGTAAAGGGTAAAAAACCATTGTGTTGACACCTTTTTGTGTGTAAAAGTGTAAAAAAACCACGTGTTACCTGTTTCACAGAGTTTACAAGCTACAGAACTTTAGGGGTATGTTCGTGATGTTATTTGGTATATATATTATAGAACAATGTAATAAAAAAATTTTTTTTTATTGTTTGTTTTTGTAAACAAGTTTTGTAAACAATTATTGATAAATTTTTTTGTGTGTTATTGTGTTTATACAAGAGTGTTTATATGTACATTGACTTACTTTGGTCTCCCAGGCCCCTAAGTTATGTAAAAAAAAAAATAGTGAAAAAAAACAACAAACCTTAAATAAAAGTAAACCAAAGTTTCCGGGTGAGCGGCAGTCGCGCTGTTGCCATCGCGGCTATTTTCTGAAAATTCATGCCCCTATATCTCGGTAAGTACTGACGGGGAAATTTTTTTTTTTTGGGGCTAAAACAACAGAAAAATAATTTAACATTTTTAAGAAAAAAATAATTTTTTTTTTTTAAATTTTGGGCACCAGGAGCAATTCAGGATTGGGCCCCTTGACGTCAAAGGTTAAACAGGGCAGTTTTTCCCATCGAGTCAGGGTGACCTAAAAGAAGAAACAAAGTTTCTTCTTTGTATATGGAAAAATTTTTTTCTTATAAGGAAGCAAAAGTTTTTTTCTTTTTTAAAATTTGCAAATTATACAGGAAAGGAGTTACTATCTCTTGCCCAGCATTTTGGTCACCTTTATGGCAGGTATGGCTCAAGAGAAAAGGGTTCATGTCCCTTTCCCCTGGGGGATGAAAGGAATAATAAGAGCAAAAGCATTATTTTCCTTAAATTTTTTTATCAAAAAATTATAAATAAACTTTTGTTTGTTGTTAGCCCTTAAAAAAAAGGTTTATATCAGGTTGGAATCTCTCACCATGGTGCCATCGTCTATGTACAGTCCCACTATTAAAAACAAAAATATTCTAAAACCTTCAAAAATACCAAAAATTTAGTACACAAAATATCATAATTTATCAAAAAATTTAAAACAATGAAAATACAAAATCTGCAGTATTTGTCAATCAAAAATTTAGACATGAGAAAGTCCACTGTATTATTCTACAATATTTAATTGACTAACTATTTATTTTAATACACCAGATATCTAAGGAAGAGTTACAAAAAAAAAAAAAAAAAAAAGAATCCCATATCTACCTAGATAAGGACTAACAAACTTACACTAAACATTGACAAAACCTACTTCATCCAGTTTGGTAACAGAGCTACAGATGTCCCTCTTAACAGAATGATAAACGGATCACCTATCACAAAGCTAACAGAGGGAAAATTCTTAGGAATCCACCTTGATAATAGACTCAAATTTCATACACATATACAACAAATTTCTAAGAAAATTTCCAAGACTGTAGGCATACTATCGAAGATACGGTACTATGCTCCACAGTCAGCCACTCCTGGCCCTATATCACTCTCTTATTTACCCTATCTCACCTATGGAATTTGTGCATGGGGCTCAACAACAATTAACCATCTCAGACGACTAATTACCCAACAAAAGGCCTGCAGTTAGAATGATAACAAATTCTCACTACAGGCAGCACACTCCACCAATATTCAAAACACTCAACCTACTCACCATACAAAACATCCATACTTATTATTGCACCTATTACATACATAGAACACTTAACTCTGATATTAACCCTCCCCTCAAACATCTTGCCAACCTCAACAGAACACATGACCAATAACACAAGGCACAGATCACTCTTTGATGTTCCTTGTGTCCATCTCACGCTATGCAAAAACTCAATGCACATAAAAGGCCCTAAAATCTGGAATTCATTACCTGTAAATATAAAAAAACACTACCTGTTCATAAATTCAAGTCTCTTCTCAAAGATCACTTACTCACCCAAAACCAAATAAATACTGAATAACTGAACCTTATAAATTGTATATCTTAAATGTTTCTCACAATTATATCACATAAATGTTAAACCTAAAACCCAATCTAACAGAATACTCCATTCGACTGAATGTACAGCAATGCATGCAACCATATGACCTGTCTTTGTAATACTCATTTGTGCTTTATAGTTATCTGTTTACAATAATGTCTTATCACTGATTTCATCATTGCTTAGTTAATCTTAAGTTAATTGTAAGCCAGCCCGTAATGCTATGCATACAAGTGGCCTTGGCATGCTGCTCTTACCTGCATTTTTTGTACCTCTGTATGTATGCTCAAATTACTAAATAAATAAATAAATAAATAAATAAATAAATTTACCATCATTCAATCAATAGCTGTCTTGACAGGAGGCTCTGAACTTTAACATCCACACTACATCCTTCAGAAAGAACAAAAGGCACAATAAAATGACTGGAACAATGCACAAATAACCCACACATAGGAAAGAGAAAAGCTTATGACAATGTTCCTGTCCAACTAGGACCATTCACATGTCACAATGACGGAAGATAATACAGGTAGGTTCAGCAGGACGGATCCTGGCCCAAGTCTTCTCCATGCCGGAGCCAGTATATGTAGGTGCAGCGAGGACAGTGACGGGAGGAAGAGAGGAAGAAAAAGTAGTAGTGGTAGTGGTAATGCTGGTAGCGGAAGTAGTAGTAGTAGAAAGTAGAGGGAGTAGTTTTTGCCACAAGAGATAGAAAGGGGAGTGAGATAGAAAGGGGAGGCAACAGTAGTAGTAGTAGAAGAGGTAGAAGGCAGAAGCAGTAATAGTAGTAAACAAGTGGTAATAGTAGTAGAAATGGGGTCAGTCTAAGGACAAGAAAAAGTAGACTACAGGAGCACTAAAGGGCCTCAGGGCTAGGACCTAAAACACAAGGAAGTGGAGGGGGGGGGGAAGGAACTGAAGGACAGAACACACCAGTCAAAAGAAGGGAAAGACAAAGAAAGAAATAAGGAAAAATAGGAAAGAAGAAGAGTGGGGAGAGTAAAAAAGGATCAGGTTAAATCACGAGTGTTCTGAAGTTTGGAATATTTGACAATGTAAGAAGAAAGGAAGGCATCTACAGAGACAAAGCCAGGACTAAGAGTCATACAAGGAAAGCTGTGTATAAGGGATGATTCAACAAGATGACAGTTGTGAAGGCTAGAAGTAGGACAGACAATTTTGGCAAAGAACCAGTCAATAAGATGACTACAATCTCTAACATGACAGAAAAGAACATTACTGGTATCAGCAAGCCTAACAGTGCTTTTGTGCTCTGTACCTCCCACCTCCAACTGGCCAATTAGCCAGTTTCCCTAAATCCTTTCATAAATGATACCATCCTGAAAATCAAACAGTAATGTACCACTAAATACTGTCCAATAACATCATTAATTTTCTTTCCCTTTTCAGATGGGGTTGTAAGAGAAGTAAATGCGAGGGTCTTGGCAAAAGGCATGGAGTTAAAAGATAAAGAATCACACAAAGTGGGAGTTTTTCACGTTGCTCTTTTCGATGACACTGGGCTCTTGGGAGTTCTGAAAGAAGTTGCAGAGATGGGGATAATTTGGTAGGGGGGCAAAAAAAGAAAATTTAAAATGAAAACAGGGAAAGATAAGGTTATGAGGATAAAAAAAAGATTAGGTGTGAAAGATTGATTCAATTTGGGGAGGGGTTGGAGGGGGAATGTTTTTAGATATTTTGGGGTGGGTTCAGCGGGTGGGTTGAAAGATAGGGGGAAACATAGAATTGATGAAGGGGGAAAAAAAGGGGGTGGGGACTTGGGGTCTGTGGAGACAAAAATTTTTGTCCTTGGAGGCAAAGAGGGGAATGTATGAGATATTTTTTTTTAACCAACGCTCTTATATGGGTGTGAAGCAGGGGTGATGAATGTTGCAGCGGGGGAAAAGGCTGGGGGCGGGGGAATTCTTTTGAGGGCAATTGTGGTGGAATATAAT
The DNA here is from genome assembly GCF_026875155.1 of Cherax quadricarinatus. Taxonomy (NCBI): domain Eukaryota; kingdom Metazoa; phylum Arthropoda; class Malacostraca; order Decapoda; family Parastacidae; genus Cherax; species Cherax quadricarinatus. The sequence goes on along the minus strand of NC_069405.1, from coordinate 89,485,221 downwards.
GAGAGTTTTTCTATTTTGGAAGTTAGGAGGAGGTGCGGGTTACCAAACTTTTGTCCAGGGGCGAGGAAGGGTTGTTGGGGGGGTTTTCGGACATGTAGAAGGGAATGCGAAACAATGACTTCAAGATGTATCAATCTTGTGAAGGAAGGTGGGGTAGGGTCGGCCCAGGAAAAGGGTTTGGGGGGAGGGGGTAAAGGGGGTTTGTGTGCGAGGGCTTTGGGCTTCCACAGGCATGCGTGAGTGTGTTTGATAGGGGTGAATGGAGACAAATGGTTTTTTTAAAAACTTTCGTGCCGTTGGGTGTGACAAAGTAACATTTATAAAGGGGTTTTTAGGGGAAACGGCACCGGACTTGGCCCGGAAGGGAAACAGTCCTGCACCTGAAAGAGGGGTGTTAATGGCAGATTAAAAACTGTAGTGTAAAGCACCCCTTTTGGCAAGACAGTGGGAGTGAATGATGGTGAAAATTTTTCTTTTCGGGGGCCCCCCTGCCCTTGGTGGGAACGGCCAGGGGATAATAAAAAAAAATATTTTAAAAAATTTTCAAAATTTCCGTTATTATGGGGCACTACTAAATATGTGAAGCATGTCAGAACTGCTAAATACATTACCACCCCTTGGTTTAAATATCCCTTTGCTACTACAAAGATATAGTCCCCGGGGCTATTACTAGTTACAGATCCAGTTTACTAATTATAATCCTGGTGCTACTACAGGCTGACCATCACTAATCCAGCAATCAGTAATCTAGTTCCATCAGTAATCCAGCACTAATTTCGGCTAGCATAATTTAAAATTTCCAGGGTCACCACACCAACCTGCTGCTACTGTTTGGTGGTGCTACTTGCTGCGTAAGTCATTCCAATTTCTTTTTCTCCATTTGTTATAACTTGCTCACTTTTAGCCATAGCTATGGTTCCAACAAATAAAGGAAATGCTTCTCATTGTGTAAAAGGTGGCTTTGAAGCCACTCTCGGTCACCATGAGCTCAGCTCACTCAGATAAGCTGTGACCAATAAATTTGGACCTACATATGAGAGAATAAGTCTGTGTGGTAAGTGCGCACTACGTAAAAAAAAAATCCTGTGGAAAGCAGTGCATAATGAGAAAAAATTGCTGTTTTTGGTGCAAAACATTGACTTTGCAGTGTATTTTCGTATGTTTTTATGGTAGTATTCTAATTTTTTTTTGGTCTCAGTTGGTAGAATGGAAGATGTATTACAGAAACTGATATGATTTTGAATGGTTTCACAAGGGAAAGTACCCTGGATTTGAGCTCAAAGTAGCAGAAATCTTCAATTTTTGCTGATGTTCAATAAACAACCATCCAATACCTGACCAACTGGCCAGTCTAATATGCAGTCACAAATGGGCTGACATTATTTATACAATTATTACAACAATGCAGTAAATCTTCTAATTTTTTGTGTGAATAAAAATTCAAAGTGAAAAGCAAGCATAATATAAGGTGGACCTGGAGACGTGACTAATGAACAGAGAAAATGTTATTTTAGTGCCAGGAATGTCTGCATTGTTTATTCTGGACCCTATTTTGAAATTGGCATAGCTTGAAATTTGTGTGAAATTGGCCAAATTACCAATTTATGACCATTTTATTGGGTAGTTGAAATAGGTAAATGGGCGGTTTCTTGTGCTCAATCGAAAGAATAGAAGGAATACTAGCGAATATGAGTAGGTAGACTGGATTAATGGGATGGGCCAAAAATAGGGTGTAAGGTGGGTGAAATCGCCGATGCTAAATATCGCCACTGAGCTAAGTGCATTCTAACCTAACCATTCTGTAATCTGGCAAAATCACTAATCTGGCACCCTACTAGGTTACAGATCCAGTGCTACTAACTTATATATCCTGATGCTACTACTAGGTTATACATCCAGTACTACTAGCACTAGGTTATACATCCAGTACTACTAACTTATAGATCCCAACACTACTAAAATACAATACAGACAAGATGAGGAATTAGGCACATGTGCAACACCTGGGTATCTTTATCTGAAGATGTTTCACCAACCAATGGCTTTATCAGTTCAGCACAGATGATGTGTGAAGACAGAAGACGAGGTAATCAGTCCCTCAGCTTGTTTCTAGTGTTCAGCATCTTAGTCTTGATGACTCTGAGATTAAGATTAAAGTGCTGAACACCAGATTCCAGGCTGAAGGACTGATACTTCATCTTTCACTTTCTTCTGTGCAGAGATCTATTAGGCTGAGGGAATGATCACCTAATTTTCTACTGTCTTCACATATTATCTCTGCACTGAATTAATAAAGCCACTGGTTGGTAAACCATCTTCAAATAAAGATAGCCAGGTGTTGCAAGTGTCTCACTACCAAGTTACAGATCCCAGCACTTCATATATATAGTATCATGCACATTTCCTCATCCAATTCATTAATTTCTTTCTGCATCAATGATTCTTTATATTTTGTCTTCCATATTTAGTTTACTTTTAACAAACTTCAACACAAAATATGGTTCAATCTCTTCCCTTCTTATCTTTGTACATTAATTTGTAGTTTACTTAAATATCTGATACAGTACATTCCAGGACTGGACATTTCTTATTACAATTTTTTTTAATGGTTTTCTAGGGCCTGTTAAATCATTGTGTCCTTAGGTCCATTACCTCATTTTGGAGCAAATTGATATCATTATAAATAATATAAAGTCACAATACCATGGCTGGAACAATTAACCCTTTGAGGGTCGATAACCTCAATCCTGAACTCACTCTAAGGGTCAAGAAATATTAAAAAAAAAAAAAAATTTTTTTTTCTTACCAAAATCTTAAGAATAATTTTCTAAGTGTTACAGCCCCCCCCCCCCAAAAAAAAAAAAATTGCAATCAATACATACCAAGATATAGAGGCGTGAAGCTGACAGAAAGTGAACCGCTTACGACAACATCAGTGACTGTCAGTCACTCACTAATACACTATTATTTTACTTTTTTCTTTTATTTTTTAATATTTTATTTTTTCAAGTAACTTATATGTTTTATGAGACCAATATAAGACATACTGTATATATATTCACTGGTTGTATACAACACAATAACCTCACAAACAGTGTTATAATTGCATTGTTTACAAAACATGTACACACAGACCAACAATAAAAAAAGTTATTTATTATTTTTGTTCTATAGTAATATATATACACATATATAGTCAATGGACATGTTCCTAGAATTGCTAGAGCTTCTGGAAGCTTGTTGTTGTGTGTGGGTAGACTTGTAAATGTGCTAAGTCAGGATGTGGCTGGTGTCACAATGACACATTATATCATTACTCACTACCCTCACTGCCTTTGCCAACACCCATGGGGACCTATGCCTTCTTCCCCACTCCACCACCCACATGGAAATAAGTCACTTTGACTTTTTTGGGTTATCCTAGGTTCATGGTCATCAAGGTGTCTGGGTCATCCTTCCTTCCTACCTACCTTCCTTCCTTACTTACTTCTTCCTTCCTTCCTTCCTTCCTTCCTTCCTTCCTTCCTTCCTTCCTTTCTTCCTTCTGGTTCCTTGGGCATTGTTCATCACAAATT